>CM020501.1:10468360-10770860 GCA_009823395.1 Thamnaconus septentrionalis | reverse complement strand
AAAAGGGTGGTCTTGATACCAAGGACAATCTCGAGTACCACGACAATACATTGAATGCACCTTCCAAATGCTAAGGCCCAACTTTGCTTCATTTCCCGCACGGCTTCATGCTTCCTCCAAGCTTTTCGCTGCCTCTTTTGTTGTTTGCATTACTTCAGAAACCAGAGGTCTCCACCAACCTCTGGTCGATTTTCTCTACTGAAATGATATAATGGAGATCCTGTGGAAGATATTTCTCCTATATAAACTGTGCTGCGTTTCGATGTTGCTTCTGTTGAGGATGGCATGCATTTTAAATGTAGCCGTTGCATCGCTGGTGCATGCAGTGGCGGCATTGCACTTGGCTGCGACATAAAGCCGCCCTGCCTTTTGAAGGAACTTTGTTTGGATCTCCACCAACTGTGAAGGAAATATTTGGCCTCCCTTGGTCCCTGCGATCAGCTGGTTAGCCACCTGCTTTGTCTGTTTGGAATTTTAGATGCCCTAAAGTTGTTTTTGTAGAATATTTGTGATTGGCGATTTAATATAATCATTTTTATTCTAATCGACCGTGAGCTGTCTTGGAACCGCCATCTTAAGAGGATATTATCTCAACGCCGACCCGAGGCCTTGACTGGCCTTCGGAGGGAGGCCTTCAGAGTCAAGTGTGCCACGAGGTCAGGAAAACAAATAACACGGCCGCCGATTTCCCTTCTACACGCCAGCTTGCAACCTTTTGGGTGGATGGTGTAGGTGGTGGTGGTGGTGTTGGGGGGGAAGGGGCAGTTGCCATTAGATTCTGGCCCAGACCTGTCTATGAGCTGCAGGGCAGCAGATGATAAGGTCAAGCCTCATAATGATGTCACATACCTTGAGGTCCTTCAGATCAATATCGAGAGAGGTGCGCGATACCTGACAGCCAGTCAAATAAACCCCGCCGAAAGAAAAAGGAAAAAATAAAATAAAATAAATCTTGCTTTGCTCTGAAATTGTGTCCTGATAAAATGAGATCCTCTCTCTTATAGCCTGCACCATCATATGTTTTCCATGCTTGATGGATCGGCGTTGACTGAAAAAAAAAAACAAAGGAAAAAAAAAAAACGTTGAGTGCGAATGACTTTAAACTGTGTGGCGGCGTTGCGTGCGCTTCCCTCCAGCTAACGGTTGACATGACAGGCATTTCTTTGAGCAAACTTGACCTCGAACGACGACGACGTCAAGGAAGCCGCCGCCCACAAATGAGATTACACCTGCGCCGTGCGCGCGTCAGGCGGCGTACGAGTGATCACCGCAGACGGGATGATAGCGCCGAGGCCGCCCGACCTGAGCGAGCGCCTCCGCTGCCTCCCTCATTAGTATGGCTGTCCCGCGCCGTAATATATCGCTTGTCACCGGCTTGTCTAATGGCTGATGCTAATTGACCTCCTTTCCCTCTTTCTTCTGCACAAATGAAAAGATTTCCCGCATCCTGTGATGGAGCGTGTCACAATCTGATCCGACAAATTAAAAAGCTCACTGCTGTCACGCTGTCACCCTTCCGAGCCCCTCGCCTCATCAGCTATAATGATGATTTCTTTTTTTCTATTTTTTTACACCGCGTTCGCTGAAACTGCTGCAGTGCACTGCCGAGCACAATACTTTGAGAGGGCAGGCTGCTGTGGCTGAGTGACATCTGAATGTTTGTGATCAGTGGAGTCTTGTGTACTGCACACCGTGTTCTGCTTCACCCTATATGTATAGGCAGACTCCTCATCAGCTTTCACAGAACCCATCTACCCCTCAATTTACATCTTTCAGTCGCCTAGCAAAATAAATCAGATATTTTTTGCCGATATTCATTTTTATTCTCCTCCCTAGACTTTGGTACAGCAGTCTCGTATGATTAGTTATATAATAAAAAAAAACATGGTATTTAGCCCTTTGTTTACAACATCTTCTAAAAACAAATTCCTATTGTGCTGTCTTACCGAGCAGAATTTGCAGGACTTGAGCAAACGGGAAGAATTTTTTTTTTTTTTCTTTCTTGTCTTTTTAGGGCATACATTATATTACAATATAATAATAATGTGCATTGTCATTTCCTTTCCCAGCAACAAGCAACTTACAATGAGCGCATTATTTTCAATTTAAACGTTAATATGGAGGAGTCGCACCACTGCAATATTTCAATTAAAAGACAGAACCTCAGTTTTGACAAATTTTTAAATCTTTTTGAGGTAGCCCCACTTTGGATTATTATTATTATTTTACCAAACAACATGTGACTGCCAGCGCCGCCATGTCATTCACCCGAATGCGATAGCCACACGAGGCCGCCGCACGTCATTGGCCGCAAAGTGCTCGTGACACTGGTTACCGGCGATGACGGGCCCCATCCTCGGCCCACGGGCAGAAAATTGAGCGTGGCAGCTTACCTGCTGAGTTTGTGTGTATAACTTTATAATTTATGCGGTGTACCCGTGCCTATTGACAAAAAAAATGCATCGCGCTGATCAAAGGCAGCCACTCAGGAGGTTGGACAGGGCCACGAAGACAGGGCCTGTAACACTAATGATCTTCAAACGCCGGCCTATTTCACTGGGAGCCGTGCACAACTCCCCAGCAAGTCTCCCGTCCTCCCCCCGGAGGTAATTGTGCCTGGCTGGTGAGGTGACAGGTGTCAAGTGGCCCCTCCTCAACTGATTCATCATGCTAAGCAGAGAAGAAAAGCTGAGCTCAGTCTCTCCTCTCTTTTTTTCCCTTTCTTCTTTGTACTCTTCTTTGCCCCCCGCTCAGTCGCTCTTCCTCTCTCTCTCTCCCTCCCTCTCTCTCTTTCTCTCGCTGGTAAACCTCACGCATTGTCATCGTCGTCACCGTCGCCTCGGCGTGCCCCAGGTCGTGCGTCGGCTGCACTCTGTGATAGGGTTTGGAGTATTCGCTTTGTTGATCAGGAAAGCGACTTGATCCCAGCAGTCAGAGTCGGTGTGGACAGTCGGAGACCCATCATTTTTTCCGTCACCTAAAACGGTATGCCGAAAAAAGAAGCATTAAATCAGCAAATCTCAAGTTGTAGGAAGATTAAAACCAGAAAGTGCAGCAGTGAAATAACGAGATCTCAAAATATACACTGTGACATCAGTCAGTAGCTGTGTTTTCATTACCCCTAGAATTGCGAAAAAACCTAAATATCGCAATCAAAAACTGGGAAACACCTAAACTTGGAAAAACCTCTCAAATATCGCGAAAAGGTTTCTACGCTCCAATGAGGTGGTTTTTCAGGCGTATACATATTGAGGTATATCTCAAAAGTGTAATGGAAACTTTTTTCGCATTTATACGTGACGGACGTGACGTACGGGGTCACGTGACCAGCTGACTTCAAGTGAAAATGGCGCACAAACAAGATCAAAATGCAGATTTATACAAGAAATTTTGTACCTCCATCTCTCTTCAAAGTGGGATCTCGCGGGACGAGATTTTACGAGAGTTACGGCTTATGCGCTTCAAACCATTCAATGGAAACACCTGTAAAAATCGCAATTGTACTTTGTTGCAATTTTTGAAATGTGGCTTTTATTTTGCGAAAAAAAAAACACAGGTACTGATGATCATCTATTGACCTAATGTCTTATTTATTGGACTGAAATGCCTAAAAAAGGTGGGAAATACCCAATGAAGCCCCAAAACACAAAGCAAAGTCGGGGATAATTCAATTAAAATCTAATTATGTTTGGAAATAGAGAGGTGGAAAGTGCAGAGACTTTGTTACACCTTCAGTCATTCTCTCCACTGACTGGGTGCCTGTTTCCCGTGTTGGGTCACTGAGAGAAAACTGAAATGTGGGTGACAACAGAGCTCCTGACATGCAGGTTAGCACACTTGCCCAGTAGAGATGTGGAGAAAAGACCTAGCACACACTCTGCATATGTGCACGCGTGTGTGTGTGTGTGTGAGAGAGAGAGAGAGAGAGAGAGAGAGAGAGAGAGAGAGAGATACCACACCCTCTCCATGCCCGCCTGTCTAAGCACAATCCCACAGGGAGCTGCCATACACACGCTCTCTCTCTCACTCACCCTCTCTCCCTCTCTCTCTCTCTCACACACACACACACACACACACTCACACACCCCAGTCATTAATTCCTGCTTTGCATCTCCACACCATGTAATATTTATGGGTCACCGCAGCTTTGTATTCACAAATGGAAACGCCAGGAGAAAAAAAAAGAGGTGGAGGAGGGGGAGAAGACACGATACCTCAATCAATCCCGTGAATAAGGCTCAGATTGTCACATCACGGCTTTCCGGGCCGCGGCCCCGCCCACCCCAGCACTTAGCCGCTGCTTAGGCAGCATTCCTCTCTTTGACCTCTAAACTAGCGCTTTGTGTGACGGATTGCCAGACACAACCTTTTGAATCGGAGTCGTACTTAACGCCTTTATGGGGTTTTCTCTTTTTTTTTTCTTTTTTTTTGGAGAGGAAAGCTCAAGGCAAAGGTATATTAGGAGCGTGACGGAGAGAAAGTCGTAGCTGCACATTTTGAAGAACAAGAAAAGTGCATTAGTCGGTGGAAACAAATGCGCGCTTGATGCGTTTTTTTGTTTCGTTTTTTTTTTTTTTGTCCGCGTGTTTTTTGCTGTTCCTCTCTGCTGCCATGACGGTCGGCGGAGCGGCAGAGAGGAACCAACCGCGGCCCTCCCTTCCGGTGCGCTCCTTCACTCTCTCCCCCGCTTAATCAGGGGAAACCTTCACCCAGCCCATCCTCCCCACTCCCCCCGCGTCTGACAGATTGTAATTGGCGACTCTCATCACTTCCTGCGATGAAAAGACGGCGCCTGAAAACCCGTGATGCAACGGCGGGCGGGCAAGCGAGCGCGGCATTCTCTCTCTCTCTCTCTCTCTCTATTGGATCGACGGCATCGTGGGGGGAAACCCCCCCCCCAAAAAAAAAAAAAACCCGCAGCCCCAAGGAAAAACCCCTGGCGGAGAGAGAGAGTGAGAGAGAGAAAGAGAGGGAGCGCTCGGCTCACCAGCAGACCCCTGTGGAGATTTGAGGACCACTTTGGAACTCTAATCCACTCAAAATGTGCTGATAATTTTCCTTGCCAGGACACTCTGTGCCTGGTGTCACGAGAGTGGCCTCGCGGGAGCGGATCAGCCAATGATAACAAAGTAGCCAGATGTCTGGCGCTGGCAGAGTCCCAGAAGCCCAGGCAGCGGCACGCAGCAGCATCCGCTGTGGGCCGCAGATCAAAGATACCTGAGAATTACTTATGGGCACAAAATATGTGTTGCTTACTCTACAGTTCCCCATTAATAACAATCTGGGAGAATTTGTATTTCTAATTAACTCTTTTCTTTCGGCGCACAAAGTGCTGTAGGACGTCGAAGGCTGCAGAAACAGTTTTTTTTTTTTTTTCCTGTTTCAACCGCGAGTCGACAACAGGAAGTCGGATGCGCCCGCTGTCTGAAGGAGCCAGATCAGCTTTTAAATACAGTTCTGAGGCTCAGAGCTGGATAAACAAACAAGCGGTGCAGGAGTCAGCGTATTTAGCTTTAATCAATTCAGCGCCGGGGCCTCGGTACCAACGGGCCTTGATAGCGAACCTGGAAAGCCTCACGCGTTGACGGCAATTAAATTCCGAGGCTCCCGTCTCAGGGCGGGATGGGTCGGGAGCATCCAACTAGTTCGACCGCTGCACTTTCAGGCACCAGCGTTCTGCCCTGCACTCATTCTTCTTCTACACTGGAGAGGTGAAGCCTCTGTTTTTCCTTCCCCTCTCCCTCTTCTGCCACCGCGCTTGTTTGTGATATTCTGGCTGACATTAAGAGGCATTACACTTCCACACTGTTTTTCTCCTGCAGGCCCTGCCTGCACTCATTCCAACATCCCCACTCCCACCCTCTCTCTTTCCCCTCCCCTCCTGCATCTGTGTCGCTGCGTTAATCCAAAAATATTCCGAGTGGAAAAGGGATGGCTGTGTTCTTTTTGACATGAAATGCATTTGTTGCTTTTCTCCCTCCCTGTTCTAAGTGGAGGAGGAAGTCTATTTTATCCTGGGCACTTTTATGCTTTTAACCAGACTCACTGTGTTAATGTGTCATTGTTCATGGGATGGATGATAAGCTTCCCAGGCAGTTTGACTGTGTGTGTGCGTGCGCACGTGGTCTGTTTTGTATTAATTATGAAGGATGGAAAGTGTTGCTTCATGTCCGTATTTGATGGAGGAATACCCTCCACTCCTCCACGCACGCACGCATACACACGCACGCGCACGCACGCACGCACGCACGCACACGCACACACACACACACACACACACAGCAGCTTCCCCATCCCCCAATTATGTATATTACCTTAGCTGGTGCGTAGTTCATGCAAATTCTCATTTGCATGGCTTTCTTGCAAGCGCTCTCTGCCGCCTGGAATCTCTCCTCTGACGGTTGTAGTGGGCCGCCCCTCACCACATCTCCACTGTGACCGTTCCTGTCTGAGTCCGACCTCGCCAGCGCCACTCTCACGACCTGGACAGCTGATAATCACATAGCCACACTTTGCTCACACGTGCAAAAACCATCTGAGTGTCACTATTATCTCAAAAAAGTCTGATGAAACAGTGTCCATTTGTGACGAAAAGGAACATTACGCTGTATTTGAATTTGCATTACTGTCCCGTAAAGCACTGGCTGGATCTCCCTCTGCTTCATTTGCTCCTCTGCAAATCCACCTTGCTGTTGCTCCCGTTGGAAACTGTAACTTACTAACTGCTGATGAAGTCGTGCTTTTGCGGCTGTGCACGAGACGGTGTTGGACAGTTCAGCAGTGCAGCTACAGTGGAGTATTGTATTGTGGTTGACCTTTACATAGACAGCCCATGTGTCACAAAGCCGCTGTGAAATCTCAGTTTCCTGTCTGCATTTATTTCCATGTCCACAGAATCCTGCTAAAACCAAACTAATACATCCATCTCCAGTCTGGCATCATGGAGACAATTCAGCAGGGAGAAAGGCCCAATTTAAAAAAAAAAAAAATCTAATATGCTGTTTAAGTAACCAGTATTAAATCAGCAGTGCTGTCTCCTTTTGTTATTGTAGCAGAATATGATTTTTCATGCCGACTCGATTTTCTTCTGTATTTTAGCAATATTTCATATATATGTTTTAAACATTTAGACACAAAAATGAGTATTTCTGGCATTCTAGCCCACTAAAAATGTGTCTTTATTCATTAAAACAACACTCCACTCACCGAGCAACTGTCCCCACTCAAATGTCTTTTACATTTATGTCTGACTCTCTGCCTTAACATCCGGCCCCCTGCGCCATTCAGGGTTATTCTGGGTCTTAACGAAGGAGCGAGAAAGAGAGAGAGAGAGAGAGAGAGAAAAAAAAAACATTGTTTACTTGAAAATGTAACTCTTAAAAGCCGGGAGTCTTAAAAACTGCCTCAGCGCGGCTCCCGTCCTCCAACCCCGGCAGCTCATCACTCCCTAAAACAGCCACTCTCATCCACAACGGCCCGACCGTTATTAATGTGCGCTGAATAATTCAGCGGGGTAAAATTACCATGCTCTTTTGAAAAGATTTTTGCCTACACAATTAAAGAGCATTACAGTGATTTTTACTTGAACAAGAATTATGACTGTTTTCCTCCTCCTCCTCCTCCTCCTCTTCCTCTCCTCCACATTCTCCGGCCTCTCTTGTTATGAGCTGCAGGGGGCGGGGGGCTTGGGGTGTAAACGCCTGCTACTCTCTGCTTGTGTCTGGCTGCTGAAGGAAGAGGTTGTGCTCCGGGTTTGACCTATACCACGGTGACTGGCTAATGGATTATTGATGAAGTTCTATATGTCCTCCACGTCCACCAAAAACGACCCCCACCGCCCCCAATAACGGCCCCCTGAAAAACTTGTTTTAAAAACCACATGCTCAGTTTTAAGAAGGCCTGTAGTCGCTGCTCGGGTGGAGGCCGATATCGTCGTTACTCCGTCTTTTTTTTCCCCGCCGGCTGCTCGTCAACTTCGATCAATCAAATGGAGGGAAAACGGGGTGGGAGGAAAAAACGGTTTGTTTAATCAAAGTTCGTGGGCTAAAAAGGGGCAATAATGCACCCCTCTTGTATCACATCAGCGGGCGCCCGCTCCGCTGGCCCCCTTCTCGTTGCACTCATCCCACGCGGGACGACTGTCCACATCTCAACCGGCCGGCCGACAATTGGCAGTAATTGGCACGTTGCCTGGGCTGTCCTGGGAGAGATCTGAGGGGCTGCGCTCGGCCACGGACGGGCTGCCCTCTCCACCAATTAGAGAGTCGTCTCCTCGTGGGGTGGGAGCAAGGTGGGGGTGGGCGGGCTTGCGGAAAGGGGGTGGAGGTGGAGGAGGAGGAGGGGTCCACTTCACCCGCTACCTTGTCTCTTGATCAAAATGGTTTGTGGAGATCCCTCTTTCCCCTCCCCCTCCTCCTCCTCCTCCTCCTCCTCCTCCTCCACCCTCTCTGCCTTCGCCGAGGTGTCGCTGTTTGTGAACTGCGAGTGGAGAGTCTTCAGTCGGGGGGGGGTGTAGGCCTCCCTCAGCTGGCAACTGACAGCCGTACAGCAGCAGTCAGTGGGACACTCGCGTTAGAGGTCTCTCTGACTGTCAGCCCGGCACCTCGACAGCCCTCCTGTGGAAAAATGCTCCTCGCAGCTCTTTTCCGCTGCCTTCCTAATCCATAACTTCGTCTTTTTCTTCTTCTTCTTGCTCAGAAAGCCCTCCTTCCCTCCCTCCCTCCCTCCGCCGGTTGGAAGTGACGGCAGATCGACTTTGGCAGATGCTGAAGCCCCCCCCCAAAAGAAAGGCTGAACTTGTGTCTTTCCTCCTCGCTGCTCTTGTGTGTCTTCTTCTTCTCCTTCTTCTTCTTCTCTCTCTCTATCTGTTGTGTCTCCGGGGGGCGTAAGCAGCGTCTCGTTTATTAGGGGCGGCCTTGACGCAATGATGGCGGGCGTCCCGTGTGGATCTAAATGTGGCGGACCGCCGCAGCAGCCGGGGTACCAGGGGACCTCGGGTCCGGAGGATCACAGGCCGCGGCACTGCTGCTAGCGCTCCCCTGGTTGTTGCGCCACGGGGAACGCGGTGGAAACCCCTGCTCGGTCTCTCTCTCTCTCTCTCTCTCTCTCTCTCTCTCTCTCTCTCTCTCTCTCTCTCTCGTCCTCAAAGCTTGCGTCGCTCTGAGTCGCACTTCAATTGAGCGCGTGGAGGCGAGGAGATGCTTCCTGCGCTCAGCTATGTGTGTCAGGCTCCTGGGTTGTGTTGCGTCGCAGTGTGATGTCGAGGGCAACAAAGCAGGGCGCCAGCGGAGGGAGAGAGACGGAAAGAAAGAAAGAAGCACAACTCACACAACTGGGTTAAGTGAAACCTCGCGTTACCCAGACATCTGAGCTGGGAAAACTGTGTTTGCACTCGCGAGGCTGCGTGATAATATCTGGAATTCTTATTTCTTTCCTCTTCCTCCCCCTCCTGCATTCTAACAATTAGCGCAGGTAGAGGCCGAGCCCAGCCAAAGGTTGACAGCCTCGCCGTAAAGCAGCTTTATTTCTCTGCGAGGGACCTTCGCATGGGGGGCCCCTACCTAATATGCTGTCTGGCCGCGGGGCCTGTGGGGAGCGTGGCTGGATTATTATGTTAATGCGTGTGCCTCCTGCCCTCTCCTCAGTCCCAGCTGGCCTCCCTGTCGTTAGGAAGTGCTTTGCTCTGACAGAGGAGTAATATGCTCCGTGATTGAGGGGCCAAAAGATCGAGCTCCATAAGAGTCGGGGGCCACCGCCACTGATAAGCATATGATAAAAGTGCCATTGTACGCGAAATGCCTCAGAGACATGGGAGATGACTTGGCAATTCCTATGGATTTCGCTGGGAGAGTGAATATGCATATAGGGCCTGTGTGGTCTGAGGGCTGGATTTAATTGCCCATCGCATTATACCTTTTATTATGTCTTTCAGAAGTGGCTCAATTCCACAGAGAAGTCACTGGAACGTCCATGAGGATTTGGACTGTAGTTTTTGCATCCGTGGCCAGAATCCATTTAGACATCCTGCTATTTTACATGCAATACATATGAGGAGTAAAACTCCAAAAATTATGGACAGTTTGTCATTAACCAAAAACTCCTCCATACATGTGAAATTAATCATATCAAGAGATTCCTTCATTCCATACCTACTTCCATTTTGAATACCTTGAAGATTTAAGAACTAGTTCCAGCTCTGTTTTGATGAGGGAAATTCTCACCTGTCTCACCAGAGTTAGGCATGTGCTTCCTTTCAAAGCTTCTATAGGTTGCCTTTTAGCTCGGCTCTTTGCAAGAACAAACAAGAATTTCAGTCAAACCTGTACAAACACCCATAAGGTTTATGCAATGTGATATTTCAAGCAAGTTCACTTAAACAGCGTCTTCCAACAACCGTGTGTCCCCAGCCTTTCAGTGTGTCGCCTTTCAGTGTGTCCCCAGCCTGTCTCTCAGAAGTGTGTTGAAAAATGTCTTTTGAAGACATCATTTATTTTTATTTCACCTTTATTTAACCAGATAAAAGACCCATTGAGATCAAGACCTCTTTCACAAGGGTGACCTGGCAAAGAGAGGCAACATCACACATCCACAACTAACAACTTTTTTTCATGGGGCTCTAAACACTTATTTTATGGACGCTTGTATATATATATATTAAAAAATTCTAATAATTCATAACGTAGTCTGCTCTACTGGTTTTCAGGGTAAAAAAAAAATTATTTGGAAACTGCGTCTTCTAAAAAACACAGGGCCTTTAACTAGTGCGACAGTCGCATGTATTAATTAATGTGGAGTTGTGCGAGTCAGTGCAGCTCCATCAGGGGAAGTGATGACACTGTTCTGCCAGATGGCTATACCTCACTGATCTATGTCGCACACTCAAAGCCACTCAACCTGACACCAAAGCAAAAAAAGAAAAAAGAAAAAAAGGAGGCAAGTGAGGGGAAAAAAAACAAAACAAAACAAAACAAAAAAAAAACTTCTTATGTTTTGTGGAGAAGGTTGCACCGCTTCGGATCCCGCACATAATTGTGTAAATATGTCAGCCGTACGGTGGCAGATCTCCTTTTAAACGCTTGTCTTTTTCATGCCGCCTCCACAGGAGCGCTCGCTTTAGCTACATATTAGCTTTGTGCGGGCCCGCTCACAAAGTGCGCGGGCTGTTTGTGTTTAGTCGCAGGGTTTGTTTTGTTTGCTTTTTAATCAACTTCAATTTCGTCTCCGTTGGGCGCGCAGCTCTTCTCCGCAGCCCTCTTTCTCTTGTCGGCCCGGATTACCGTGTGTCTCCGTCGGCGGGTGGTGGTGGTGGTGGTAGGGGGGTGCCTCCACTGTTGTTATTGTTTGTTCCTTTTCGCCGAGCCCCGACGCAGTAACGAGAGGACGGGTATCTGTGGGTAATTGCTAGGTAAATACTTTGCTGTGACTCAACGTCAGAGTGAAAGGGCTTGTTTGCTTCCTCTCGCTAGGCCAAGAAAGGAAAAGGGTAAACGGAGGAGCCATTTAAACTGCGCTTTAACCTTCTTCCTCTCCCTGCATCATCTAATCATCAACCCTCCTGGGTCCCCGGCTTCTCTTTTATTGAGATGTTCGCACTGTGACATGTGTTTGCAAAGGCCACGATTTCTTACCATTTGGAGAAGAGGGTAATTGGTACATTGTCTACTGTTCTGCCAGGGCTGATGCTCTTGAATAGAAGAAGGTGAAAGAGTCTGGTCCACTGGTCAAACAGCCCTGTGTAACAGTGAAATCTGTTGTCAGTATTTTGAGCCATCCTCTTATGGGGAGCAGTACGTTGTGAACCAGATCTCCAGCTGCAGGATGACTCTCTGGGATTTTAAGGTTCTTGCACGTTGTTTAGCTTTGATTGTCAGTACCTTTGCAGCTTCTGTTCGCTTTTTTGTTTAGGATGTTGGGTCAAATATTGATGAAAAAACCTAAATTCTCCGCCTTTGTGATGACTGACAGATGCTCCAATCATATGTGTGAAGTATTTTTTCCATATTAGTTAAATGAGCAATAATACTTGACTAATTAAAGTCTCCAGCTGTATTTTAAAATGCTAACATCTAACAAGAATCATTTAAGACCTGGATATTCTGGATATTTCATGGAAAAACATAGACTGCAGCTTTGTCTGAAATCACCATCTACTCCCTACATTGGGGGTTCGATCTAGTGGACCGATAAATCAGGTGATAAATAAGTATGTCAACACTGTGCGTGTTGAAAAATTTTAACGTGTTTTGTTGCCGAAGTCTGTGGTAAAAAAAAATGTTTTATTTTATTAAAGAAAGGTTTCCACCACTGTCCATTCACTTTTCCCAGGCATATGTACAACTCATATTAGGAAATATAAACATTGTTCCAAAACTGCCCTTTAGATTCCTTGAAAAACGACAAAAAATGCCACAAAACAATAATTTGTCTGTTTTTTTTTTTTGTAACTGTGGTTTGAAGTGCATGCTGGGAAATATGGCCTCTCGAGTGAACATTGGTTGTACACTAATTCTTACAATTAATGGCCGGGATACATTGAGTGGACTATATTGAATGCCAATTTTCACCCAAATTTCGGACAACACCATATACGGCATCCACTATAGAGTGAGTATTAAATAATTACTGCTCATGATAAACACATTTTCTCTTTTTGGTCTAACAGTTATCTTTATATATTGTTTTAATGTCTTGTTTTTTTTTTTGGCCATCCAAGACTCACACAGCTGGTTTTGCTTCCATGTATTAACAATCATTTTTGGGTTCTTGTGTTTTTTTGGTATTTGGTATTATTTTTTCCAGGGCTGCTACATTGCTGCTATACCGGAGCGGCGGCCCTTTGACTGTCACCCACTGCTTTGTTGCTGGTTCAAGGCCTTGAGGTTTGCCAGCCATTGTCTTTATGAAGCCAAAGCTGTGTTAAATGCAGCCCCAGCCCAGCTAATGAGGGAGAGCCTTCAAAACCTACATGAGATGATGCTGTCAAACGAGTGACATGCAAACGTTGCCTGTAATCCCCCATCCGCGCACAGCCCAGCTGTAAATATGCCAGCTCCGCCACTTTCACAGCGTTTACTCCCCGGGTTCAAACAAACCGTCTCCCTCCTCTCCCCGAAAACACAATGACAGCTCCACCATATTCTTCCCCCACAATCCTCGGCTGCCTGCGACCCATGAAACAGCCAGGAACGCCTCTGATAATCTCCTTCATCCACATTGTGAGTCAGACACCCCTCTCTTCTCCTTTGCTTCCAAGGACTGAAACTTGTGCCACTCACGTATTTTGTACTGCTCGGAATTTGGGGCGTGATGCTTTCAGTGATTTCTGAGGTGTGGTTTGCTGCCATTTGTCTGCATGGTGTCTGGAGTGCATATATCTGTATAGTGGTAGATTGCTGGATTTTGGCGGCAGAGGAAGTATATTTTGGGACGCAAGGACGGGTTATGTAGCTCTTGTAATTACTGAGGATTTAATATAAACACTAAATTTGGCGTTTTCTCTTTTTCTTTTCTTTTTTAAAGCTAATCCAGTGCATGAAAAATGCACTTGGTTGCGCGTGGAAAGGAAATTCAATATTAGAAAAGCATTACATTGTTTATTCTCTGTTTAATACATGAAACATACTGTAATTACTCCACTTGTGCAAGGCCTTTCCTCAATTTCATGGCCACTTTACCAAAGTGAATTTGTACTTAGTCTTCTTCAACAGTAAAATTGAAAGAGTTAATTACAATAGAGAATTTTCTCTGTTACCTCGCGCCATTCTAAAAAGTAACTTCATGACAAAACCTCCATGATATTAACTGGGATTACAATTTTTTATGAAGTTAGAGGCCTGCTATAAGAAATATTATCACAGAGCATCCAGATCAAATCCACTCATCAAATATTTTGCCAAGAGCCCAGATGCTTCATACTGTGCCACACAGCACGCCCTTGTCATATCCATATGATGGCACCTCATTTGCAGGTTGTGTCTCTCTCTGTTTCTGCAGAATTTTCTCACTGGTGTGTTGGGCTGGGGGGTCTTTCTAAATTCACTCGTGTTCAGTTGCCTCCTTCACCAGGTTTGTCTGTCCGTTGCGATTTTTGGCCTTCTCACGTAAAAACACAATATATGGTTTCAGAAATTAAGGGTTTACCTTCTCACAGTGTGCCTGCTTCTGTAGTGACTCAACTGGGAGAAATGGAGCATGAAACCCTGGTGCTAAAGTCGAACAAACCTGTGCTTTGCAGCTCGACACTCTGATGGTGTTTTATTGTTGCTCAGGGTTGCTGGTTCATGCCAGTCTTTGGCTCATTCAGTTTTCATCACATTGCAAACTGAGCTCAGCAAACTTCATGTTGTTGTCGATGTTGACTAAACCAGCGCTGTATCCTGCCGTCAACCTGGAGACGTATAAGACTGTTATGAAATGTGTAGCCAGCCTGCAAAACAAGGAAAATTCTTGAAATTCATGAAATCTATAAATTACTGAAAGACGATTTTTATTTATTTATTTAATTTTTTTTTACCTTTACCTTTCCCCAAAATAATTATTGTTTTTTGTCACTGCGTCATGACTCATTTCAAACATGATGTTTTAAGACCATGAACAGTTTTCTTGGAGTTTGTTTGAGTTTGTACCTACAAACTTTCCCACAGAACTTTTGTGGACGTCGGTGTCTCGATACACCCTTTGGTCATTCTGCCCCAAACTCCTGAAATTCGCTGGAGAATCATTAAGAATTCCTTGAAAAACTCCTCTCTGGCTGTAGACGTGTTGCTGTCGAGCCGTCCGCCTGCTTGATAAGGTGGGCAAGGCTGGGAGGTTGGAGAGGCTGGATGTCCGATCACGGCTCAGGCCATTAAAGATGAAGGACGGGTGTGTGGTCAGAGGCAGAGGGGGAAACCATGCCTGGCATGAGGACTGTGGGCCCTCGCACCTTCCCTCACACCATCACAGAGTGGGCGAGTAATGAGCAGGGGGGCCCAGACTATTGGCTCAATTATTAATATCCAGTCAGCTGGGAGAGATGTGCCGAGAGAACGGGGCTGTTGAAACCTACGGCTCTCCGCCGTGGTTTTTGAAGCCGTCTACAGAACTGAAGCGGAGGCAGGGTCTAGTTGCGGTGGTGGATCCTTAAAAGGCATACACAAGTGGGCATCATCACTCTGGCGGCCATCCGACTAGAGCAGAAGTGCTCTTAAGTGACAGGCATCAGCCTTCAAAACTCCACCGTTGATTCAGTGTAAAAACTGTACAAGTTAAATCTGCCGGTCATTCAGTTGTCACTACATTAGTGTTGTAAATGCTCCTATTGACCGCTTCCATCGCAACGTCACATAAAATATGCGAGGAGCATGGGCTCATAAAACCACCAAACTCTCACAAAGTCTATGGGAGAACGTCTCTGTGCGTGAGCTCTGAAGGGAAAACCCAATGCCCAGGGAGCATTTAATCTCTGGTTTAATTTAAGTAAATACACAACAAATCATAGAGATCTGTGCTGTTTTGCCTGCTATTCTGTCAAGTTGCTCTTTAAAAAACTATCAGTTATCACATTCCTGGCTTCTGACTGGAAAAATTTATTGTCAATCAACATTCCATCCAATAAGAATGTCGATGTGCACTTGCATTGGCGGCACAAAAACACACAACCAAGTTAGTAGTTATACTAATAGTTATAGTCATCAAGTGACTAATAGGCACATCGACTTTGACATGGATAGCCAGGTTTTAGTAGTGAATAGCTGGCAGCCTGCTACCCAATCTTTAAATGAAGCTGGTTCAGACAGGCTTTCACCATTAGCTACTACTAATTTTCTTATTCCTCAAGCATACTTGGAGATATCCGGTGAAGGAGTGTGGGCATCCATGCTCTTTGCTTATAAGCATTGAGAGATACGCAAAGCAGACTTGGAATGTTTGTATACAATGAAGGCATCTATATGTTCAGTCTCTGCTGGTGAGGGAATCAAAAAGTGAGGTCACTTACAAAAGGAGATGGCCATTATCAGGAGGGATCCATCTCGTCCCAGGAGGGTGCGTGATGGCAGTTTGCCTGTTTTTTTTGTATTTTTTTTGTCAGAAACAAATTAGCACTTGATCATTTGCGGCGCAGCGGCGCCCAATCAAACCTATCGAGATGCTCCCTTTCACATCCGTTTACAGGCGGTGCTGAAGACAGTGATGGAGCAGCCCATGGGAGCGCGCATGGCGCCTCCTTCCAAGGCCACAGTAGCGACGCGGAAATTTCCATGTCTCCGTGCTCAGCGGCTATATCTCCGACATCAGTATAATCCATTAAGGTGACACTTTGCTGAGCTTTTCACTCAGATGTTGCAAAGAACTTCAATTCAGGTTTTTTTTTTTTAAGTCACTGCGATTATAATAGATTCGCTATTCACCTGAATGGCTTATCCACATTTTAAACTCACTTTGTTTCAGAGAAATAAGGCACCTTTTGCTTATAGAAATTATAGAGTTCTTTATTGGCTTTAATATTGAAGCATAAATCACATTAAATATGTAAACAGAACTAAAACTAACATGTCAACGTAATAAAAACGTTAACGATTCTTTTTCTTAGTAGTTCTCGTGCCATCATTATTGATTATTGTAGCAGTAATATAATTTCACTGTTTAAACTCTTTAAAGAATCAGATTTTTGAAAATAAATTCCAGTTTATGTGAAAGTCAAAATGTTTTTTTTTCTTTCTTTGTTTTTTCTATATCACCTCTACAAATTTCTGTTATTGTGCTCTCATTATTGCTTTTGAATATTTAATGCCTAAAGGTTGAATAGAAAGGACCCATTGGTTTATTTCCATAAGCATAATAAAAGGCCAAACCAAAATCCCCTAATAAAAATAAACATTACGGTACCTTCCTCTATTAAAATGGGCATTGCGGGCAACTTGGCGAGCGCATCGACTGGAGGGCGTGCTGCGTACGATGTGTTGTGGGCATCTATCAAAATCACAATAATGGCCGCAGTCAAGATGTGCCGGAAAGTAAGAACACATGGAAGGAGGAGGTCCTCACTTTATTAGCCGTCATCTTTCCCATGAATATATGTGCAAATAAATGGCCGGTATCACACAGGGAGCAAATGTGTCCCCAGTGAGGCCTCAGAAAGGGAGGGTTTGTGTGTGTGTGTGTGTGTGTGTGTGTGTGTGTGTGTGTTTGTGAGTGCGTGTGCTCGCACGTGAAAGAGAGGCTAAGAGACTAGTGGGGGGTTCACGGATGAAAAATCATCACCAGTCCAAATGCAGATATTGTGGCAGCCTCACACCCTGGCCAGTGTCACCCTCCATTCGTCACTGTCCTCCAGCCCGCCTCTCATTAAGTGGCCCTGCTCTGCCGACAACTTAATTTCCTTAAGAGGACCAGACACCTGATTCAATTGTGCGCACATTACAGATTTGTTTTCACCGTCTGGGCCTCGCTGGGGCCACATGGCTGCCGACGGAACACACTGCCGCTATATTAAATGCTTCGCTCGTAATTTCAGGAGGTATGATTCATGTCTGCCTCCCAGCATCCATCCCTCACGCTGCCCCTTCAGCTCAGGTCGTAACTCCCGTCAGCCTGGCCGCCTCCGTCTCCCGCTGCTGCACAAGTGGCATCACCGCGGTCGCCTTCTCTTCTGCGCGCTCAGACAAATAACCTCACACTGCAGCCCGAGATCTCGCGCCTATATCTTTGCACGTCCGTCCCTGCCAGGCTCCCGTCTGAAGCGTTTTTGGTCCGCGTTGGCATTGTGTAACTATTCGGCGATCAGGAGGGGAGTCCTCTTCAAGCTTTTGCTGAAGGTTAGCCATGACGCTGCGGAGAGATTAGATGAGACCCGCCGTTGTCATTGTGCAGGTGTCTGTGCAACAAAATCAAGTGAAAATGTTCACAGTACAGACAGAAAAAGTAGAAATCTTTAAAAAAAAAAAAAAACGAACAGAAATACAAACAAAACAATATAGAGACAAAGCAATACTTCATTTTGAGCTCAATGGCATTTTTGCAACAATAGAACAAAAAGTAGCACATCCATTGTTTCCCCTTGCACTAATAGGAAGCGTAAAGATGTTGCTTCATGACACAAATGGCAACAAAACACAAAATCTGGTTGATCCATTTTGATTAGAATAGATTGAGTGATGATGCATCGGTCTACCATTCCTCAAATGTTTACCATGGGATGCGTGCAATAAATAGATACTTAGAAAAGTTCCAGTTGGAGAGTCAGTTCAACATAAGAAGTCAGAGAAGGCTCTTGCCTTCAGGATTTTCTTGAAACGTCAAATTTAACATTTTTTAAAATTTCTTCGACTTTACACCTCCACTAATATTTGTTATCACGTCATAATAAGACGCCCCTCATTACCTAACTCCTTCAAACCTCCTCGACAGGAGTTCGAGAGTTCTCCTCAGTCCTGCCTCTGTTGGTTGCACAGTGTAAGATGTTTTTATCCCGTCATCAGTGTGGACGAGACTTCCACTGTCTGCCTGTCTGACTCCTGGCCTCCGCAGCTCACTGCTCACCTGCACCTGTCAATCAATCCTAACCCTACCCGTTGGAGAGCGGGGAGAAACGGCTCTTTTCCTCTTGTACACGGTTTAACTGATTGTTGCTGTAATTTCCCTGTCAAGGCTCTCCTCTGTGAGGTGCGAGCGTGTTTGACACCAGATGCTCGTCCCACCGCCGCACAAAAGCCTCCTGTTTTTATTTATTGATGGATCTCTGGCTTTTTAAAGGCACATCCTGTCAATTAACCCATGAAAAAGTTGTCCTTAGAGAAGTCATTCAAAAAGCATGTGTGTGCGCGCGCCGCGCACACACATGCTTTGTTTGCAACTGTGACGGGGGGCCCTGCCTGCTGAATAAAGGAGATGAGCGCCCACCCCTCTCACTTCCACACGAGCAGGCGGGGGGCTTTTGTTTTGCCTTAAACCTCACCAGAAGACACCTCGGAGATATAAAACTGCTGAGTGCGAGTCTGCTCTCAGCAGCCAATGAAACGCAGGGAAGAACTCCGAGCTGGAGAAGGTATTCGCTCCCCCTCACTGCTCCCTTCCTGTGATGCTCTTCTTCTGATCTCAGCCTCTCTGTGTGTGTGTGTGTGTGTGTGTGTGTGTTTCCCTTTTGCCCTTACTGGGAGTGGTGTGAGCAGGTGTGAATGTGTGTCTCTGGCTGTTTACAATGGCTGACTGGATTAGAGGGAAGACATTTAATTAACTGCAGCTACAAATGTAGCAGAAAGGCCCAAGATTGGCGCTGCGTGCAGGTGGAATCAGCTTGATGATCAGATCTTTGGCCCAGTTTACTCCCGTCCAATAAAAGTGCAAGATTTGGATTTTGGATAAAGAAAAAAACAAACATTGGTGACATGATGTGTCTTTATTGAAGAAAAATGTTGCTGCTGCTGCTGCCTGTGTCTGAGGCGCAGAACGGATCCGTTTAACTTGAGGTCTAACTGGAGGGCGAAAACACCAGCAGTGAAATGTTCCTTGTAAATATTCCACTGCAGGATGAAGCCAGTGGAAAGAAAGCGGAGGACTCTGCCGCATCTCATTCTCAGCGTAGTGGGACAGTTGGTGCACATTTCACTTGACACGTGTAAAAAGTCCAGACGGAGAGGTTTACACTGCCTCTGTTTCGACTCTGCTGCTGCTTCAGCAGATAAATGGAACACGGAAGATGACTTAAAACAAGGGGGGACAAGCCAGAAAACCCTGTGTTTCTTTTTTTTTTTTTTTTCTCTTCTTCTTCTCTTTTTGGAAATCTTCACCCTGGAACAAGTCCCTCTGGTTTTGAGCGACCTGAATATCTGTTTGAGTCCGGGTTGGTGCGTGCGCAGACGAGTCCTTTCCAGCCCAGCTTGTGGCGTGGGTGAGGTAGGCTGCGTCTCCCTCTTTATTTGCTCCGCCACCACCCCCACCTGGTCCGGTAGCGCTCAGCAGCGTGTGTGGAGGAGTGTCTCCTGTTCCCCCTGTCCTCTCCCTCTCCTGGAGCATCAAAAGGAGGAGGACCCACGCAGGGTGTTTGAAGAGCCCACCGACACTCCCCAATGGGTGGTGAACTGGCAGATGCTCAAACCGCACAACTCTATCTAGGCGGGAGGAGCATCCTTCTCATCTGCTTTTGTACCCCTGCCACTGGTTTCCCCCGCAGCCCCCACCATTAGTTTTGACGCCTCGCGCGTTTGTAGATTCGGTGCTCTTAGCAAGTAACCTTTCACAAGCCGATCAGTGGCGTTCATAGTTTTGGGTTTACAGGAATTTTTTCTGTTTTTTCCTTTTCTTATTTTCCTCTGGTTGTACAGTTGGATCCCTCTCTTGGCTTGCGGTTTGATTATTACTTCACCTAAAAAATGGTTGAGTTTCCAAGCTGGATCAAGATTTCAGACCTTCACTTTTTCTTCTTTTTTTTTATAACCAAAAATTGCCCTAAAGCAGATTTCTTTTTTTTTTTTGTCTTGAAAAATTCTGTCGAACATCAAAAGGTTCCATCAAGCTTTACTTCACAAACGTAAAATTAACCCGTTGAACTATACACTCAAGTCAGATGACATGTTTGTGTTAGTGTCGCACTGGACCACCCATTGCCACTTCGCCCAAAATATGGGGTTCGGCAGTGTCTCAGTCTGCTTGAGGTAATAATCGGTATAATAATGTTGGTTGGGCGTTGAAGGACCTGGATCCTTTGTGAGAGGTACGAAACCCAGAATTTCAATGTGTACACAAAAAAACATTAAATTTGGAAATATACGTGATTTTATGCAGTCTTTGGTTAGACTTCTTTTGTTTTAAACCCACCGTCTCTCCACGTTTTCCCACCTAGGTGGACATGAATTCAAATCCGCTCGCTGCTGCGTTTTTGTTTTTGAGGGCTCAGCCGTCACCGCATCGCACAGCTGCACTTCCTGCCGTGCTTGCCGTCTGGACCTTTAGCCTCCCGGTAGCGGCGCGGCGCTGAAGCTCTGACCCGCTCCGTCTCGCTATGCTCCCGCTGCTTGTCTGCGTCTGGAAGCCCTGAACCTCCTCCTCGTCCGACAGACCGCCCAGAACATCGACTCCGGGAAGACAGCCCACCCCCCACCACCACCCCTCCCCCTTTCTTTAATTCTTTATCTATTCCTCCATCCCCCAATTTTTTTTTCTCCGTTGGCTCCCTGGCATCTCTTCCACTCAGCCTGTCCATCTATCAAAGCAGGGCTCCTCTCCGTGCTCCCACGCTGATGTGTCAGTGAGAGGTGAAGGAGGTGTTTCGCCGCCAAGAAGAGCCCACAGCTTTGTTTCATATTACACCTCAGCGGGCGCTGTAGCTGTCGCTGTCCATCAGCCTCCACTGCTGCCTCCCCCCAAAAACCCTCCCTGCACACACCCCACACCGACACCAGTTCGCCTCTAGTTGGCGCCGTCCTTGCATATTCGTACAGCGATTTCAATATTAAAAGGGTAGTTCACCCAAATGTAACATTTTCACCCGGGTTCATCCCAATTTCGATGAAGGATCCAGTGATGGAATTGTTATTGATTTTCACAGAGTGAAAGGCTTTCACTCGATGCAAGTCTGTTGTGACTCCAACATTAAAAATAAATAAATAAATAAATAATAAAATAAAAACATCCTATAGGAGTTGTTGTACTTTCCAGTTATACATCAACAGCCACATCAAATTAGCACAATGCCGCTGTGGTTAAATTTATTACATATTATTAATGCAGTTAATTAATATTTAACCACAGTTCATAAGTATTATACAAAAGTAAAAGCTGATTGAATATTATACAATTGTTTGTATTTTTCTTCTACAACAAACACACATAGTTTAGATGATGTTGTCTGTCAAACTCTGACAGGTGGGTTACACCTCTGTGAAACCAGCTGATAAAACACATCGCACAGCACCACCCAGGTGACCTTCTGAGGAAGACAGAAGTTTTCGTCAAAGCGTGTAAGGGTACGAAGGCAACATCTAAATAAAGTATTTTGGTGTCTGTTATAGAAGACAAATACCAACAATCGTACCTACTAAATGAAGACACAACAAATCCCATTCAGCTGATTGAGGTCTTAATGTGGCTTTTGTCCATAAACGACATAATAAACAACGTCATGATGTTGAAGGTTAAGCTGAGGCAACTTGACTGTATTTTTAACTTCATGATTCGTCTCTCACCCAAAAGGCTTCTCAAGTTCTGATAGAAGTCTTTCAGATGAGAGGCCTTAACTTTACCTCCAAGACTATGACAACCTGGAAAACTATAACTTTTGATTTTATTCTCCCCTCAAATCTTGTGTTGTATCTGCAGTAAAACTCCAACTCGCGCAGTAAGACTTAAAATGAGGAGTGTGTTGTGATAACATGTCATTCTACAGTACCACTGAATGGTGGCCTATCATGCAAGTCTGCTGACTTCCACTCTTCAACTCCTTTTTCCCCCAAAAACTTTCATCCATCCACGCCACTGTGATCCCTGAATGTGTCGCCCCTCCATCGTCATCGCATTTTCCGGAGAGACTCGTCTTTCCGAGAGCGGCCTGGTAATCGGCTGAGAAATGCACTACAGACGTGGCCACTTTGCATCATGTTTGGTTAGCAATTCAGCAGGGAAGTGAAGAGCACAGCTCAGTTCTCGCCCTCTTCATTTGCACTGATCCCACTTCCCCCGAGCAAGCCATTAGAAGTCCTTGGTCATACTTCATTAAAGAAATGTTTAAAATGCAACATTTTTAAGTGGGCTCATTGTAACTTTGAGCATGTGCGTGTGTGTGTGTGTGTCTGACTCTGTGTTTGTGTGTGTGTGCGTGTGTGTGCGTGTGTGTGCGTGTGTGCGTGTGTGAATGAAGCGGGCCAAGTGGGTGTATTTCCTGCGTTTCTTCCATCCCTTTATGTGGTGATCAAAAAGCGACCGCGTTGAAGAGGGGGCGGGCCCAGAGAAGGAAGGCAGAGGGTCTCTACACATGTAATCCTTGTCAATGAATTTAGGCAATCTTTTCCATTATTAATGAATATTTCATTAGTTATTGCAGTGGGCCGGCCGCGAGTCGCTCTGTTCACTGCTCCCTTTGCTCATAACTGAATCACTCGGCTAATGATTTAATTAATAGCATTGTATCCACAGATGAAAAGCTTATATTTAATCAGCAAAATGGAGTGAAGCAAGATCAGGGACCTCGGCTGTCATCAGAATGTGCTTGAGGTCCCTCTTTGCTCACTAAGCCACGCTAAGCCCTGGGACAGCCGCACTTAATTGAGAATTAATAAATAAATGTGGTGAGAGTAATCCCTGAATCCAGCCTCTCCAAGCTCCTAATCCAGCTCTCTCTCAGTGTGCTTGTGTGTGTGTGTGTGTGTGTGCGCAGTGATACACTTTGGCCAAGTGTCATGACAGCAGTGCCAAGGCAGACACCACACTAGTGTGCCAGATACTGGTTTCTTTACCTGGGAAGCCCCCCCTGTGTCAAGCACCATATGTTGGATCTCATGCCGATCAGTCCCAGACAGAATCTTCCCCCTCGTGTTGTTTTCATCTCTCTGTGTTCCTGCTTTCATTTCAAGCCTGCTTATATTTTGCGTCTCAATGTATCACTCGCTGATTAACAAGAGCAAAGACACCTTCTTAGCTACACGGCGCCTTATTAAAATAACCATTATTGTGACTTCTTCATATAAAGCTTCTCCTTCCAACCAACGCAAACTTGTTCACAAACAGCAATTCACTAGTTTGTTTAGGGGGCGACAGTCTGGTTTATATTTAGCATTAAACTATTAGAGAGAGACACACTTAAATACTATTATTTGATGGTAACTGCTTTTTTAAACAGAAAAAAACAACAAATGACAAATGTCTCTGATATTAATATACGTTCTCAGCATGCGACATTGTAATTGTGAAAAAAACATAATAATTTTGTTTTTCTTCCACAGTGAAAACCTCACTACTGATTTTAAATGAAAATCTCACTGACAAGAAAAACAATTTTATTTTGCCATAAAATCAATCAGGAACTGAGCATTAGTTATAAACACACATCAACCAAGTCTGTGACGTGCCTGGAGTTCCCCTTTTCAGCAGTTATTTTGAATATTCGTTTCATAAGACATATATCATCCCACCAACAGGAGGCTCAACCTTAGGTAAAAAAAACAGTGCTGGTTACCGTTGGTCAAATTTAGTATATAGTTCCAGAAAATAATGACTCTTTAATTTTAATTTTAGTGACACATGTAAGTCGTGACATTTGGCACCGTCGGTGGGGGGCGGAAGGGGCGCCGCCTCGTTACCAACAACAAGTCCCTGTCCCGGTCAGACACGGCGCTCTGACAGCGGGAGGAGGTCAAAGCCATCGCCAGTGTGAGCGTTCACACTGGTTCACACTGGTGAGCGTTCACACTGGTGTTTTTGCTGCTGCCGTGTCATTAACACAAGACCGTCAGATGTGATGTCCAGCGGAAACGGCTGCTCTTCAGAAGGCGGTACGACTTTAAACGAAGCCTAAAGTGAATTTAGGTTGAGGGCCTTTGATTCCCTCACTTTGCCACTAATTCACATTTTCTTATATAAATGAAAAGAAAGAGAGTGCACACACACACTGAGAGAGAGAGAGAGAGAGAGAGAGAGAGAGAGAGAGGGGTGTGTGTTTAGCTAAGCAGGGGCAGCCCCTGGTCCGACGCCCATCATTTATTGATAAAGGCCCTGGAAAATACATGGGGGGGAGAAGGAGAAGAAGAAGAAAAAAAAAAACTAATGAAATTATCAACGTTGCTGAATTAATGATGAATGGGAATAAGAAAAGGCTGGGCTCTCTGCGGAGCCGGGGAGAGGCGCTGCTTCATTAGCCATGCAGTCTCATCACATCCTCTTCTGGAGCTGCAGACACCGGGGCTCCTTGCGCTCTCCTCCGCTCACCATCAGGACCTGCCGCTGGATTCCATTCAAAAAAAAAAGAGAGAGAGAGAGAGAGAGAAAAAAAAACCTCCTCCCTTTTCCCCTCCGCCCCTTACCTCTCTTTTTTTTCATCTTTTTTCCCCTTTTTTTCCCCTCCTCCCTCCCTCGCCTGCCACCTCCAACCCGGCTGCTAACAGGAAGACGGGAACTCTTTTGGCATCCACTTCCATTTGTCTCACTTTCTTCCCGCGGACGAGACGAGAGATTCCGAAGGTGCTCGTGGTGGTCAAGGGAGCACACCTCTTTTTTCCACCCCCACCCTTTTTCCTCTTCCTCTTCCTCCTCTCTCTCTCTCTCTTTTAAAGAAATTCCCCAGCTGTCCCTCCTGACTGCCTCTCCGTGGATATCTCTCCTAATTCCGCACATGCTAATGATATGAGAGAGAGAGGAAGGAGGAGGTGAGGAATCCAAACGGGCCGCCCTCCTCCTCCTCCTCCTCCTCTTCCTTCTTTCTTCCTCCTCCTCCTTCCTCGCCTTCTCCTCCCTCGGACTGTTCCCTGGTTGAAGCAGGAGTGGTCCAGCGAGCCGCTGCACGCTGAGCGATCCTGGGCATGGGGTCTCATTAGGTAAGCAGAGGCCAGGGCAGCAGGGCTTCGCCCGGCCCCACTGATTATTCCGAGAGCAATATCAGGAGAGATCACCTGAGCCGCGCACCTTATTAGCCGCCGTCTCCTCCAGCCCACGGCCCTCGCTGACTTAGGAAAATGAATTCATTCTTTCTTTCTCTTCTCTGTCGCTGAATTCGCCGCATTTAAAAGGACAACCCCTTCCCCCCACACACACACACACACACACACACCCGTTTCAAGTCTTGTCTTGAAGCCCAGCTGTTCTCCTCCAGCTGAGGCCTCCCCGCTTCATTCATTAGTGGGCAAAGCACATAGTGATTCTCCTGCCACTTTTCTAGATGCGCTAATTATCCGTCAATGCTACGTTTCACTCCAACTCTGGTTCTCAATTGTGGGTTTGCAATACAACAATGCTAGATTGTGACTTATAGAAAAAAACACCTTCGACCTAGTACCGTTTGCAGGTCGGCTTTAGCTGCTCAGATTGATTCCGCCATACTGTTTTGTAGACTGGTAAACTTGAATTCCTTTAATTAGCATTGTTCAAATCATCCTGACGCACACATTACATAAGCAAAGTAGCGCCACTGAGAGCATGTTTGAAAATGGTGTGATAGTGCCACTGAAGAATATTTGTCATAATCAGTGTTGTTGGGATTACTCCACAAAAGTAATCCGAATACTGATTGCTGAATACTCCTTTATAAAGTAATCTAATTACTTCTTTAACTACTTTGTTCATAAGTAATCAATTACTAATCACTTTAATTTAAAAAGATAAAGTAACAGCAGAAAACATCTTGCTTGCACATAACATACAACAAATCAAAATCTTCTTTCATTTAGACGAGATAAACTCAAAATAATGTTTGTATTTCCAGCTATCAAACGCAACTGCTGTTTTTTCTTTTGCCGCCACCATGCTTGTTTTGGTGCATCGTCGCATATCAATGACGTTGCATGCATGGCTGCATCATCAATCTGCGACATCATTGTTTTCAGTTGTTTTTCTAAATTTCAGACATTTTGTGGATAATAAGACATTTTTAGCTTGCAAAATATTTCAGAAAAGCAATGGAATCATTACTTGATAAAGTAATTCTGATATAATTACCATTTTTGCCTGAGTAATCCCATTACATTACTCTGTTACTCAAAATATAGTTTAATTACAGTAGTGGATTACTAAGTAATAGATTGCTCGCCAACACTGGTCATAATTGTCATAGTTTGCATTTGTTTTCCTGAAACTTGGTGCTTATCGTCTTGTTTTGTGGGGTTATGCACCTGTAAAATGTCTAAGAAATACATATTTTTCAAATGGCAAAGAATCAGGGTGAGACCTTCAGTCCTGCTAAATCAAAAAATCCAGTTTTGCTCATTCCTGAACTGAAGTCAGTAACTAAGATTTCCCTCCTATTAGCACCAACGGGTGGTCCACGCACTCAAACACACTCACACACACTCGCACCACCCGCTCATAAAAATTGATGACGCGACACAGCGCGCGTGACAGACAGCGGTGACACGCATAATGCACGGGGCCGTCCTTTACATGGTAATCTGATCTGAGAGGGATTCAATTATTTAATAACAACACGGCAGACTATCATTAAAACAAATTGTGCGTGTCAACGCCGGCGCTTCCAGTCGGCGGCGCGAGGTCACAGGTGTTGGGCTGCCGCTGTTTTTGAAGTGTCTCTGCGGCTGCCTCCCACACACACCCACACACGCACACACACACACACGCTCCACAACCCGCTGGATCTTTTTCTTATGAATCGGCTGAATTGATCCTCATACAAATTAGGTCTGTCCTCAAAGGGCTGCATCAATACATTGACTCCTTTTATGAGGGTCATCAAACAGCCATTACTGGGCGTCAGGGGGTCCCGTTTGGGGAAAGACTGCCCAGGGTGACTGATGAGCCAAGTGGGGATGGGAGTTGGTCTGCGGGGCCCCCCTGAGCTGCCTGTAGCTGAGAGGGTGGAGCTGCTTATTGAGTGCTAGATTCATTAGTTAGGCGAAGGCAAACAAATCTGTTGTCCGACGGAGCTGCTCCCACCTCAGTGCGTTCAAAGCATTTTTATTGTTTTATAGCTTAAGGATGTTTGGTGAAAAAAAAAAAAAAAAGAGCAACTTCATTCAGGATAAAGTGGGACCGAGTGAATAGCTGATTCTCTGTGTGTGTAATTAGGCTGATTCTAAATGTCGGCTACATGATGAGGTACACACAGGCTGACTTTATTGTTGTCCATTAACACGCAAGTAATTTGGCAACTTAAATTAACAGAAAGGCTGCAAAGAAAAAAAATTGCATTTGTTGCTGCAAGGAGCCTTAAATTTGCATCATTTAAAATCCCTGTTTTATCCTTTTTGGCTTAAATTGACT
Source organism: Thamnaconus septentrionalis (assembly GCA_009823395.1). Lineage (NCBI taxonomy): Eukaryota > Metazoa > Chordata > Actinopteri > Tetraodontiformes > Monacanthidae > Thamnaconus > Thamnaconus septentrionalis. The sequence goes on along the minus strand of CM020501.1, from coordinate 10,742,966 downwards.
ACTTGAAAACTTTTTTCCGGCAGCTCTGAATTTGCATGTTAAGAATATTGTTTGATTAGCGTTTGAATGATTCCCCCCAAGCCTGATGTGGAGTTTCAACAGCTGACTGAAGCTGGAGCTGACCCTGGCAGAAAGAAAGGGGGAAAAAAATCAACTCAACTTGAAATCTGGGATATTTTCCCCATGACAAGAAGAATAATGTTGACGCACAAAACAACAGACGCGCAGACTGGAGGAATAAAGTCGCCCCGGAGTGTGTAGCTCCCAGGCTCTCCAAAAGAACCTGTGAAAGTGAGCGCGGTGTAAACAAACTGTCACTGCCGTCAAACACTCGCTTCAAAAAAAAAGAAAAAGCGTGTCAAAAGTTCAGGTTTTTCAATTACGCCGCCTGTAATATGCCCGCACTCCTCCCCCGGCTAATTAAAATGCACCATTTTTAGGCCTAATTGTTCAAGAAAAACTCTGTTTTATGTTGCTGCAATGGTAATAACTAATGACGGATGCATAAAATTAGCATACATTTCCCGGACCAAGAGAATATGTGATCATTGTGCCACAGAGAATTGCTCTAAGTTAGGAAGTTAATTTCATTATCTCCTCCTCCTCGTTTAAAGCGCGCCACTTTACAATAATTGGAAAACAGAATAAAAGATTAGCTTTTGAGCGGGTGACAGGCGTTAATAAAGTGTGATGGAATGTGAGCGCGGCGGAGCGGGTACCAATTACAGCAGCCAATCTCAGGCAGGCAGCCGCTGATGGTGGCGCTTCAATCTCTTCATCTGCCGTACAGTACCATCGGGGACCCACTGCAGAGACCTCTGCTCCAGCTAGCAAGCTAATTGTCAATTCCGCTTAAGTCATAAGGAGAGCTACTTTGGCGGGAGGGAAGGCTCCTGCGAGAGGGAGTGGGGAGAATAAAAGTCAAGGCGGAGGGCGGAGTGAAAGTGTAGCATAAATGTGGAAATAAAGTTTGAGGATAAGCACGAGGAGTTTTAATGGGATAATTTGATCCTCGCGGGGGGGAGTAATGTCCTCTGGAGGTGAGAGCGCAAAAAGAATAAGATCACCAATCACCTGAATGAAATGTGGCACAATTTGCCGCGCGTGTTAAAAAATTTCCAGACTTTGTATTAAGGGCCTTCATTTTTTTTTCTCTCTCTTTCAATCGTTTCTTCATAATGCTGGAAACCTTTTCTTTCTTACTTTTTTTTGGGGGTGGATGTGGCTGTAAAAATTCATGGCGTGAGCATCTCGCCCTAATCCTCAGCGGTGACCCTCATCCCTCAACATGTCACCGCTGCGGCCGCATTAACCACATCAGTCACGCTGTGTGTGTGTGTGTGTGTGTGTGTGTGTGTGTGTGTGTGTGCGTGTGTGTGTCAGCACACCACACATCAGCTGTTTCAGCTGTTGTGCTGCGAAACTTGATGCAGCAGCGTCACTTTGTTCGATTTGATTTCCTGTGAAATGTTCACGCCTGGCTGCAAACAGCATGTATCAGAAAATAGTTTGGAGAAATATTGAAAATGTATTTACTTGTAAGCTAAAGAGCTTACAAGAGCTTTTATGCAATAGCAACATAATCTATAGCTTATAATGCATTAGTAATGAAGACAAAAACAGGCCCAGTATGATACTCGGCATTTATTACGTTCTGTAAATAAGTGAGTCCAGAGTTTCAGCGTACTGTGTACAAGATGCAGTACAATTCACATTTTTTTTCACAATATTTTTTTTCAACATAGGTTATTATTTGGCAACTTCAACAAAAAAAAAAGTATATATATATATATATATCTATGTATATTTTTTTTTTTAATGATGTTCGTTTTTAAAAATGTTTTCACAAATGAACCAACTAGAACGCAGGGTAATCTGGGGCCGACTTCTCACAGCAACGATCAAACACGAAAGGGCAAATCCGCCTTTTTATTCACCGTTCCGTCTCTAATTTAGTGTGTTGGGATAAAGTAGGACAGCCAGGTGGAAACCTTTCTGTTTCTGTTGGCACACACACATACACACGCACACACACACACATTCACGCACACACAAACACACGCACAAGCTCACGCGCATATATTCGCGCGCAGACAATCTAGCCTCATCAAAAATGATGTGACGGGCCCTTTGTTGTCAAACTCTTCACACAGAAATCGCATATTCATGGGGGTGTATTTAAACCCTTTCTGCTGGCATAAGCACGCAGTGCAGCGGCGGCGCCGCGCTCTGAGGTGACTGTCGTCTTCTTTGCCACTTAACCCACCTTCTCTGAGATAATGCCACCTTTTTTTTTTTTTGTTGTTGTAATATTTTGATGCTGTGCGCTGCATTGCAGGCCCCCCATCGCCGCCGCCGCAGCAGCAGCAGCGGCAGCCACAGCGTTGGGCTGCTAATCGTGGCTGGGAGGCCTGCGGTAACACCAGGCTCCTCCCGAAACAGCAAACCTGGCACTTCTCCGACTGACATTGTTTTGTTGTGGAGTGGCAGTGGACAAACACGGCCGCTTTGAATTAGCGCTGCTGCTGCTGCTGCTGCTGGTGCGGCGCGTCGGGGGGCTTTGGGGGGAAGTGCTGTTTACTGCCTTATTTTAAAGGTGTGTCTTTGCCGTGACAGTAAAGAGCACAACTTCACAGCTCCCCCTCAGCTCAGACATCTATATTTCATCGCGTCTCCGCACCTCCGGTTCACACGGCAGCACCTCCAGTGACTGCTGGCTTTATGTCATTTTTTTCACTTTTTAAGTGCAAGGCTAAAAAGGGTTTTTGTTGCATTTTTCCAAATTAATGTTGCGTGGTCCAAACAGTTTATGCAACTTCTTTGGGTTTATCTCAGACATCCATCAGGTGAAGAGCCCACAGAGAGTGTTTGAAACAGAAAGGCCTCGCCGGCAACGTGACTGCTAATGAGCTGCCACTCACAATAAAGACTGATGAAACCATTTATCTTTTGAAAGTGAAAGAGTGATGTTTGTTCACTTTCACACTCGCACGATGTCGAAATGGACGGGACGCAGTTTCCATAAACTTGCAGAGTTTGAAAAGTGGATTCTGCGACACAGATCCATCAAAACTTTATACGTGTGATTCGTGTCAGAGGAGCGCAAAACAAATGTTTTTTTTTTCTTTATTCCTCTTGTCTTTTGACTGACGGAGGCGTGAGCCTTTGTTTCTCTAGCGGAGAATCATCCCCCTGCAGTCGAGCCCCCCTGATCCCCGACATTTGCCCTTTCCATTAAATCTTGTCTTTAGGAGGGCTGCCCATAAAAAGGAGGGCTTTGCAGGAGTGGTGTCACCCAGCCTGCAGGACTGAGCCCTTAACACCCTGACTCACACACACACACACACACACACACGCACCCAGCGAGAAGACTGACAGCATCATCAATGTAGACACTTTTCTGATTATTTATCCCATATTTATTGCAATTATTTCCTCACTGAATGGTTGGTTTAACTGTCTCACGAATGACACATTGTTCTAAAATAAATAAAGAGATAATTAAAAGCTGTTTTTTTTTCAGACTTCTCAACAGTTTGTTTCCTTTCGTAAACTGAATTGTCACACGTCTCTCACTCAGAAACCAGGAAGCCATCCTGGAGGACTGAAACCAGAGACGGATGACTCTCTCATTTCATACGGAAGAAGTAGGTTTTGCCTCGACAGCGAACAGAAGAATGCTTCCTCCTCTGACTAACGAGTTGTGGTGTAAAAGTCACTCTCTTCCTAATGCATTCATTCACCCAGGATGTGCACGTCACCGCTGGAGAGCTCGGTCAGACCCGGTGTGCATCTTTGGATGGTGAGTGTGTTTGGCTTCTTGTTATTTCACGTGACTCTGGAGTTTTATCATAGCACGTGTGTTGACTGACTTTTGGAGTCAGTCAGCAGTGTGTGAGCAAAATCACTTCAGCCTGTCCCTTTCTTTTTTCTTTTTTTTTTATCATAAAATTTGAATCTCTTATTTTCTCACTTTTTAAAATGTGAAGGTGAAACACCTGCCTGACAAACCTAAGATGGGAACACGTCAGTGCAGTGACAAACTGTTCCAGTGACAAACGCTTGTGAGCAGTCCTTGCAATAGTGGTGTGAAAGTATTCAGTTTGACTAGAAATAAAACAAATACAAATGTATTTTGTGAGAAATCAGATCACAGTGTTTGACTTCACAATGGTGTGACCAGGTCACACTGCAAATCCGACAGTTCAAGACAACAATAACAACACATCAAACTTCCGCCTAATGAATGACCGCGGGTCCTCGTGCGTGTGTGTTTGTGTGTGTGCGTGCGCAGCGTCAGCACGTGCAGTGCGGCCGCGCCATGAATTACCTTAATTAGAAAGATCACCGGCAGCTCTGCCCATTGACCTGCTCGCACATTCAGCTCCACCAACATCTCCCACCTCTGATTAATCAGGCGCCGCTCGGTCATTACTGTTTTAAAGCGTTTCCTCTCCTTCCCTCGTCTTCGCACGTCTTCCTCCTCCTCCAGCACTGGTGTGTGTGTGTTTTTTTTGTATTTTTTTTGTATTTTTAATTTTTCTTTTTCCCCGCGCCTTATTTGATGTTTTGTAACTTTTCATGTGTTGCCAGTGGGCTGCTCCTTCTCCGGTGGCTGGGGGAGGTTGGGAGGAGGAGTGGTGGGGCGGGAGGGGGTAGGCAGGCATCTGCATATGAATATTTTCTATTGATGAATACGATAACGGCGCCGTCGCGCCTTTGATAGCCTCCTGCTCGGGTCCTGGGTGATGTCATAATGGTGGGACGCCGACCCTGGGCAAAACATCCCAATCCGCAGCGGCGGAGGGGAGCAAACATTAGAGCCCTTCGACGGGCCGCCGCCTTTTAATATTGCACGACTGTTTACCGAGGAGGGAGCTGCAGCCGCGTCCACCAGGGGGCCCAGATGTGTTTAAGGTCAAGCCATCCCAACTCATCTTCAGTCAAGCGCAGAACCTTTGATCACTTGTTGTTTTTGACTGCGCCGGTTTTCAATCACGGCCAGGTCTTTATTATGCATGAGGACATTACATAGTGATGAACGACTTGGCAGGAGAGTCGAGGAGCCGCTGGAAGTTTGTTGGATACTTTTGAGAAGAAGAAGAAGAAGAAGAAGAAGTTCTGCGGGCGTACCTTCAGGGGTGAAAGCCGCCTCTTTTGGGGAGCTGCTGTCGGCCTCCGAAGTTTTCAGAATTGTTTTTGACATCGTTTGTTATATTAAATGTCAAATTCAAAATAGCGATACAATGTCTTCTATTTTGGAAGGATTCGATGATGGAAACAGATTATGTTGTGATCACTGACCTCATGGCAGTTTAACACAGTCAAGAATTTTAAATCTCTTAAATCTCTTATTTTAATGCTCAGACCTGTTGTTTTGTTTTCTCTTGCCCACATGAATAAAACTGTGGAGAGCAGGTGTAGCTTTATTTTTTTCCTTTTCACAAATCATCAGCCACCAATTCATCGCTCTCTGTAAACTATGAACACTAACGTGTCAGCAGGCCTCAGACGTTAAACAGGTTGTTTTCTCTCTGCTTCAGTAAACAGTCGATACGAAATGGAGTGAAAGGAATGAGCTTCTGAATTTGTCTCCAAAATTGGGTCTCCATTTCAAAATAAATGAATTGATAGAGAAATGAAGGTCAAAGTTTAGTTTATTACTTTTAAATGATTTGCCTCACTCTCATTTTTTACGCAATTCTCACCCGTCCTGGACAAAAGAGAACCAGTGTGAGGCAGACGTGGTGACATCGTCTCAAGGAATTCTGGGAAGACCATCTCACAATGTGAGAAATTCCAGTTCTAGAATAGACCCCGACTGCGTGAAGGTTGCACCGTGCGTGCGTCTGCACGCGGCGACCCTCAACCTCGTCCACGGCTTTATTAGATTCACGCCTCGCAAAGTGCGGCTCGCGTCCAAACTCGTGCGATTGTTAAAGCGGCTCGGCCGCAGAGCCGGGGCCGAGGGAACCTTTTTTGCGCGCTACTCCTGTCTCTCTTTTGGGAAGAAAAAAAAAAAAAGTGTGGAGGGGGCGGCTGCGAGTGTTGAGATGATCTAACAAAGGTTACTGCCGGTGGAGGTGGGAGGAAGTGAGGAAAAGCTATCGAATTTGTGTCCTGGTTTCCCGACTAGATAATGATCTCTTGAAAGTGTGTGTGTGTGTGTGTGTGTGTGTGTGTGTGTGTGTGTGTGTGTGTGTGTGTGTGTGTGTGTGTGTGTGTGTGTGTGTGTGTGTGTGTGTGTGTGTGTGTGTTTCCCCCCTACTGCTCTTCCTCCAGTAGCGGTGCGCGCCAGATGAAAGATAGTTCCGGGGCTACTGCACCGCCGCACATCTGACTGAGGCAGGTGTTAGAAATGTAGATGGCTGGCGGAGACTAAAGACAATACAAATTTGAAGTGAAAACGCTACTGGCACGCCTCCTCTGTTCTTAACACGTGAAGCCCCGGGCCGATCAATTATTCATCCTATTGTGCGTGCGCGTGGCACAGTGTTAGTTCTGTAGCTGGAGAGGAGGTGTCTGTTGCACTTAAAGAGCGAGCGAGCGAGCGCCCGCGTCGCTCTGGCAGGCCCAGGTCTGTCAGCCCCTCTCTCTCTCCTCTCTCTCTCTATCTCTCTATCCCTCTGTCTCTGTCTGTCTCGCACGTGCACACGCCTGCACGCGCACGTATGAGAGAGAGAGAGAGAGAGAGAGAGAGAGAGAGAAAAAAGGCCCTTGTTCTGCCTGAGCCTTTTTAATGATGGGATCAGGGGCGAGAATTGGTGGCTAAAGTGCAGCTCCAGTTATTTGAGGGGGGAAAAAAGAAAAGAAAGAGAAACAGAGGGAGATAAGTGTGAAAAAAAGAGAAGGGGAGGAGGTAAGCGGAGGGGATGGAGAGGCGTGTGTGTGTGTGTGTGTGTGTGTGTGTGCGGGGGGGTGCTTTGTACACTGGGGGTATTTTTCAAAGCAATGCAGACTTGAAGCCATTGGGAGGCTCCTTTGACTTTAATCTTGGCTGCCTCTTTGAAAATTATGACCGAGGACCACGGTTGCTTCATTAAAAGACATGTTCTGTTTCTTGTGTAGTTTCAGCCAGATTCTTTCTCCTTGTTGTGCACCCCGCGCGCACACGCGCGATGCTGATTCCAGATCTCCACGCTCCCCGCGCTGCAGCCTCCTGAGCACCTTGCCTTCTCGGGGGATGGGAGGATGGGAGGATGGGAGGAGGGTAGCGGGGGGGGCGCCGTCGCTCACTCACGCTGGGCGCTGGACGTGTATGTAAATAAAGAGCGGTGACTGGTAATTGAGCGGACTAAGTTGATTTCCTCGAACCAGCCAGCCAGCCAGCCAGCCAGCCGTCAGTCCACCAGCCTGTGTCTGCTCCCAGCTACTGTCACAAGAAGCCCGGTGGCCAGTGACTTCTGTGAAAGAGGAGTGTGAGAAGAACCAGAGGGGGACTGAAAAAAAAATTGGAGAATTAAACGTCCCATTTTATTCAAAATTGGATCATATTTTTGAACAGTAATGTGTCTCCATCATGACTCTCTAGAAATGAAACAAGTCCGTCATGTTCTCCTTTTGCTCCGTAGCACAGAGAGTGTGTGTTAAAACAGATCAGCTCGACAAATCAGCCCTTTGTGATCTCACAAAAGTCATGAGCTTGATCTCCCAGGTGTGCCGACTAAAAGTACGAGAGCGAAAGAACATGGTGTTAGTAGGGGACTGGAAACAGAAGACGAAATATGCCGTTTTCTGGAGATCTGCGATGTTTCTTTTAAATTTCAGGGTGAAAGGACTGATATGATAATTCCCCCACATGATCTGAACGCCTTAAAAGCATTAAAAGCTGTTTATAATGAAGAAAAAGCATGAATGTCCCTGTAATAGCTCAAAGTGTTTCACATGTGTTTGTATAAATCGTCCCTAATGTTCGGCAGTCTTGCGTCATAAACAGTGGAGGAAGCATCACCACGGTGCTCCTCCATCCCACCAGAGGACAACTTGAGTGAGAGTCTTTGGTGAAATATCAGCAATTGGATTGACTGGGAAGATGTTTTCTAAGTGTTTGGAAAGGAGGCAGCGAAGTACAAACATTAGCCCACAAAGCCGCAACCACTCATCACCGCATGTTGATTTAAACATTGTGTTCAAATTGTACCAGGGTACCAAACTCTTGTCGTAACATACGCATCATATCGGAGTTCCAGGCAGGCAGAAGGCAGTTTTGCTAGTCAAACCAAAATATCCAGTATTTAAACCTTCCTGGTGCTGTGCAGCTCTTTCCCAGGCTTTGTTTGCATGTTGGTGAGCATTTTTTTTTGTTCATTTAAGCCACCAAAAGGAAGCACAGTAGTTTCTCCGCCCACAATCAGGCTGTCAGGTGACGTCAAAACTGTTGGACGCATCGGCCAATCGGAAGCCAGCCTGTAGTCAGTGCAGCAGTGGAGCAGGGTTGTGTGAAAATCTCCTATGAGCTTTGCAAAACCCCATTTTTTACTGACCAAAGAAAAGGTCACAAATGTAAAATGAATCATGATAGCAGTAGCATTCCTGACAAACCTGTAAACAAATGCTAAACGTGGACGTGATGTTTTGACCACGTGACATTTTGACCGGAAAACGCACTGCCTGTGTGGCGCCTCGCTGCAGCTGGCTGCATCTTTGCAGGTTCATGGCACTTCACCAACACAAAAAGGTCACTGACTCGCTTACTCTCTTTATCTTGCACACACACACACACACACACACACACACACACACACACAGGCAGGCCCGCGGTATATTTGATCCAGTGGCAGTAGGAAATGAAGGCAGAGAAATGAGACTTGTGTGAAATGCCACACAAAGTACTAATCGATCCCTTGCTGTGTTCACATACTGGGAGTGCACAAATCAGGGCACAGCAAGCCACCTCTAATGACCTGCTCCCAGACACACACACACACACACACACACACACACACACACACACACACACAGGGCTCAAAGTGCGAGCCATAGCATATATCTATATGCTGTATATCCACGCTCTCCGACCGCCAGCTGACACACACACACACACACACACACACACACACACACACACCGGAGCCAGCTGCCATTGGCTGAGCTGGGATCCTTTGCCCCGTGCTCCTTCATCATCCTCTCACCCTTGTCGCCCTTGTACACAGTGTTTTCTCCCTGTGGATATACACTTCACATAAATGTTGACTGGTAAATGCTTTATGAAGTGCCACTTGTACAAATCATATACCGCTGTAGTTTCCCAAAGCTGCGCCAGCAGGAAGCATCTGCCGGTTGTGATCCTCTGTAAACCCTGCTCGTTTTAAATGTACAGTACATGCAGTATTCATGGCCTCTCTGACTGTGAATGTGCGAGGACGTGTGTATGTGCGTGTGTGAGTGTCAATGTGTTAGCGTTAGTGTGGGTGTGTATGGGCGTCTCAGACAGACATTGACTTTGGTCGGCGGCTGATAACTATGGAGCAACAGCTGAAAAAAAGGTCAGATCCTGCAGGTGTTGGCATGATGCGTGTACAATGAGGTAAAATGATTGATGTGATGGATGGAAACTTTACAACTCTTTGCTATCATAAGTATGTCTGAAATGTGTCTGGTATCTTTAAGTTAGAGTGGCTGGACAAGAAGGTCATATATTTACCCTCCTGTAGCACATATACACTCACTGTCCGCTTTATGTATCAGGGAAAATGGTAATTTTCTTGTTAACACAAATAGCTGATCAGCTGATCGCAGCAGCAGCAGCTCAGTGCATTCAGGCATGTAGATGTGGTGATGACTTTCAAAGTGAGCATCTGAATGGGAGACAAAAGGGATCTATGTGGCTTTTAACGTGGTAAACATGGTTGTTGGTGGATGAGCTGTAGTTCTTCACAACATCACAACCATCTCGAGGGTTTACAGAAAATGATCCCGGAAAGGGAGAATATCCAGGGAGCAGCAGTTGTGTGGAGGAAAACGCCTTGTTGATGGCAGGGGTCAGAGGTCAGAATGGACAGACTGGTTGGGGACCATAGAAAGGCAACAAAAACTCAAAGAGCCACTAGTTATCACTGAGTTCTACAGAATTGCATCTCAGAACACACAGCATATATAGATTCAAGTCCAGACTGTACATAGTGCAAATAAAACAGAAGCATGCAAAAAATAAGAGAAAAGAAAAGGCTGTGTACATGGCTATAAGCATAGTGCAAATTCAGCAGTGTGAAAAATAATCAGTCAACTGTAAAACAGGTAGAAGTGAATGCATGTGGTAAACAGTGGTTTCACAGTGAGGAGTTGTACAGTTTTATTGCCACAGGAAGGAAAGACCTTCTGTGGCGCTCGGCTTTTGAGGTGGGTGGTCTGAGTCTTTTGGTCCGTGTGCTCCTGTGTTAGACAAGGAGCTGATGGAGGGGGTGGGAGGTGTTGTCCAGGATGCCTCGTAGTTTCTGAAGCATCCGTCTGTCCAACACTGTCTCTAAGGAGTCCAGCTTCAGCCCCACAACATCACCAGCTTTGCGGAATAGTTTGTTGAGCCTCAGTCTGCTGCCCCAGCACACCACAGCAAACAAGATCGCACCAGAGACCACAGAATGTTTTATATATAAATATAAAACATTCCTTTCTCCGTGAAGTCCGATGGGTGGTGAACAGTGATTGGTCGGTATAATAATTGACAAATCAAGGAATCAATGCTGTTTGAGTTTTTATTCTGGCACGGTGAATTTTGGTAACAGACAGAAATATGCTGGAATAAAGTCATACATTTCTTAGAACACAGTGGTAATTTTCTGAGAATAAAGTTGCATATTTGAATTAACAAGAGGAAAGTCGTAAAATAGAATAAAGTGAACAAAGCCGCAAATTTAAAATAACAGGATTAGAGTCGTAAATATGAGAGATACGGCTTGAGTCGTAAAAGAGATTAAAGTTGTAATTTTTTAGATTGGATTTAAGATAAAGTCGTGAATTTACAAGAATAGAGCGGTGAATTTCTGAGACTAAACTTTAATTTATTATTCGTTTTATTTTAGAGGAGGTTGACTCCATGAAAGAACCACTCTCTCTGGTTAAACTAACGATAGATTTAGGGAATGACACATGAAGGGAGAAATCTGGATAATCCGGAAATCTGGACGTGCCGCTTAGGAGTTAAAATGTAAATCAAAATATATATATATATATTTCATTCATTCATTCATTCATTCATCTTCTATACCCGCTTCTTCCTTTTCAGGGTCACGGGGGTCTGCTGGAGCCTATCCCAGCTGTCTTAGGGCGAAGGCAGGGTATATATATATATATATATGTATATGAAAAGAAAATAACCTCACTCCAAACCCAGATTGAGCAAAATGAGACCTGAGTTGCAATGAAGGCTGGGTTTTGTTGTGTTTGTGCAGCCGTTTTTTTCCGACCATTAGCCAGTACATTAGTTCCAGCACTTGTATAGCTGGATGTTTTGCCATTACTCAAACTCCAAACTTGAATTTTTATGATCAAAAAACAGCTCCGCATCCACGTTGTCAATCTTCCCCGAGTCCCCGAGCTTCCAGCCGGCTTCACTCATTTCACAAGTGCTCTGTGCCCATCAGCGGAGGGAGCTGAGCGGAGTGGAGGCCGGGCCTTTCACAGCGCTGCCTACTTTCTTTCTTTCACCACTCGCTTTATTATCAAATGGACTGAAAAATTGCAACCCCCCCCCACACACACACACACACACACACACACACACACACACACACACACACACACGCACACAATTTTTTTTTTTTTTTGGTTTTTCCAACCACGGCATTAAAAGTCCAACTGTCCCAACTGTGTACATGAAACAAACAAAGAGACACGTGCGGGGGCCCTTTGATCAGCCAGCCCCGCAAACAAACAAACAAACACACACACTCACTCTCAGGAGCCGCGCGATTGGGTGAAGCGCAGATCAAAACCGTGTCAAATCAGAGCGGGCAAAATAATAATAAGCTCTTGTTTTGTGAAGGGCAGCAGTCATGGCGGCGCCATCAATTAGACCCATCGCTTCCCTTTCAAACCCATTGTGTGACTCCTCGTGACGCTGCCGCACCTTTAAGCTCGGCTGCTTATCTCGATGGCTGGGAAAATTGTGACTTTTTTTTTTGGGAAGCATCGAGTTCTGACGGGGTTTAATCACAAACGAACGCTTGACGGATGGCGCCTGTCATTGTTCTTGGAGCGAGACGTCGACTCCCCCCCCACCATCACCACCACCACCACCACCTCCTCGCCTGCGCTCCCGTTGTTTGTCCCTCATTTTGCGGCCTCATAGGTGGAAGCTTTGCAAGTGTGGATGAAGTTTGCAACACTTCTTCTTCTCCTTCTTTTTCTTCTTCTTCTCCCCTTTCCCCCCCTCCTCAACTGTCTGCGCCGTCTTGTTAGCGCGTGCATCACGCTGCGCACAAGAGTATTACCCTCAAACAACTCTGTCCTCTTTGTTTTCAGCTCTGTGGGGACCCCCCCACCAACCCACCCACCCTCGCAAAAAAAATAAAAAAATAAAGAATAATGTTTTGGAAAGGCAAGCCAAACCAAGGCACGGTACGGTACGGAGGGAAGGGAGAGCAGTGGAATCAATAGTATCTTCTCTTCTCACTTGATTTAAATGAGGGCTACCAGCTCTGAAGTTCCTTCTTGCCATGTTCATCTTGAAAAGAATGCGCGCGCCGCCCCGCTCGCGCTCCACTCCAAAGCCCAGCGCAGTTACCATTGGCATATTAATAATTTAATGCAAATAATCATTGAGTATGCGGTTTGTGGGCGAATTTGAGCTGAAAGACAAAAGTAGAAAGTGGGGGCCTCGCGTTGCGTTGAGGAAAATAAAGTGAGATGTTACGCGAGCCTCTTTCTAGCGTCTCCGAGGGTGGATGCCGGAGCGAATCCCCCCAAGAGCCGCGGCATCTCATCCGAGCTGCCTCTGATTTAGATCCCATCAACCCTTTCCCGCCTCGCGCTGCCTTAATGCGAGATGTCAAAGTGTAATTTGACAAGTTTTTTTTCCGTTTTTTTTTTTTTTTTTTTTTTTTTTTACAGAGAGTAAACAACTGTTCAGGTTCAGTGGGAGGTTTTAATTGCGGCCTCGACCTGCTGTTACTTGCAACCGGAGGTGGTTCGGGTTTCGCGCCGATCTTTCGTTTTCAGAGGTGCTTTCAATTTTGGATCGGGGAGGTGATAGTTTAGATGTCGGCGTGGGGGTCCGTCGGTGTCGGGGAGGCTGTTAGGCGTCGCGCAGACACACACAGAGAGACGCACTAAGGCTTCGCCACGCTCGCTCTCAGGCTTCAGCTCCAGCATCGTTCCCGGCGTCCCATCGGACTGTCAATAATTCATGTCAGAGATTTCAAGGGACTCAGCCGCTACACTTTCGCCCATGTTGGCGGCAAATTTCTTTTATTTGCACGCGGCCCTATAATAAAACAAGGCTCGGATTAGACTGCAGGCTAATTTCTGCGGGAGAGAGGCGAGCATTGATGGGGGTGTTTGCTACAGAGAAAAAATCTGCCAGGGTTTGAGCACGCTGTGAATCCCAGAGCTGCTTTCTGACGACTCCCTGCTTCGGTTTGTTATATTATATATGGTATTCCTACTTCACCTTGTATTGTTGGTGTTTCCTATTGCGTGTAAAAGTCCAGAGGAGGTTTGAAAGCACACGAGGCACGCTTCACAGTTCTGTTAATTTGTTGTTCAGAGGACTAAAAGTTTTCTGCAACATAGTCGGGCCAGCAGTGAAGTCTTTACAATCTAAAGGCCCTGTGTGCCATATTTAAAAGGAGTCCAGTTGTATAATATAATGATAGAACTGGAAATAAGACAATGCAAATACAATAAATGATGGCGCAGCTGTTTTCAAAGGCCCTGAACAATGAATCTGTTCAGGGCCTCCTCATTTACTCATTGACATCTCACCTGGTGTGAGAAACAATTGAGGAACCTCAGAAAACAGACATTTAGTCATTAATATTGTTTGCAATAAGCTTTCTTACCATAAGTGTGTTAGTCTGTGTTACAGAGTCAATACACACACACACACACACACACACACACACACAGTGTGCCTTTAATCAAGGCAGCATTTTTCTATATTTTATTGTTATGTTAAAATGTAATGGCCCTTAGCAATGTTTAGGTTTGTGCATAAATAAATATAGACACAAACACAAAAGGGCTGCTTCTCTCGATTATTTTAGCGTTTCAGACACGTTTCTTGATGCCTCAAATGCCTCAAATGTCAAAAATCTGAAAAAATGGTTATCCAACCAACATCAACTGAATAATGTTAATTCAACCTTCCATCCATCCATCCATCCAACCATCCATCCATCTTCAATAGCTGCTTATTCCTAAGCTCAGGGTCCCACGGTAATTCAATCTTTCTTGTGAAAATGTATTTTCAACATTGATTTATTACAATGAATTCTTAGGATTAGAAGCAGCTGATATATTTATTTTGTCTTGAATCATGTCATGTCTTCAATAGAGGCTCAGTGAGACCTTGGCCATTTTTGATTCATTTTTACTGAATCTCTCTCTTTTCAAAAGCAAATAAACAAATAGAAACGTGTTCAACCTCTAGATTTCCCCGGCCTGTTATTGTTGCGTCAGTCCGCTGTTTGACTCTCACTCAAACGCACACCACCGAGTGTGCAATGTTATATGACAGCAATATAGAGCATGGGGAATGATAATGCAGGAACGGAACCCCTCACGATGGTCACAAGGTGCTCTAACCAGGCACACAAAACAGTGATAAAGTGGCCTCATCATCTGCTGTAACAATCAATTAAAATACAATATGTAAAGCGTGTGTGCGCATGTGTGTGTTTGTGAGACAGTGTTGAATGAATCAGCGAGTGCCCGTGGACATTGTCATATGGACATATTAGCAGTGGCGCTGGAATACACAGTGTTTTATGTGTATAATTTTCCCATGATGGTGCAGCTGGATATTGTGTGTGTGTGTGGTGTGTGTATGACTGTGTGTGTGCATGCGCACGCGCACCAGAGACAGAGACGGTGAGAAGGAGAAGGAGGGAAGAGAGAATGAGAGCGCTGGAGAGGTGATGTGGAAGGATGAGGGAGGCTGAGACAGGAGAGCTGCCCCCAGTAATGAGGCCCTTTTATGGGCTTTAATTTGTCCCGCTCCCCCGGGAGACTGATGGATGGCTCTCTTTATGCTCACTCTCTTTCTTTCCCCCATCTGTGATACAGAGGATTTATTTATACCCTGATATTACCTCTCTAACAAGTGCCGCCGTTGCAGCTGCCGAGCCGACTCCTGAACACAGATAGATAGATAGATAGATAGATAGATAGATGGATAGATTGATAGATAAAGGATTGATTGATTCATTGATTTCCCTTTTTCTTCTACCATTGCTTTGGGCAGATTGCAAATGGCAAATTTATAATCCATAAACTAAACACACAAGAGGAAATTTTGAAAAGCAGCCTATTAGCATGAAATGGAACATAAAACACACAGGTATGTTTTAGGGAAAATGTTTTGGCTAAAAACAGCTACTCTTAGTTAGCTACTGTTGCTGTTTACTAAAAATAGCTTTTACATTGACAACAATGGCTGGTCCACTTGTATGGAGGCGGCCCTATTGCCTATTAAAGGTAGAGAAAAAAAACTCTGGATCAGCCCAGGGTTCAGTGGCTTCATCCTGTTTGTACAGGTCAAGAAAGACATGAGATCAAGTGTGACGCCGACTACCGTCAAGACAGCTTGCAATATGCTTCCCTGCCATTAGATGCTGCTAAATATGACACACAGGTCCTTAAATACCAGATGAAAATGTGCCACTGCCACCCCAAACACACAGGAGCATGTTTGTTAACACACACTTACTCACATTATGTATTCATGACAGCATCAATCTGACAAAGGTTTATATATGTCATGACGCTTGTGGAATGTAGAAAATCTGTACGATGTGGCAACATTTCCATCCCCATTGTGTTACAATCCCATTCTTCACTTTTGAAAGTTGGTCAATTTTAGTTGGAGCTGTTTGTCCAGATAGATTAACAAAATAATGAAAACTGTACATATACTGTAAACACAAACAGAAACACATAGATACAAAGTCGCAAAGACTTGGTGCACAACCTGTACAGCAGCAGGTGTGCTGTCTCTGTGCGATTCCTCTCTGGTGTTTATGCCTCTTCTGTTTGTTTCTTGTGTGTGTGTGCGTGTGTGTGTGTGTGTGTGTGTGTGTGTGTGTGTGTGTGTGTGTGTGTGTGTGTGTGAGCGGGTGCAGGGAGTTTAAAAAAAACAAAAAACATTTTTTTGCCCCTGGGCGATTCATTGGAAATTCTGGCTGAGTCCTGCTCGGCTTGACTCTGGGGAAATGGAATTTAAAACCAAGTTAAAAGTTTATCACCGCTTGGCAGCTCTGGCAAGTGATAAAAATGACCAGTCGGAGAGGCAGATTTGGCTTGACAGCCACAGAGGGATGAAAATAGGGCGCCGCATACGTTTACCTTGGCGGTTTCAAAGGAGCGGGCACCACGCTGGCAGAGCTGCCGATGCCCATGTTCGTCCATTCATCCGCGGCTCAGAGGCTTGTCACCGCGCGGACTTCAAGGGGAGGGTGTGGGTTTCGTGCAGCGGCGCTCATCCTGCGCGAAACAAACAACCTCGCAGCATCGTATGGCTTCGTGTAGCCACGGCTACTTTAAAACCGTTCATTTTAGTTGAAAATGGAATGGTGACAGTGATTGCTCACATTGGCTTTGATTTAAATTAAAAGTTAGTCCCAAAAAACATCCTGTTTAAATGTACATGTGACTAACTAGCTGTCAATGTGTTAAGAACAGTGGTGAACATTTATTTTACAAATCCAAGTCTAAACCCATAAAGATTCAATTCATAGTTCAGTGCATGATTCATATTGGATAAGCTGTTCTGTTTGTTTGTTTTTGATGATATCCAGTCTAAGAACAGGTCATATCATCACTGAGATGAAGGAAATAATAGGAGGATTCATTTCATGCTTTA
This sequence comes from Thamnaconus septentrionalis, assembly GCA_009823395.1. Classification (NCBI taxonomy): domain Eukaryota; kingdom Metazoa; phylum Chordata; class Actinopteri; order Tetraodontiformes; family Monacanthidae; genus Thamnaconus; species Thamnaconus septentrionalis. Next base: position 10,725,949 of record CM020501.1, on the reverse strand, counting down.
GTGTCGCAGAAGCCGTTTGTGAACGCTAACCTCAATGTGTCTGAAGGCACTGGCTATACTTGGCTATTATGACCTCTGATTTGCTAAAATCGCATGTGATCCCAGTTTAATCTGAGAAACATCAAGCCAACTGAACCCAAAGTGAACTTAAAACCTGGTTGGAAAGAATTGAGTATATCAAGGGGAGGAAAAAGAAAGAAGGACATAGAATCTGCTTGGCTTTGTGACCTTCTGACCTCTTGTCAGCGTCTTGGTCAAGTCCATTAGCCGCTGCTTGATGCTCAACGATGGACCCTCTCCCTTTGAATTTGATGCAATGTAATAAAACAGTGACCGACATCCCTTCAAAATAGCCCATCCGCATGACCGTGTGTACGCCAGACCCTCCCCACCTCCCCACCGTCGCCTGAAACGGTCCGGATGCACAAGCGCTAACACCGCGGTCCTCCTCCACCGCGCTGTTCGACGTAGGAGTTCGCCACTGGCGATCCGTTTCATCTGAGCGGCGCCGAACCATTAAAAACACGAGCGGTGTTTCCTTGAAGACAGATCATCGCTTCCCACCTGTTTCAACCAAGCCGCCCCTCCCCTCAGCTCTCGTCAGAGGAGGCACGCAAGCGCCGAGAGTAAACACAGCCGAGATATTGGTTTGCCCCACCCCCACCCCCCTCCCCTTCCTCTCTGGATATGTGATTGCTAACATCTATTGCGCTCGGGCGGCGGGCGACGGCCGGGCGACGGCGGGCGACGGCGGGCGACGGCGGGCGACGGCCGGGCGGCGGCCAGGGCGTGGAGAGCGTCAAAATCGCACCTCTGAGTCAGCCTCGGCCGCACTTAGCTCAGCCCCCACCACCTTCCCTCCAGCACCCTCCCCTCCCCCACCCCTCCCCGCCCTTTTTTCCAGTTTACATAATCCTCTGATCTGCGCTGCTCCTGGAGCAGGACCAGCCCGGGGTTGACAAACACGCTGGGCGAGAAACCAGACCCGCCGTGCTGTTTATGCAGAGCTGACATGAAGAGAGAGGCTGCACACCCAGCCCCCAACCCCCACCCCCTGCACCCCACCCCACCCCACCCCCAAACCCTCCACCCTCCACCTTTCCAAACAAAGATGCCACAGGACGGCAGCAGCGGCGGCGGCCACTTTCCCAGGTCACAGATTTAGAGGGAACATTAAACCTGGCCGCCGCCGCCGTCACGTCCCGGGTCCCCATCACCCCTTGTCCCCCCACCACCACCACCACCTTTTTTTTTTTTCCCTTTTATAACCTTTTTAATAACTCCCATCAATAAGTAACACATCTCCCCTTAAGGATAATTCTCCCTTTAATAAAAGAGAGGCGGGTGGTCCTCTTTCTACGCTTCACCCTTCTCACCCACATCTTCCATTTCCCTCCCCACCCCAACGCTACCCACCCCCAACCCCACCCTCTAGAACCCTCCACCCGCCCGCCCAGCCGTGGAGAAGGGAAGCCCACTCGCCGTGAACCCTTTGGCAGTTTCTTTTCAACTGCGCAGTGTCCCGCGGTCGGGCTTGGATCTGCCGCAAAAAGCCATCTGCCCACTGTGATCGCTCGCTCGAGTGTCTTAATTAAGGCTCGTTGCCTTTGTGCCGGCTGGCCACGGCCGCCCAAATGGACCCGGCGGAATAGTTTTCTTTTTTTCTTTGTTAAATCAAACACTGTGGAAAACCGGAAAAGACCTCATATTTACACGGCGAGCTGTGTGACGAGTCGTAAATGCACAATCTGACAGATATCATCGCTCCATTAAACTGCGATGCAGTGGGAATTCTGGGGGTTTTTTTTGGTGGGGGGGGGATCGGGGCGGGTGGCCCACTGGAGAGCACAGAGAGGGACTGACCTCACTGATGCGGCGTCATTTGCACGCCTGACGCACGCGGCCACCGTCCCCTTGATGTCGACGGTGTGGCAGCAGGTCCAGTCAGGGGAGGGCCTCTGTCAGCCAGCGTCCTGGTCCGTGTCTTCATTACTGGGGAGCTTGTTGACGTGGTTGGGATACTCGCAGGAACCATCAGGTCCGTCAGTTCAGCCCGTCATCACATTTTGATCCAGAGGAGAAGGACTGATGTGCTTTTCATCATACAGCGCTCGCCCTCAGTTGGTCCTGATTGAGTAAAATTGACTGATTTAGTGAAACTAGGCCCCCTCTACAATCTCAGCCGTCAGTTTGGAGGTTCCTGCAGTCACTGTAACATTTTTTGTATTTATGCATTTTGTATTTTACAGTCAAATTATCACCTCTTAAGGCTCAGAGAATGTGTATTTTAGAGAAAAGATTAAAATTTGTACAAATTGTATAAAGTGTCTATTATATTTTTGTACTTTTTAAACCTTAGAACACAAAATTCATGATTGTCACACACACAAGCAACCACATACTCATGGTTGTAAATAGCCTTAAGGGCAAACTGATTTATCAATGTCACAAATGGGTTGCATTTTAACCAACAGGCAATTTAAGTTCTGAATGTAAAGTTAATGACTACGTCTCTAACGCTTATTTTTTTGTAATTTTATTTATTATTTATTCTAATCTACTATTTGCTTTTTAACATATTAATGTGTACTGAACCAAGACACAAATGTGCAGGGGAAGCACAAGCAGCGTCTGGATTTTCAACAGATGCCGTCCAGTCGTCCTCTTTCCTGATGCCTCAGTGTGAGATTAATCCCTCGTCTGTCACAGTCGCAAGAGGGCGAAAAAAAAAAAGACCAAAACCTTCCCCTTAACTGTTCTTTTTTCCCCACTTCCTCCCCCCTTTCTTCCCTCCGCAGTCTCTCTTTCAACATTCATTACAAACATGTGACAGGTTACAGACGGGTTGAGAGGGGAGAACAATGTGTTGTGACCCTGCAGCTCAGCACCAGGCCCCCGCTCCCACTCCCAGAAGGCTGTGGGGGTGGAGGGAGGGTGGGAAAGGGGGGGGGCGGGGTAGGTGCCACCCCCCTCATCCCGCCCCCCTCTCTGTACCTCCCCGATCTCCACCCCCACCCCCAACCCAGCCACCAGCAGAATCAATCGCTCTGCGACACCGTACAAACGATGCGGTGGAGTCCATGCATCAGCGGGCGGTGCACCACCAACAATGATCGGCCTGCTGGAGCAGAGAGGTGGACGAGGCAAATACAGACCCCTAAAAAAAAAAAAAAAAAAAAAAAATAGTTCCTTGGCTGTAATAACTATTGGAATTGTGAATGGAAGGAATCAGATAAAGTTACAAGCAATGGTTATCAATTTTACACACCTCCAGAGCTCAAAGACAACGTTTGAGAAGCTTGAGGCTTCCAGCTGCTGCCAAGGGCAATGTTAGCTGTGCATCATGACTCAGCATAGAGTGATTCATAGCATAGGGTGTGTCTGAAAAGTCCCCAGTCATCCTGTCTTACACTAGACACAGGGTGGTTCACATTTCTCTTGGATTAGAAAGCATAACCCCAAAAGCAAGCTGCATGCTTGCAAGTCATTCAAGGTGGCTACAGCTAAAGTCTTCCTGTTGTTGGAACGGTTGACTGAAGTTGTGCAGCCCTTTACTTCCATTATTTCTTCATCTTCCTTTTGGGCTTTTATGGGGAACTTGCAGCCTCATGACCTGCTTTCATCACAACTAAAGCAAGCTGGTTGGTTCTTGGACTCAACAGCACAAAAAGAACTTCTACCAGAGGTTGGCTGGATGTATGTGTGAGATTTGATCAGTGAAATCTCAGTTATCTTATCAGCAGTGATTTGCAAAATTAAACAGTCACTTCAGCCATTGCCCAGCTCTGGCTTTCTATGTTGTCCTCATCTTGTTTTGTTGCTGGTATACAAACTCCATTTGTCCAGACTCTTCTATGGAAGTACTCATTATAAGCATTTTCTTTTTCTCTGTCTTTGCCAAAGCTAAGCTCACTATGGCTTCCTATTGTGGCTTCCGAATGTGTTGGTGATCTCATCTTTCCACTCCCCACCCAGACACATTTTCTTCAGGCATATTTTCTAAAATGTCAAACTATTAAAATCAACCTTTATGTTCCACAGCCTGTTAAAATACTGACGTCCGGCAAAAGAATGTGAAAAAATGCATGTGTCCTTTTAAAGTTTTAAAACCTGCTTTCGTGCTCTATCTCGTCACTTTTTTATCTCGTTGCTTTTGAGTCTTAATCACGATTCGCCAAAGCATCTGATGTCCTGTCTGGTCAGCCGCTGCTTTTGTTTCCTCCAAGTGTTACCCTGACTCCCAGCGGTCCCTCGGGAGCCCATTGCCCTCCCTCAACCTCGCCACCATCCCGCACCTCCCCCAACTCCACCCTCTCAAACACACACTAACAGCGTTCGCACTAACGCGTACACACTATACCGTGGCAAAAAATTGTGTTAATTTACCCAGCCAGTGGTATTAACCGTATTATATCAAATAACTGCCACAGACAATTGGGCAGCCGGCTCCGTGACTTCATTTTAATTGATTTTCTTACATGCTCTCAGCTGCGGATGATTTGGTTTCCCTCTGACACTATGTTTATTAAAGGCATATTGCATAAAGGAATAAATAGATATTGTTGGTTGGATTTATATGAGCTTTGAGGGAATGCAGGGATGCGCCCCTTGTTTTAATATAAGGCCCCGAGTTTAAGTGTTGCGATTGATTAAAGTCAATATGTTTGCTTAACCCCGAGAGTGAGGGGGGGTAACCTTCCTCAGTGTGTGTGTGTGTGTGTGTGTGTGAGAGAGAGAGAGAGAGTGAGATAGAGACAGTAGTGGGAGAGATGTTTACACAGACACATCACAGCTACCTGAGTGGCCCTCATTGGAATACTACCACTGCTGCATGCTGCATGAACACAGCCACTGTTGTCTGGCCAGAAACAGGTTTTTTTTGTTTGTTGTTGTTGTTCTTTTTCTTTTTTTTCATTGCGTCCTCTCTCCAAGTGGAATGGCTGCGAGGAGACCCCGGGACCATTTCATCTTGAACATCCTTTACCAGCTGTCGCAAGTCTTAAAGGCATGCTGTTCAGCCCACACAAAATCCCACTAATCATCTTTTTGTGTTGGAGGGCACAATATGCTGAAACAGGCAGGGTGCACACACACCGAGCACGCGCGCACACACACACACATTCATATACACATAGACACATGCGTGCACACACACACGCACGCACACTGCCAGCCTGCTGCTCTCTTGTCCCCATGCCCTAAGGGGAAGAGAACAGGGGAGGGCGGGGGGGAAGGGGGGGGGGGGTCTCTCGGTATAATCACTTGTTAGAGGTCTGGCTCCGTCCTCCTGCTGGAACCTCTGGGCTCCTCCTCCGACTCCTCTGTCCATCCACCAGTCTGCACACATTTCTTTTCTTCTTCTTCTCCTCCTCCTCCTTCTCACGTCTGCTCCTCTTCCTCCTCCCCTCTGCAGCTAAATGCCTTTCTTCCTCCCTCCCTCCCTCCTTCCCTCCCTTCCTCTTGCATGATTCCTGTCTCATCGATGGCACTGCTCGCATACGTTTTTAAATGCATTTGCTAAGAAAGATCACTAATTGGGGAGGGAAAGTTTAGCTGTTGGTAATCAGATTTGAGACGGGTTCCGTAATTGCTTTGCATCGTATCACCAGACGAGGGAGTTGTCTTGATGCAGGCAGGTGTAGTGAAAGTTTGGAGATGGACAAACAAACAGAGTTGTTGCTTGAGTTTCATGAGGTCTCGGCTTCACTTGTTTGCCTTCGCTTTTTATGCTACAAAAGGATCAGCCTTTGAGATTATCAGAGAGAAAATTAGAGTCAGTGGAAAAAAAAGCAAAAAACTATTGGATAATGACGACATTTAGCACATTTCCATGTCACTTTAACGCAGCACCGCCGAGCACAAAAGCTGAATGGCTGAATTTCAAATTTGAAATCTCGCTCATCCATCTTTCCAACCTCCATTTTTCACTATGTCTTCAAATTGTATTGGATTACATAATCGTTCATGAACTCAGGGTTGCGGGGTCTTAAAGTGAAGGTGGGGTCTCACCCTGGACAGGTTTATTGCAGTACCAAAACATAGGAACAACCTCTTCCTCTCACATTCACAGTCTCAGCTGTGATGTCACAGTACCTGAACAGAACCCACCCAGACACATGCAAGCTCAAGAACTGAACCCACAAGCTTCTCGCTGTGAGGCGGCTGTGCTTCTCACCGCACCACCATGCTGCCGTGTAATCTGTCGGCTACCTTTTAAGTGTGATAGGACCATGGAGCAACTTCTCCTTGTTGCCCTTTAAAAGTCCCAGAAGTAGATGAAGAGGGAGTAGAAGATAAAACCTGTGAGTACAACCGCCAAAGAGATTCTTGTATTTTCCAATCGCAGTAACAAAATTGTGTCCAATCACTTGATTCTTTTGTTCTATTAGCTGTTTACAGAATGGGAGCCTTAGACAAATACACCAATTCTCCATCATGGGTAGAGAATGTAAAAAAATAAATAAAAAAAAAAGAAAAATCATCCTGACCCTTTGTGCAAACCATTGTGAGTCTTAGCCCTTCGTTTTTGGTTTTGTTTCTGTTAGTTTTACACTGGTGCAGAGTCGAAGTCATGTGAACAAAAGTCCTCCCTCTAATTTCCCCACTCAATGACTTTATGAGTGAGCAGCTAATGCATCATTCTTCTCTTTGACTAATGTGCCGGTTCATTTTGTCCTTTCCGCTCTGCCGTCGCCCGCCGCGCAACACTGATTAATGCCATCACAGCAAATTAGATAGCCGAGGAACAACATGTTTATCATTTCCCTGCATTAAGAAAAGTACTCTCTAGCTCCGTTTCCTTCAGCGCATTCAAAGCACATCAAGGTGATGTATGTACGCAGCATACGGAGGGGGAAATATTAATTGAAACGGGAGCCGCTGATGTGACCTTTCTTTCCAAAGGTTGTGGGACAGAGGACAAGAGCCGAGCGTGCCTCCGTGTAATGATGTCATTCTTTATTGTAGCAAAGCGGTCAAACTGGCTGAATATGCATAAAAAAGCCACATTGAGACAAGATTTTCAGAAATCTCTCTCTCTATGTCAGTGTCGGTCTTGGGATGGAGGTGATTTTTTTACACATGGCAGGTGAGAAAATCATCTTTGACCTCTTCATTATGTTGAATGTGCAATTGGTAGTCCAGACAAATATCCCACCCGCCAGTCACATGGCTGCAGCTCAATGTATTCAGGCCCTGTTTACACGGAAACCGCATTTTTTGAAACCAACAATTTTCAGGAACGCTCTTAAAAAATGTTCCCGTTTGCACGGAGACAGGGGAAACGACTGAAAACAATGTAGTACCTATGTCAGGCCTGGTGTGGCGCTGCGAGTTTACTCCCCGAAGGCAGTAGAAGGGGAAGACGAACCCCTGGAGCACAGCGTGTTCACAGAAGTAGCAGCTTGCTAACAACATTAGCACCACAGAGAACAGGTAAGATAATTCGTGAAAAGACGGTGTGGAGAAACGACAGAGTTGAACTTCTGCTTTGAGTTACTTCAGAACACAAAGTCTCAAAGCTCCAGGTTAAGGTTGGCTGGGAGTCGTGCCTCTAAAAGTTCACTAAAATTTTTGGTCATTTTAAATAAATAAATAAATGAAATACAGTTTTCAGAGACACCGGTTTAATCGTGTTGACGTGCTGAAGACGACCTGCTGAAATTCAAAGCAAGAGTGGAGATTTAAGTGACTTTGAGCGTAGCCAATCACAGTCATGCATCACGTATAGGGTGGGCTCAAGGCAGTGAGTCACTCAGTCTATTGGCTTTACTATCTAATATGATGTCATGTCCTGATAACTTTGACAGTGTTCATTAGCACCGCCCCCTGAAATAAGACACAAACACAAAGGCACCAGATTAATCCTCCATTTGTGAGCACCTTGGGAACATTTGTAAGAGCACCTTCAGAGTCTATACAAGCCCACTGTGCTGCGGCAGCAGCCTCAGGTATTGACGGGAAGGGAGCAAAGGCCCAGAATTTCACATATCATTTTCATCCTCATATCAGGCTGAGGACGTAGCCTGGCATTGGTATGTTCTTACCCAACGTTCCCTCTCCCGGGCTGTATATCACATCATAAAGAATACATAACCCCCCCATACACACACACCCCCATCTGAAAAAAAGAAAAAAAAACTACCCAGTCTCCAAGGCATGAGTGCCGAGCCCCTGTTCTCCGAGTCTGAGACGCAAAAAGAGGTGAAACAAAGAACTTTCCTTGGAAAGAGAGAGAGGGGAAAAAACAACACGGGCCAAAGAAACAAAACCAGAAAAATGAAATGAAATAAATGGGGAGACAATGCTAATAACTGTAAAATATGAATGGTGACTTGACATATCTGCTAAGGCGCTCAGAGGCGTCCCCCCCTCACTAAATGCCATGAAATGGGAAACCAATGGCACGGAAGAAAGCGGTTGTGCAGCAACCCCCCCACCCCCGCCCCTCCGCACCCCCAACCCCTCCCTCCCCCCTCCACTTCCCCATCTCTCGCCATTAGATGTTCAGTGGAAGCTGTCAACAGAAGGCGCATTTGCCTGCCAAGCTCCCTCTCTGACGGAGCCCCCCGCCTGCAGCACGCCCCAAGCTCCTCTTTGACTCAAAGGGTTCATTTCACTTCTTTTAGCCTCATTCGCATGTGCCGCTACGCAAAAAGAGAGAGAGAGAGAGAGAGAGAGAGAGAGAGAGAGAGAGAGAGAGAGAGAGAACACCCGGTTCGCTCGCAGCCCGCCTTCTCCTGCACGCCGGGTCTGAGCGAGTGTGTTTTCACACAACGGAACGTGCATGTGTGCGTGCGTGTGTGTGTGTGTGTGTGTGTGTGTGTGTAACCCCAGTTTGACGCCAGGCGCCTCATTATTGACAGGAAGGAGAGAGAGAGAGAGAGAGAGAGAGAGAGGGCCGTGTGTGGATTCGTTTTTTCTTTTTTTCATTTTTCTGGCTGTTGGCGACAAGCTCTTGCTCCTCAAGCACAGAAGAATCCGTCAACTTGCTTTCTATCTATTACATACATGATTACATACTGTAACTGTTAAAAATAGTCATCTTTATTTCAGTAATACCAATTCCAGTGTTGTTTGAAATTGGGGGTTCAGTTCAGTGCCGGGTTGGAAGAAAAATTTATCAACTGATCAGCGACATGACTGACACATGCAACATGTGCTTTTAAGATCGCATGCTGTGCATAATTGACTTTGCCAGTGTTTTTCTCACAATAATATGATGTGTCAGTGAAGTACACAGAAAGGGGAAAAGTTTGTCCATCACTTCCATTCTTTGTTTAATTTTTCAAAAATTGTATGATGGAAAAAAACAAAAAACATTGCAACCCGACAACCTCATGATACCACTTCCATGTTATCAACAACATCCTGAACCAGTTGTTCATTCTGCCCTCTGAGGCAGCTGCTTTTTCTCACCGTGCACAAAATATGTTTAAAGTCCAACAAAGCAACTACAGGTAGATAAAGCCATACGTCTTTGCAGGAGGTGGTAAACAGAGGGCTAAATATGCTAATCTTCTCGGATTTGGAAAGCCATGGTTCTTTAAGCTACAAGTCACAGATCAAAATTGTTGTTACCATTTTGCACAATACTAATGTTCTTTTTAATGCTACAGTAAAATATCAAAAGCTGCGGATTTAAACCGTGTTTGTCATAACAAATTTGTGACAAATTAGTTCCCACCACCCTTAAATAGTCTGAGGGAACATTTTTCACTCACAGTCATTATTCTTTTCTTTCTACATTTGTCTGGTCTGAATGTAGAAAACACCGACAGCGAAACTGTGAGACGCTCAGTGGAATTGACATTATGCTTTCACTCACATTGGTGATTTGATGCGTGCGTTTATCAGTGATATATAAATAACATAAACACAAGCAATACAAAAAGCAGGAAAACAAAGATAGTGATTCTGTGGAATACATAAAAACGTTAGCGCCTCCCCCTAATGCTAACATTGGCAGCGTTTCCTCGCTGAAGCACCTGGAAGTGGGCCGCTTCCCCGCCACCGTGTGACTTGACAGCGCGGTGGCCTGTGTCCTGGCCGGTGTTTTGGGCCGGCAGCCTGAGGGTCAGCCCAGTGGAGTGGAAATTGGAGAGGGCTGTTTGAACGTAATAGGTTTTGACTGGCATGTGTTACTCGCTCCACTGCACCATTGATTGAGTGCTTGTTTGCTAAATCACTGCTGGTCCCCCCCCCCCCCCCCCTCCCTCCTCCAGTCTGGTCCAGGCCAGTGACACGTGTGGTGTGTGGTCGGAGGAGGCTAGATGGGGGTGGGGAGGTGGGGGTCGGGGGGTCGGGGCAGCCCAGATGACCAAAGATGGACACACAACAGGAAACGGAATGAGCAGAAAACAGCCGACACAACGGTTTCACTTTGGCTGAAAGTCGCCCCATCAGCCGCCCCCTGACTCCTCTTTCCCTTCATAGAAGATCAGCACGTCAGTCCTCCTCCTCCTCCTCCTCTGCCTCCTCCCCCCCTTTACTCCCCTGCTCTTCCATTTTCCTCTCTGTCTGCCCCCCCCTCCCACACCACCTTGTTTCAGACAGGCTTTTTACAGCTTGGAGGACGTATCGCTTGGTGTCAAGGGTCAATGTCAACGCGTCAGTCGTCCACCCATTGCACGGCTAAACCTGCACATAACACAGGTTCTTCTGCTCTTTGTTTGTTTTGTTTTGATGCAGGAATTTGTACAGGTGATCTGACCAATAACAGATCTGACACAAAATTTTCAGGATAAATGCATGGTTTTATTATTTTGTTCTATATTTAATTATAATTTTTATTACAATTTTTTTAAATTATTTGAGCTGTTTTCCTTGTGTAACATTGAAGTACACAACTCATCGGTGATACGCATGTGTGACTCTGCCATCATCTTGTCCGCCGCCTCTCCAATACATTCTTTCCACCTGTAGCTGTCAGAGTTGTTGTTGCTGCTAACAATAACATTCATGTCATGGCTGCAGTGATACGTACGCGAAATGAAGATCAGGCCAAGATGTGACTGAACAGAGCTGCTGTTGTAGTGATTTGAAGTTCTTACCTTTTTTTTTTTTTGACTGTAACCGTACATTAGCATGTGCTAAATACTAGCATGTAAATGTTGCTTAGCATTCATGGCATTTTTTTTAACAAGAGCCTCTGTCAAGGTGGAATTAATTTTTTTTCTAAAATCTCTTGATTTTAGCAACCCAGAAATCATTGTGTCTGAACTGGTGTTTTTTTAAAACGGCATGTGTACTAGCATGTGTGTGTGTGTGTTGCATGTGCACTGACATTTTGTGTGAATGTGGAAATAAATCTTTTGTTTGGTTTGTTTTTTTTATCACAGACATAAAGCGGCTTTTTTGTTTTTCATCCCTCTAATAATTTCAGATGGTGGTTTAATGTAGCGGCCTGCCCGGCGCCCACACTCCTCTGCTCTGCCTTGGGAAGCCTGGGCGAGTAAACAGTGTCTTCGCTGATTACAATAGCTCTCCCCCGCTCCGTGGGTCTGGACAGCCCAAGGTAAGCTAAAACACTTTGATCTGCTATTGATTGTCTCCCTCCCCCACCGCCGCCTCTCCCACCTCCCTCAGCCGCACGCGCTCCTTCCTCTCCGCTGCTGAGAGCCAGTGTGAGTCAGCCAGAAGCCAGGGGCGCGCTGCTGTGTTCCGCCACTGGGGTTAATTGCTCTCCCCTCTGAGGTGTTACAATAATAATTTGGTCTGAGGGGAACAAAGGCGCAGATTACGGCAAACATCTATACGTCTTTCATGTACAGAAGGAAATGGTCACCGGGTGGATGTAAGCCTTTTAGAATCACTGGTTCATATTTGAATATAAATGCAAAGTGCTGGTTGGTTTACCACCGAAGGAACTGTGCTACATGTACCATAATCATACAAACTCTAGTCTGTCCCATGTTTATCATTTCGATTTTCCATTGAGATTTGAAAACTGGCTTATCTTATAATTTACACTTTGGGATAAATGTTTTCATTTCCATGTGTACCCTGGGTTGGGTCTGACCCAACCTACATTTCATTGGCTGGAGGAGGAACCTTGATCACCACCATCACACCAATACTCTGCCACTGGTTTGTGTTGATTATTTTCCCCGTTTGGACCAGTAGTTTAGTCCATAGTTCATGTTTAGCATGGTACCTAGCGACAGTGTCCTACTGGCAGAGTGTCCGCCCTGAGACTGGAGGTCTCTAGTTCGATCCCTGGCCTGGATAAATGTGAAGGGTTGTGTCATGAAGGGCATTGGACCTGAAAACACATGCCGACTCTCTAGTGGCGCTTTTCCACTAGCACCTGCTCAGCTCTACTCGGATTTTAAGCTTTTCCATTAGGTGGTAGTAGCAGGTACCAGCGAAAAACAGTTTAACACCTACACCGCTGAGGTTCCAGTCGAGGCGAGTGAGGTCAACAGGGTGCTGGACACTGATTGGACTGGGAGCGACGACACGGTATGATTCATGAAACTGGAAAATAGAACCCACAATTTAAAACAAAATCAAAAACCTTCCAACAGCGACTGTGTGCTTTTATCTTCAGTGCTTCAGTTATTCTGATCTAGTCGGTTTGTATGGAAAGCAACCAAAATCGAGTAGAGGTGAGTGGTGCTAAAACTGCGTAATGGAAACGCAGTGTAAGATTCGCTGTGGCAGGGGGAAGGTTGAAATAAAGAGAACCTAGGCTAGGCTACGCCAGCTATTGTTAGCATTGATTTAACATTACACAAAAAAATTCTATTTGCAGCCATTATACAAATCAAAATCAAATCCACAGTTCATTAAGATATATTTGAAACTGTTCCCAAACCATGTGAACTGCTGCATCCAACAGAGGCTGATGGCAAAACAATAAAGGAGGCAAAAAAAACAACCAAAAACTTGGAAAATGTATTTTAGTAAACACCTAAGAATATGCAGATTTCTTTTCAATTACTTCCAGTTTTCTACTTTTTATTCACTCTGTGGGAATTTGAACTGACAAGCGGCCCTGTGTCAGCTTTCACTGCCTTCTACGGCACTAAGTTGTTGTTGATCTGTGGATCTCAGCACACAGGTGCTTGTTTTCTTGGATGTCCGTCATTTTTTGTAGCCCTGGAAGCTATTCAACGTAAACACAGAACAGAGCCCCGAAGGACCGATGGGCCCGATGAAGGAATCAAAGAATCGTTCAAAGCGCCAGTAGTGGCAACCCGTATCCCAGTCACATCCAATAGTTTGGTTCTCCTCGACATCTGAGAGCAATTGAGTTGCTTCTCAGGGCTCGGTGTCATCCCCCGCACACACACACACACACACACACACACACACACACACACACACACACACTCACACCTTGTCTGGAAAGTGTGGAACAGAAGTCACTCGCTGGTTAGTCTGTTTTTCTTCTTCTTTTTCTCTCTTTTACCCGCACGTCCGTTTCGTTTTTCCCCCTCGCCTCTTCCCGAGAACGGGTGGGCGGGACTGCGGGGGCTGCAGCTGTGAGATGATGAAGTTTCAGGGAAAGGTGGATGTGCCATCCATTACAGCAGGTGGAATGGTGCAGATAAATCACCTTATCAGCCCTGCCGTCTCCCCACTGAGCTGAGGGAGCGGCGCGAGGGGGAAATCCATCAAGCACCACAAATGGTACATGACTCGGAGATCACTCAGCCTCTATAGTGGGCTCTGTACATACCCTACACTGGCTTTATTGTCCAATAATAACTCAGAACCAACTTCCGTCACGGCGGGCAAGGACGTCGCACCGCCAGATGCAGACGTCAGTCGCTAAACGCCCAGAATCCTGAACGAACAACAAACTGGTAAATAAGACGGATGTCTGGGTCCTGTTATTGGTTTGTGTGTTTGTTTTTTTAAAAAAAAAAAAAAAAAAAACAAGGCTTGTTAAACACAAGTTCACTTAAAATGGTGCAAAAAGTCACTTTCAGTCTTTCACATGTTGCCAAGGGAAACTGCCAACACAAATTAACTGGACTGCTGTTTCTAGCTGTCACATTCAAAAGGACCAATCAGATGTCTTTGGTAGCAGTGGAGCCTATTTGTCACAGCGCAGCGCCTCCTATTGGTGGCTTCTCATTGCTGTCACAGCAAATCTCTGCCCACAGCTCCCACTTGCTCCTCCTTTCACTGTTTCACTGTTTTTTTGGCCAACCAGGAACAACCAAGTCGGAAAGTTTTTTGGTTTAAATCTTTAGCAATACAGCTGCCTTTCAAAGTCATGCTCTTTTTTTTTCTTTTTCTTTTTTTAATATAAAATGCACATTATTAGAACTTTCACTCTGACATTCCAAAACTCAAAGTCCAGTTCCCAGTCGGCCAAAGCTACTGAGGACATTCCATCTCCTGTGTTTCTAACATTTCTCACCAAATATCCCATTATTATTCACCATATCCATCCAAGGCATTGTTACACCCCGGACAAGTTGCTGTCACATGGGAAGACGCACAACCATTCACACTTGCACTCATTTCTATGGCCAACTTAGAATTCCCAATTGACCTCATGTGCATGTTTTTGGGTAGTTGGAGGAAGCAGGAGAAGCTGGAGAGAACCCACGCTGAGAACTTGTGAATGTCGCACAGAAAGGGATCCAGTCCAGGGGATCGAACCCGCAAACCTCAGACTCTGAGGTGACAGTGCTAACTGACCACTGCACCTGGAGGATTTCTTTCATAATCTTTGGAGATGATTCACTTTAACTTCACTTCAAACTACTTGTTATCTCTTCTTTTTTTTTTAGCTGTAGCCATCGCCGCACATTTATTTCTGTCCATAAAAACATCTGGATGTGTTACAAACAATGTGAACATTACTGCTGAATTTCAGTCATTCTGCTCCTGTTTTGCAGCGATCTCACTACTCGCTCCACACACACGCAGACACACAGACGCGCGTTACTGTACGGCGCACACCTATGGCTCCACATACAAGGTTGCTAAGCAACAATAATGACAGTGACCTTTTAGAAATCAGTGGGGTACGCGGCGCCAGTGGAAGGGGACGGCGGCTCTCGCTGGCTGTTTACCGCCACTCAGACATACAACAGGCCGACAAAACCAGGCACACGTTCAGCACGTTCGGCGCTCAGAAGAAGAAGGAGGGGGGAAAAAAGACATTAAGCACATTTTTGCCCTTGAGGAAAGCGGCGTTTTCCCCGCCGGCTCCCACTGTAGTACCTTGTCGCCCGCCCCCCTCCATCCCCAAACGGCAGCAGCAGCGGCGGCTGCGCTCTATTGGTATTCAGCGGCTCAGGTATCTGAGAAAGCAAAGCCTTTTAAACATCTTAACCGCCGTTTGTTCCGTCTCTAGAGGGCACGTGCCGTACACTGGGGGCTTGTGAATAGACAAGGAGAATTGCAAATTTGTTTTGCCAGCTACACGTGCTCCCCGCTCCTGCAGCGAGTCGTAGCCGAGTGTTAGATTTGCACGTAAACACACACACACACACGCACTTACACACACACAAAGGTGGGGCGCTTTGTTTTAATCCTTGGTAGATTTGGGGCTGTTTAGTTTCTGATTAATGGGACGACGACGTGCAACGACGGTGCACGAGGCGTTTCTCTGGGTTTGTTGTTTGTTGTTTTGTTTTGTTTTTTTCTCGCTCTGATCACGCGCAGAGCAACAAAAGACCCCTTTTTCTGCGCTGCTATTTTTTTTTCTTTCTTCTGAACGACACCAGGGGCTGCGCACGTATGACGGCCTACGCCTGGCATGGGCAAACTTTTTTGAATGTTGGAGCCACAATGGGTTCTAAAATTTGACCACGGTGCCGGAGCAGGAGCAGATGGATGGAGTGTTTTGGTGCCCCACCTCATAGGAGAAAAAAATATATCATTGGATATGTAGAAAATGTGCTTTAATGTCAATTGAAACTGAACAAAAGCAAAGTTACTCCAAAATCTGTGTCTTTGAAGCCTCCACTGTCTTCAGCTCTTTATTGAAATGACTCCTAAAACACTGTAAAAAATGATGAAATCCAGCTGTTTCATGACTTGCTTACTATAAATATAATTTCTTCAAGTTGGGTGGGACGGATTAAAAAGCTTTACGGGCCGCGGGCGATCCCCGGGCCGTAGTTTGCCCACGCCTGGTCTAGCCTCTCCTAGCCTGTGCGACACTTTGACATTGTTATGCGCGTCACCTGGTTTGATTTTTTCCCTCTCGGACTCGTCCGGTGCTTCACTCAACTTCTACTTCACGGCGCTACAAGGGGGGGACCGGCCCCTAAATGAAAGCTCTGGGGTGGTGGTGGTGGTGGTGGGGGGGGTTCCCCTGGCGTGGGAGCGTAAGAGAGCAGGAACCCTTCAGTCTCTCAAGTCCTGGCTGTGCATGTGAATGACAAACCTGCGTGTCAGTCGCCCCTTTTAAGAAATCCTTTACAAGTGCAGAGACACCAGCGCCCGGCTTGGGGAGCCTGTATATTTCTATTCATAATTGATGGGCCGGACCCAGACAGACAGCACACTACACATGTAATATGGATTCACTCTTGGTTTCAGATGCATGCCCTCGTCTGGACTTGACTCTGAGCCATCATTGTGTGTGCAGGAGGCGGGGGAGGAGGGCGATTGTGTACGTGAGAATGTGTCTGTGTGTGTCTGTGTGTGTGTCATAAGTAATTGAATCCCCCCCACCACCCACCCCCTGTGTTTGTCCAGATTCCTTCCTGTTTATTTGTGCCCAGGACTGTTTGCCCCCTGCTTTGGTTTCTCTCACTGCTTTTTTCCCCTCATAATTGAGTCATTTTTGTTTGTTGTTTTGATTTCTCACACGTCGTTTTTTTGTCCTCCTGTTTTCCCTCCTGTTCGCACAAGGACCGCCTCATTACACACCATCGGTTTGCTGCTACCTCTGTGGATTCCCGGGGACTAATTGATTAAGAAGCTGAGTCCTGGGGCATTTCCTCCCCCAAAACTCATCTAGTTTTTTCCGCCCGAAAAGAAAGAGCCTCAGTGGTTGTGTGTTCTGTCTTATGCTCCTGCAACTAGTCTGCGATTGGCACCTTTGGATTTACCAGACGTAGTGAAATTGGCTTCGGAAAATCAACTTGTTGATATGAGACGGCTACCTATGTGTTTGCTCGCAAACGTGTGAATCCTACAGGGTAAAATCTTGGTAGAGGACACCTGAAAAAAGGGGCTGTGGGAAGATTTGACCATTAGCTGATGTTTTTTTCTTTTTTTTTTTATTGTTTTTTGCAAACAAAAGTGTTTGGACCACACTCCAATATATAATCATTCAAGTACAAATTATTTTTTATTGTTATCACTTCAAGGTGCTGAGTTGTTGTGCTTGCAGAAGCATTTTTTTGGTCTGTGTATCTTTTCCTGTCTTTGTCTTTTCATAATATTGACTTATTTACAATTCAGTGCTATGCAGTCAAAATTAAAAATGAGAAAATTCTCACATGGACACATTTTATTGTATGGGTTGCTGCTGGTGGTGCACTCACACCTTTACAAAAATATACCAAATAGAGAAAATTCTTTTATAAACCTTTTTTTTCCCACCCTGGTTACTGGGTGAATTTCACATGCACGACTCCCCACCCACCCCCCACTGCTGCTCTCCCACTTGATTTGGCTGAACAGACTTTTGTTATGAAGTCTCCTGCTCTCCTCTGGTCCTCATCGAGGGCAGAGTTCAGACCCAGCGTTCCCATAGCAACGCGCGACTTGTCAGCCGTCAAGCAGGAAGTCCCTCTCAATCCTTGCGTGAA
Organism: Thamnaconus septentrionalis; assembly: GCA_009823395.1. Taxonomy (NCBI): domain Eukaryota; kingdom Metazoa; phylum Chordata; class Actinopteri; order Tetraodontiformes; family Monacanthidae; genus Thamnaconus; species Thamnaconus septentrionalis. The sequence goes on along the minus strand of CM020501.1, from coordinate 10,708,217 downwards.
TGGATTTGACCCCTGAACTCTGTCCCCCACGGCCTCTCAAAGTGACACGTATCCAAGTGTGAAGCCCTGCAGCCTGCAGCGGGCAGCGCGCCTCGCGGCGGCGCTCGGCTCTGCGGTGGCATATGTCCATCTGATGACCACCGCACACTTGGAAACTTTGACAGGGCTGGTGTCTGACAACCTCTCACATCGTGAAGACAATTTGTCAGCCAGTTACTGAGTTTTTACACTAAAAACTCACATGGACACTGAATTTTTACACTAAAAACTCAGAGACTAGAAATCTAGTGGATTTTTTTGCAAGACTGCATTGAGATTTGCAAAGTGATGGTGATACACAGAAATAACTCAGTACAGAAAAAAGTCTCTTTTGAATATAATTTGTGAATAATTCATAACAAAATATATTTTCTCAATATTAAAAAATTTTAAACACAAAATATATATTGAAAAAGTAGTATTATATGTATAGACGCTTACGTTTTCACAAATATTGTTTTCAGATTTATTTCTAATTTGTCTTTCTCTCTTGATGTCAATTTAGATTCTCCTTGTCTAGATTCATGACAAAAGACATGAACTTTGCATTTCTCAGCTGAAACGTAATGTAAGCCCACGGAACCATAGCAAACTTTTCCGCTGTTAGCCACAATTAGCGATAGCCGGCGTTATTTCCCGGGCATGAGAGAGCTGCACTTTTTCTTGCCACAGTTGTTCTAAATAGTTAGCAGCTGCCTGTTTGGCCAGTGTTGTGCTCACTGATCATTAATAATGTTCCCTTCTCACAATGTGCGCTAAAAAAAATTCATGGTTGCAGGGGTCTGCTGGAGCCAATCCTAGCTGTCATAAGTTGAAGACAGGGTGACGCCCTGTACTAGTCGCCAGTTAGATAACTATCTAACCTTTTAAAAATTTAATAAGTCTGTCAGACAACAGCTGGTTAATGCGGTTGCTAATTTTTTTTTTTTTTTAAGTCAATAGAGAATAATCTCAACAAATGCACGTGGCAGCCGTGGCTGGCGACTTCTCTCATCAGCTGCGGTGATTCCCGTTGAATCAGTGGCTTTAGCCTGACTGGCTGCGACCTCACACAGGTTCCCTGTCATCGTTACGCAGCCTCGACACACGGCGGCCAATCCCCGCTCTCTGACTGGCGCCACGCACGCTGCATTATTTATGAGCACTAATCAGGATCTCAGCTCCGGTGTGTTAGCCACCCTAGCGCTAACATCACTTCCCTGACCCGACCCTGCCCGCTCCTCCCCACAGCATTAGCCGCTGTTGACGCTAACGCCAGCTCATTAGGCTTTCGCTATGCTAGGCCAGAGACCAGCTTGTAGGTGGTGGGGGGGGGGGCTTTTTTGACATGATGCAACCAGCTGCAGACACCCACCGCCTTAATGGGCCACCGTGAGCAGGTACGCGCTAATGTCAAACAACAGGAAAAAGCAGCGGCGCTAACCGGCGGAGGTCCTTCACTGGGAGACTTGGCCTGTGAGGACCTGCCATCAGCCTCCATTATTGTTGTAATTAGCGGCTCCCAGGCAGCGCGCCTCGACCTTCCCTGCCTCTCACTCTGTTTACAGCCAGCCGAGGCAACAGGGAAAGGGCACGGGGGTCCGGCCACACGGCTCAGCTCTCTCTCTCTCTCCCTCTCTCTCTCTCGGCAGCAACACAGCTGTTTGTTCATTTGAAGCCGCGAGACACCAGAGGCCCTTTTATTCCTCCGCTGTCCTGCGCTATTCAAATGTTTATTCTCACCTGCGGCAGAGGCAGGAGCCGAGTCGGCCGCCCAAGGAGGTGCACGGGGGTCTTTTTGATCAGTTATTCCAAAAGGCCGCCGCAATTATCCGCTGTCAATCAACGTCGGCATCAAAACACGTCGGCGAAACGTTCGAATTAGGAGCCAGCGTTCACCAGGCGCAACGCGGCTTGTGAGCATCTTTTGTGCTGCACAGCGTTGGATCCTTTTTTTTTTTCTTATCGTACACATCCAGCTTCAACCTTTCGGTTACATTTACCTCGGCCCCTTTGGCACCCGCTCGTCATCAAGAGGCCACCACCTAGCGCGACACCCTGTCCCCTGATCACCAATTAGCGAGGCCGCTCATTCGCCCTCCGCCACAACCCCAAAAACACACACACACACACACACAGGCGTGCGGATCCATAGAGTGGAAGCTAGCGAGAGGCAGAAATGTAGAAAGGCGCGATCAGGGCAGCGCGAGGTGGAGGTCCCATGAAGGACACGGCTCCCTGGGTGGCTGAGCGATGAGCAGGGGAGCGTGAAGGGCTGAGGCAGGTCTTTCCCACAGACCGCCCGTCCTTCAGTCGGCCCGAGTCGGTGCTGCAGTGCTGAGCTGCCAGCGTCCGGCAGCCTGTTACACAAGAATTCCAGCCTCCCTCCGATCGCTTGAATTTATTTTGTTCTTTTTGTTTTCTCCGTTTTGAATTTGCGTCCGTCACGTTTGTCAGTGTTCCTCATTGATGGATTAATTCACTGACATTCGAGTGATGTGACAGTCAAACATTGCCCCCCCCCCCATGTCTGACTCCCTTCTCTCCCCCTCGCTGCCGAGTGTTAATGAAGCCCGTGTTAGCGGAGCAGCACCGCCGGGCGTTCGGAGGAGTGAACAGGCGCGTGCATATCGATCACGCATTGTTGCCTTGAACCAGCAGCACATCTTCTAGAAGGTCCCCAATCTGCGTCCTATACCTCCACTCATTTCCTTCCTGACTCTTTTACATTCTGGCTGCGGCTTGGCGAATGGAGAACATGTATATGCATGTTTTCAGAGTGTGTATTAATTGTGTCTGTACAAGACAATTTAAAAGAATTAGCAGAGGCTTAAATATTCATCGGCGGTGGGAACTTGCCTGAAATTTTGATGCGGGCAGGGGGGTTATGATTTGTTAATGTCGCGGCGGCGGCGTCGTATCAGAAGTTTCCACCAATTTTACACCCGACGTAATTAATGCGGCGAAGTCTACACCAAAGCCAATAAATAAACTATAGCGCTAAATATTTGACAGAATACTAATAATTGTGACGTGCATTCATTAGCGGCTACAGGCATCCTAATGAATAAATGAGCGGGGAGGGTCCAGCAGCATCGCGCCAGCGCCTCTCATACAAGCGTAATGCCGCTCTGTGGATGTTGCTTGTTTACACGGGGCCTAATCCATTCATTCTTAGCAGGCCTCTGTGTACGTGTGAGTGTGTGCGAGCGTGTGTGTGTAGGAAAGAAAGAGACATCTAAAGGGCTAAAGCGCCATCTGGTGGCGAGGCTAGATGCTGCTCTGTGGGTGTCCATCCGAGCAGTCAGGAGGAGGAAGCTGATGAGGTGTTCAGGAGATTCAGTAAAACTGAAACTTCTTTCTTTGACTGCACCTTTCTTCCTGGGCTTTAAACTGTTTGGGGGGGTGTGGTGGTGGGGGGGGGGGGGGGATTAATAATAATTAAAAAAAGTTTTACAAATCACAGAGCCGGTCCCCCATCAGTTGGCTCCTCCTGCAAGTCTTGGAGACCCTCTTTGTTTGTGCGCAGTGCAGAGCTCAGCTCAGTGCTGGATGCTTGGAGGAGCGAGGGGAGAGGCCCTCGCCGCTCTGTCCTCCCTAATCGGTCTTGTCAGGCGTCCCCTCGGCCGCCTTGTTCCCGCACATCACCTCAGATAACTCCCAGCCCGCTTGAGGACGTGGTCGAGCCTCCCTCCCAACCCCCCCTCCCCCATTCCCCGGAATGAAAGGAGAGGGTGCAGGTGGCGCCGGGACGGCGAGGTGCCCACCGTCGGCTGCCGTCCCCGAGACCAAGGAGCAGAAGCCCACCCTCACCCCGCCCTCCGCCCACCACCTCATGCATAAGCAGTTGTCTTTCACTTGCCATCCCTGCAAACAAGGCCCTGATCAGAGGCGCTCAGGTAGAGTGGGGGGGTGGCGGGTGGGGTTGCGGAGGAGGAGGGGGCCCCTAATGCGGCATGACAAAAGTGTTACTTTGATATCGCTGATAGCGTTAGCCTCGTTAGAAGGTAAACGCTGCTGATAAGATGGAATGGGGAAGTAGACAGAAGAAGAAGAAGAAGAGGGAGGAGGAAGAAGAAGAAGAAGAAGAAGAAGAAGAAGAAGAAGAAGAAGAAGGGGCCGCTTGTAAATGCAGGGAGGAGCGCCGTGTTTAGTCGAGGGGAGCGGAACACGCTGCTCAACCCCTTTATTCTGTCTCCGCCACTGAGCCGTCAGCCGCTCGCCGTCCAATTTACCCGCTTAATAAGAGCTGCTTTTCAATTTTCAACTCAGCCCCCCCCCCGACCCCCCTTCCTCTAATATCACCCAACCAGGGCTGCTTTTTTCCTCTCCTTTTTTTTTTTATTGTCGGTGTGCAGGTGCTACAAGAAAAAGCGTGTGTGTGTGTGTGTGTGTGTGTGTGTGCGTGCGTGCGTGCGTGCGTGTCAGTAATACCTGTGTCACAGTCAAAAGTAAGTAACTTCAGAAGTCAAGTGTATCATGTCGCCCGGATCCTCCTCGGCGGTGACAACAGTGATTAATAATGGAGAGCAGATGTTGGCGTCTCCAGCTGAAAATTTCATGAAACTTCGCTGGCGTGATTAAAGTGTACGTCTTCCTCGAGTCACTCCTGAGTCTTTTAACTCGGCTCTCCTGGGGAGTGGCAACAAATCATGGTTGAGACAACATGTCAAATCACAGACATTCTGCCGCACGTCAGGAGCAAAACCCGCTTTCATTTATTTCTTTCCTGCCCCTTATTTGTCTTTTTTTTGGGGGTGGTGGTTTCAATTCCTTCTGCGCTCGGTGACTCCGACAAACGCTGACAAAATTCTGGTTCATTTGCAGCAGCAAAAGGCGTATTTACACATTTTGGGTTCTTGACCTTTATACTCACTTTTTGCCCTTTAGATTGACCATGGAGACAAAAAAAGCTGTTTGTAAAATGTGTATTTTTCAATAATCTCCCGTTTTTATCTCGTTAGATGAGCCTCCCTTCATTTACCAGCTTCTCACATCCATGGAAATCTCGGCAGTAATTGTCTCTAAATGTGGCATCAGCCATCATATTATTCCATCATCAAGTTGAGGTGAACGATCTTGACATCCAGCGTGCCGAGTGTGTCCCCTGTGCGAAAAAAAAACCAATCTATATTTCAAAGGAATTTAATGACACTTCTATTTTCTCGCGGGGAGACTGTTCACCGTTCGTCTTTATGTTTTCCCTCCTTTTCCTTTTCCAAGGGCCTGGATAAATGCATTTGCAGCTTCCGCTCATCCAAAGTTTATTTATATCCCGGAGATGCCTTTATAGGGGCGGCTGTCACCGGGAGATGGCTTTGCTCACTTTGGATTCGTGAGGTGCAAATGTATGAAAAAAGGCTCTGAGCCGGAGATTCAGCGCAAAGTAGCCCAGAGTGTTGCGGCAGCAGAAATATCAGATCGCTTAAATGCTTTCTCAAACATTCTCTCCAAGAGGCACCGAGGCCGACTTTTATCTCTCCGTCTCTCCCTCTCTCTCCCTCTCTCTCTCTCTCTCTCTCTCTCTCTCTCTCTCTCTCTCTCTCTCTCTCCCTCTCTCTCACTCTCTCTCCCTCTCTCTCTCTCTCCCCACCACTCTTTTCCTCCTCAGCCCGAGTGTAAAAAAAATAGTGCGCCGGGATTATTGTACATTTTCTCTCTTAGTTCTCCTTTTTCCAGTCGCCGCATTAGTTGATGCGTGTGAGATTTGAAAAAAAATAATAGTGAATTGTACATTTATTAGTTGACAGATTTGAAAGCTGTATTTTAAATGTGAGGCCAATTTCAAATTTTGAAATTTGTTGGCAGATTTTGACCAAGTTTTCTGTTACTGTTTCCGTTATTTTCCCTCAATACAGTAAAATAATGCTGCTATGTATCTGTTACTCAAAATTCAAATATTCTGTTATGATGTTGACTGAATTGCAGCCAATACCACCTCCTGACTGAAAACACCTCTGGAGCATTTTCATCAAAACTACAGTTTCCAATGATTTGTTCAGCTGGAGGGAAAATCTCTCATCTTTCCTGCTTGACCTCTTTCAGTCGTTCTAAATGACAATTTCATTTATGTAAATGATTGTCTCTATAATCTTTAACTGTTTTGTTCACTAATGGCAGTTCAAGTTATTTATTGTAATTGTTTGTATTGCTGTTTTATGTATTTACCCCAAATAATCTATTTGTATATTTTGTCTACTCTTGTTTCTTTCCTTTTAGCTGCTGCGTTTCCCACTTCGTTCTTTAACTGGTGATAGCTGAGCCGGTGATGAAAGACAATTTTCCTCGTCAATGAATGAACAAAGTGCAGTATATTATCTTATACGTTTAAATTCATACAAGCGTTTAGAAAAATGCAACCAGTTACGGCCCTGTGCAAACTCTGATGGACTGCGGGCGACTTTCAGCCGCAGTGGCTTCGCATGAGTTCCACACGTCGCCTCATCGCCCTCCTGACCTGACATGCAAAACAACAGCGGGTGCCACAGTTTCGCGCTGACTCGAGTTTCCCTCCTCGCTGCGCTCCAGCTCCTTCCTGTCTTATTTGGCCTCCGCATCGAGTCAGCACAAATTGCATAAAGCGATGTGTGTAAATGAATATGAAAAGTAGCGCTCTTCCCGGGCCGAGCGGCGATGGCTGTTTTCACGTTCCATCTCCTCTCAGTGTTTTCTCTCCCACCTTTCACTCTCTCCCCCAAGGCCATAAAACAGTGCTTTTACATATATTACCTTTTGATTAATGGAGCTGTATTCATTATTCTGCCCTATTGCTAATTAGAAAGCGCACCCTGCTAATGATATACAGTTGGAATAATACTTGCCCACGAGGCACGCTATCACATCAGGTTTCACGCTCACTTGTGCGCCCGGTGCGAGCCTCTTACCCCTGGTTCCAGGTCTGCCTCCTCTTTTTTCCTCTCTTTTTTTTCACCCCCCCTCTTCCCCCCCGCTCGACTCGTCCATTAGCAAAAGAGTCACGGCCGTGCGCCGCTCAGTGTCATTGTTTTGTTTTTTTTTGCTGTTTTTTTTCCCTTCCCGGCATAATGAGGCCTGTTATCTCGGGGGAGTTGTCGCTGAGGGTTGATGAGGTGTGCAAGCACTGAGTCAGTCTTAATCAGAAGATCTGTGAGGGCATGTCTGTGTGTGTGTGTGTGTGTGTGTGTGTGTGTGTGTGTGTGTGTGGTCGCGGTAGATTTTGCACGTGAATATCTTTATTTTAGGGGGTCTTGAAATAAGGAGGGGGTGGTGGGAGGGCAGTGCAAAAGAGGCACCAGGTGGCTGCGGCCGCCCTGCAAATGTTCCCCCGACCTGGTCGAAAAACAATCGATAGCCCAGACGACCATCAATATCACACCAGCAGTCACGGCTGTTACTAATGCAGGTTTATTCCCCCGGCCGGCCGCCGGCTGCATTAATGGCTGCAGGGGTGTGATGGAGGCACGGAGGGGAGGGGAGGGGAGTGAGTGGGTGACGGCAAGGCAAGGCGCACCAACTTTGTGTCGCGTGTCCTGTTCGCTCAGCCAGCCAGGCTGCTGGGACTCAGCGTCCTTCCTCAGCTCCCACGAAGAGTCATCGCAAACATCATGCAAGTGTGTTTTATTTCTCACAACTTATAGGAGCTGACTGTTTTATTTGTTTGTTTGCTCGATGGACAACTATTCGTATTATTCATTCAGTGATTTCATGATGGATTTGATTGAAGTGTTGTAACAAATAATTATAATTTGTGCAGATTTTATTTCCCATCATGCATGTGTTAAACATACAAATACACTAAATACACTGATACACTATTCTTTCTAGGTCAGTTTAATTTATGTTACACTCACAAACGCGTATAAATAAACGGTATAATCACCCAAAGTCTGTTCCAAGAATCCCCAGAGGAGGCGGACAGACATTAAATGACATTTCTGTTTAAAGAAGCCTCTATTTTTACATAAACAGTTTGGTTGAAATTTGAATATAGTTCTAAAAAAGATCAATGAGGTCGCTGAGGTTAATACTCTACTGATATCCAAAACGATAGACAATGACACCACCAGAATTTATGGTCAAGGCCTTTGCTGGCCGGATGTATGAAGAACGGGCAAGACAAGATTGTGAAATATTCAGGTGCAAAAATTTTGCATGCAAATTCTTCACCACAGGCTGCAACATTAAAGATGCGACAGGAGCATGAATTTTGAAGAGGGAATAAAATGGAACTTTTCCAGAGAAAAGACGAGGTTTGGGGTAAATCAACCCCCCCACTGTCAAAGTAGGGACTGAGTGAGAGTTTCAGGTTCACCTCCTCATCGTGGGAAAGTTGCAACTGTTCCAATAAGCATTGAGCACTGAAAGAGTTAAAGAGCTTTTCCAAATTTGTAGTTTCAGTAGACAGAGGAGACAACCATCAACTGGCCGATGCATTTGTTCAGATCTAAAATCTACCTCAGTGCAAGAAATAAAAGTTGCAGAGGCCTTTAATTTTCCACATTAGCCCTTCACAAAGTTTGCGTGAAAAAGGATGAACAGTAAAAATCTGCTCCCACAAACAACATTTAAATGCCCAGATCTTCAAACAGATTTGAAATTTCGTAAAAAGAAAACCTTGTGTTTCTCAGTTCGCCACAGACAATGTTGTGCTTTCTGGAAGCTGCGTGCTGCAGATGAACACACGTGGCTCACAGTTGCGCCGTGCCAAAGATGAAGCCTCTGGTCAGGAGAAAACAGGAAGCAACTGAGAGACATTTCTGTTTGGTGCCATTTGACCCTGAAATGAGGGCAGTGCAGAGGCCATAATAACTACGTGGTGGATCAGCGCAGGTCTGATCCTTCCGGTCTACTGAGAGAGAGAGCGAGAGAGAGTGAGAGAGAGGTCAAAGGTCACGCAGGAAACCTCGGAGTGGTGCCAAGGAGCCGTTAACACTTCCCACCTACTTTTGGCAGCAACGGAGGTCAGCACTTTCTGAGATTACCTCGTCTTATTTCCTTCTTTCCCACTCTCTCCAGGCGCCATTACAGCCCAGCAACACAGCCATTAGAGATCAACAGCCCATACTGGTGTAATGGCAGCCTCGCATCGCTCCAGGGCCCTCTAACCTATAGCCTCCCTGCTCCGCGTGCTTCCGCTCACTGTGTTCTCGCTTCAGGTCAAGTAAGTTAGCGCCGAGGTCGGGCTGCTGCGCTGGAAACCGTGTGAGCTCTGCTAACTGTAATAGTAATGATAATAATGTGATGCTTTATTGTGTGTGCGTGTGTGTGGTGTAGGTGTGTGTGTGTGTGTGTGTGTGTGTGTGTGTGTGTTGTTGCAACAGGAGTCCAGAGTGCGCAGTCAGCTGAACAGCAGCTGATGGCTGGAAGACATGAGACTTGCCTCTACGTGTTTGAGTCAAAGTCGATGAAAACCATTTAGCGCTGAGGTCTTCGCTCGGAGCTAACTGTTGACATCACATTAAACCTGACAACTCAGCGAAGAAAAATCAGACGAACACGTCCGCTAGCTATTAGCCTCGTAAGCTCGCGTCGACGTGAGCTAACTAGGTGGCTGCGTGGTAGATTTAAAGTAATGATGGAACAACGTGTACTGGTTAACTTTGCAAAATACTGTTAGGAATGACTTTTACTGTCACAAAAAGGAAAGCCAGTCCATAAATGAACAGTAATGAAAGTTTTGTCAGTTTTTGACACGACTCATGGCTTTTGCGGTTCCTCCTCCCCCTTTTTTTGTTTCAAATTCACAATTCATTGTGATTTTTTAAGGATTTAGCCGTTAGTTAACTTGGACAATCGAACTGACTGTCTGGTTTAGGATCTGATTGACATTGTCTTGTAAAGTCAGTCTGTTGTCTATTGTAATGTCATTGTCAATTGCAGTCTGGGTGATTGTCCAAGCTAACCTTCGCTAACACTCGGGTCTGATTCGGAGTTGCAATTGGATGCACCATATTTGATTGCGAAGGCAGCTGTTGGGTTTTAGCCAGAAGGTATCAGTTGTGATTACTTATCGTGCATGACAAACAGTCTAGTATTTGTCGTATGAAAGTTTTGTTAAAAAAGCCTTTAATAATAAAATATCTGTGCCAGATGAGTTAAAACGATTAGAAACTTTGACAAAGTATTTACCATGACCAGATTAATATTTGAGTGTTTGTCATTTCCTTCAGATTCTTCCTGATACGGTATGGAAGCTCCGCCAGACTCCACTGGGAAATAATTATTCTGGCTTAGCACAGATTTGCTCTGTCAGACCTTAACTGGCAACGCAGAAGGCGAGAACATTTTTTGTCTTAACTCTTTTGTCCCGTCGGACCTCTTAGTTTAAATGTGCCATTTTGACAGCGTCACAGAAGCAGTACTTGGCGTGGTCTCTGGAGGCAGTGACGCGTCATCTCGATTGACACGAAGACAATAGAGTTGAAAAAAAATCGCAGGAGGTGTGAACACTGTAAGAACAAGTGCACAAGGCAGAGCCATTCTTGGTTTCAGTCAACATTTCTCCCAATGCTTCCCAGCTCTTATTTCACCACAATCTGAACTGATTCAAACCACTCAAAGGTCTTTTATCTGACATTTTCACATTTTAATCTTTTTATTTCATATTTTTAAAGATGCACATGCGTGGGATTAATTACCCAGAAACCTTCATACATCCCCAGAGGGCAGCATATTTTGCCCGCTGTTTACTGCCTCCTGCAGCTCCTTGGCCCAGTGCTTTGTGGGACCTTCCACATGTTGACAAGGAGACTAGAGCAGTTGTGTGGAGGTCTTAGAGGCTGGGACGACCACCTGGACGAGGTGGTTGTCATCACCTGCGAGAGGCATGGGGGCCCTTTGTGACATCACAAAGTTCTCTGTAGCTGTGCTGTAACTTTCAGCAGCAACTTAATGTGGCATGTGTGTGTCTCTAACGCTGACTGAGGTTCTGTGGTGCATCTGTGATATATTGCATTAAGAATCCCTCTTCAGTTTCCAACTGCAGTTTCTATTTGTCCAGTCACCCACATGAACTCACAAGCTCTCGAGTGATGACGTTTAAAAGGCCTTGGTTTTTCATCCTTCCTTATGTTCATGCTCGGAATTACCTTCCCTTTTATAGTTTAGTTATATAGTTTAGATTTCCACTTAGCGGTATGGATTCTAAGGCACAAACTTCAAAGGCTTGAAAGAGAAAAGCAGGCCTGCCCTATTGCTTTGTTGTTCCATGCTTCTTCAGTTGTTGCCGTGTTGTTCCTCGGCAGTCCTAGGCTAATAGTCTTGGACCAGTTAGATTCCTATCGACCTTGCTTGCCTGTAACTTAAACTCTCCACCTGATATTAAAACCTTCTACTGCCATCAAGCCTTCTGTTTGGAACTGCTTCCGGTCTGAGTAAGTCCAGAGTTCTTACCGACTCTCCACAGCGATTCACTTTATCCAACCACATTCCAGATCTCTCCGACCATCTTGCACGCCATCTGCAGGGCGATCTCTGTGGCCACGCTCATGAGCGCCTGAGGCCAGCTCAGTGTGCGAGCCACAACACACTGGCTGGGAACGCAGAGGTATTTCTTGACATGGTCGTACTTGTCTTCTTGTACTTTGTCTGGATTCTCCCGATAAACTTAAAATCTGCCAACCAGAAAATTAGATCGACCCATTTTTTTATTCCACGCAGGAGAAATGTACTCAGATATTTCACAGCTTTGCACATGTCGCCGTTTAATTTCAAGGACTTGTCATCACAATGTTTCACACAGTGGCTCACTGGATCTTATCTGGGGCAACATACTGGATTATTTTCAAGAGAAGTGGGAAAAAAACTATCGTCCAAAGCATAAATACTGCGGAGCTCAGACTGCAGTTCCTCCATTGTTGACGGCGGCACTGGGTTTAATTGAGACGCATCCCGGTGAGCAGCAGAGAAGGAAAACAGCTCACACTTTACTTTTCGCTGCCGAGGAGTCACTTCTAAAAAACAGAAAACAAGAAGAAATCCAGGTGAAGTTTTCTGCAGCTCGTAACACAATTTGCAGTTTAAATCCATGAAACAGTTTGAAAGTGGCATCGATTAGTTAGTCTGAAGTGATGAAACAGTTTCAAACTAAATTTATTCTCTTTTATTGTGTATTTGTTATTTTAGTGCCTTAAAATAATAATTGTTATTAGGAAAATGGAGGGAAAATGCCAAAATTCTCCTTTTTTTTTCTTTAATAACCAGGTTCTGTCTCTTTTTCCATTTCCTGTGTGCAACTTTATTTCCTGAGGTCAGTGGAGGGTAACTTCAAGCCTTCCCCATCCAAAGGAATCATGGGAAAACCCCCCCATCCCTTCCCCCAGCCATCCAAGCAGCCTTTTGATGCCCATCCAGAATCTCCTGCTCTCAAAGAGCCAGAGTGAAGGTGTGGGCGCTGGCTGGCCACGATCCCTGGGACAGCAGGTCAATTATGAAATTATGAGTGAAGATTTCCTCCAGATACCCCCCATCCCTCCCCCTTTTTCCCCAAGAAACCCCCCGGTTACCCACAAGCCTTGGCTTTGAACGCCACCTCCCTCACCAGGAGCCGCCGTGACTTCCAGCGCCGTCTCCTGTCAGCCAAAAGGTTTTTTTGCAACAGAAGATCAGGTTTCTTTATCTCGTCCTCCTCCGTCTCCCCGCTTCTCCCCGCGGTGCCACGTCGCAGCCGCGCTTCCGAGCGGCTTCCGACTTAAAGCGGGTGACAGCCGGAAGAAACAGCGAGCGCCACGGCTGACATATTCCCCATCCCTTTTTTGGCGTGTCACCACCCCACCCCTCCCTCCTCCCCCCTTTTTCTGGACACCTGATTGATTCTGACAGCCTATATTGGATGTTTCATATGAAAGAGAATTCGCCGATTAAATCTTAATGAGTTGGAATTTCTCTCGGTGCTTTCTTTTATTACAGGCCGCCAGTTTTGAACATTTTTCAAAGTAACACGCCCAAATTCCGCTGTTTGCAATGAATTAATGATACGCTCTTGTCACTGAAGTATCATGCATTCTTTAATCAGAGCCACGCCGCCGAAACAGAAGCTTCTTGAAAGGTGTTTCTTTATGAACAGAACAATTACAAACTTAGCGGCAATCGTGGAGGGGCCTCCTCACAAAGCCCCCCCTCCCCCCACACGCAACATCAATAGTGTGTGTGTGTGTGTGTGTGTGAGTGAGTGAGAGAGAGAGAGAGAGAGAGAGAGAGAGAGAGAGAGAGAGAGAGAGAGAGAGCCCCAGGGTGGACTGTGCAGCTCTCTTGTAGTTTGCGACTCTGAATTATACGTCTTGACTCGCTGGCATCACTCATGGCCGGGGACTTGAGAGGACCGAGGCCAACGGCTGTGTGAACTACCAGCAAAATAAAAAAGAGACAGAGACAGAGAGAGAACAGAACCAGGCGTCTTTGTTCCAGCATTTCAAAGCACTCGCCAAGTTGTAAAGAATAAACACCCCCCAAGTTTAGTTCCTGCTGCCTTCCTCCCTCCATCCCTCCCTCCTCCCTCCCTTCCTTTATTCCTTCCTACCTTATCTCTTCCTCCCTCCCGTCCTCCCTCTTTCCTCCCTCCCTTCCTTTATTCCTTCCTACCTTATCTCTTCCTTCCTCCCTGCATCCCTCCCTTCCTTTATTCCTTCCTACCTTATCTCTTCCTCCATCCCTCCCTTCCTTTATTCCTTCCTACCGTATCTCTTCCTCCCTCCCTCCATCCCTCCCTTCCTTTATTCCTTCCTACCTTATCTCTTCCTTCCTCCCGTCCTCCCTCTTTCCTTCCTCCCTTCTTTTATTCCTTCCTACCGCCCTCCCTCCCTTCTTTTCTTTCTTCCTTCTCTTCCTCCCTTCCTCCTTCCTCCCTTCCTTCCTACCATCCATCTTCTCTACCTTTCTTTTTTCCTTTTTTCTTTTCCTCCCTTCCACCCATCTTTGCTTCCTGCAATCCCTCCTTTCTCCCTTCCTTCCATCCTTCCTTGCTTTCTGCCCTTCCTCCTTCTCTTCCTTTCTTCCTCCCTCCCTCCTCCATTTTTTTCCTCCTCCCTTCCTTCCTTCCTTTCTTCTCTTCCATCTTCTACAGCCAAGTCCGCTGCAAACGCTCCTTCTCCTCTTCTCCTCGTTCGAGGACGAGCATGGGAGTCCTGTGTCGGCGGTTTTGTGCCGTTTGGTCTCCGTTGTGTCGAGCTGCAACGGAGTTGACACGTCTCTGGTTGGCACTCGTGTGTGGGCGTGCGCGACTGCCAGCTTACCTGGAAAGAAAAAAGAATCCTCTGGCGGCTCTTTCCACCAACTGCCAGTCGAAGAGGAGACTGGAGAGCATCCACGTGTTTTGGATTTTTTTTGTTTTTCGTTTCATCATGGTGGGTCATGAAGCTTCCTGCCTTCCCCTCGTTCTCCTCACCGCTCTGTGCTCGACCGTGTGGGCTGTGTGGTTGTAAAGGGGGCGGCGGGGGGAAAAAGGTCAAGTAGGAAGAAAAGTGAGCTGCACCTGTCGCTCAGTGTGAAAATAAAATAGTAGGTGCTGTTGTTAATTTAGCCCAGTGTCTTTCAACCACCCTGAGATCAATTGGAGATTATCCAATTTCACTTAATTGGTCTAAAAAAATAATTATAACATTCCATTGTGGAGTGACTCTGCTTTAAAGGTAATGTGAGCCTGTTTTCCTCAATTCCTTCCTCGATAGCAGCTTTGTGTGCATTAAAACAGGCCCAAGTTTCACTCTGAGTGAGTAGAAATAAATTAAGAGACTATTGTCATTTTTAGGCTAAAAAGTGTAATTTTATAATATTTGTGTTTGACGGTGTGGGATTTTTCAATGTAAAAAAAAAAAGGTTGAAAAACAGAGATTTTCTCACGCGCTCCGCCAGCTTCTTCCGGCTGTCCCGCTCGACCCGCCACTTCATTTGTTAAGTGAGCGAAAGGCCTTTTTGTCGGGGATTGATTGACTCGTCGTCCCCTCTGAGTTTACTTCTCGCCCGTCTCTCTCTCTCTCTCTCACCCTCTCACTCTCTGTCTGTGTTCGGCTGCTCGGAGAAAGTACAAGCCCGGTGAAACCGAGCCCGGCGCTCTCCAGTCTCCCTCTGTTCCTTCGGCAGACGTTAGAACAGTTGGTGCCCCTCAATAAGTTATAGGGCCCACCGCCGTCACGACTCAGGAACACGCAACAGTCTGGAGGAGTTTCAGGTGCGGAGGCCTCGCCTAATTAGCTCCCATCAAAAATGTAATTTTTTTTTTTTTGGAATTACGCCGCCAGCGCTGAGTAGCCAAAAGCGAACTCACCTGGTGGGTGAGAGGAGGGTGGGATGAGGGGTGGGGGAAAAAAAGAAAATAATGAATGAAAAGAGATATTCTGACCTCGAGCCATGAGTACATTTATATGCTTGACACGACTCTGCCATCAATGTTGGGTCGAATTCTAATTTAATTTCAGAGACGTATGTGCAATTTTGCCATTAATATGAATGTTGCCCACCTAAATATTTCACACTCTTCATGGATATTGTGAGCCTCTCATACATCCTTCAAGGGAGTATTAATTAATAAACTCTTTTCTGATACTTTTTTCTCTCTCTCTCGCTCTTTTTTTCTGGAAGCTGGTAATAAAGGGCGTGCAGGTGGGATGATATAGTGAGCCGAGCCAGAACACAGTTGTCTGGCGCCTCATTAACATCTGCGCTTCATTAGGAAGAGTCTCTCTCTCTCTCTCTCTCTCTCTCTCTCTCTCTCTCTCTCTCTCTCTCTCCCTCTCCCTCTCTCCCTCCTCACCCCCGTCATCTTTTTGCACCGTGCCAGTGTTGTGTGGCCTTTAAGGTGATTAATAATGAATTAATTAACCAAATTAATTCCTGGGTTAGAGACGTTGTTCAGTCGCGGGGCCAGTCAGCTTGGATTTGGGCCCTGATGGGTGAGGCCCCTTTACAAGCCCAGTGTTGTTCGTGCTCCTGACAGTGCCAGCCCCCCGTCTAAAAGCCCTAGCAAGTGCCATTTGTCTCCGGGTTAACAGAAAGACGAGATATAGGGCGGGCTGAATTATTTAAGCTCCCACAACACATGCACTTTTGCTTTTCAAGCATGAGTTATAATTTAATTAGAAACTTCTGGTGCGTTGCTGGCTATTTAAATATTAAAATCTTCCGCTGATCACATTGGATTAGCCGTCCCTGTGAAATTCCCTGAGATGTCAGTTGTTGTCTTTCCGTCTCACCCGCCGCCCCCCCCCTCCCCCCCGCCCGCCGTCTCTTCTCACTCTCGCTGCTTTCTTGCATTTCCATCAGCGCTCACAGAGCTTCCGGCGCACGCAGGTTGTTGTTTTTTTTCTTCTTCTTTTAGCAGGGCTCCCTCCGTCAGAGACAATGGGGTCATGACGGACCTCTGGGAACCTTAATGGGTGTCAGTGTGCGTGAGTGTGTGAGCGCAGGAGCGAAGAAAGAGGAAGGGAGAGAGAGAGAGAGAGAGAGAGAGAGAGAGAGAGAGAAAGATGCTCATTATCAGGTCCGAAAGTGGAAGGTTGTTGCGCGGAGCTTCTGCCCTGAAAGCAGCCAGACGAGTGGCAGTGACACTGACTTCCTGTCACCATGTGGAGGTCAGTGGGATCAACCAGCTGACGTGTGTGAGTGTGTGTATGTGTGTGTGTGTGGTACAAATGCTCGGGTTGGTTTTAGCGGATCTCCGTCAACACTGATTTTTATTTCCTGAGTGAGAAAAACTCATAGATAATATTATGTTACACACGTAGGTTACAAAAATAACCCTTCTCTCTTGGCTCGGCAGGACAGCTTTTCATTGCCTTGCTGTTTGCATGCTGTCCTACCGCTGTGGCATTTTTCATTTCATGTTATAATGAAATGAAATGAAATAATTTAGATGATTATGTGATTATATTTTCTAAATAAAAGCAGCACAAGCAACAGCAGCTGATTATCTAATAAAAACAAACAGACACAAATTTGTAGATTTTTAATCTGTCGCTGATACAAACTGATGCATTTTGACTGAAAAGGCTGATATAAAACGGCAACACAATTTCATGACACACTTGCGCATGACGAGGACAGTGAGCCCGCAGCCTCAGTGGCAGAGAGGAGCCACCAGAGGTCAACGGTGACAGACAGTGACAGTGACAGCGACGTGAACAGATGGAGCTTCAGCTTCGCTGCTCCCGCTCAGCTTTAGCTTCACGCTTCAAACAGGTATGAAGATTTAACCTGGCACTCTAGGTGGACTCTTCCTACATACTTTGGTTCTGTCTCATGCATCAATCTAGCAAAGAGCCCATAGAATGCGTTTGGAAAGGGAAAGCAAAATATTAGCTACACGTCACAGCTCCTTTGCCAGCTACCACATTACAATAAACTCTTGCCAAAGCCAGTTGCGGGCCAAGTGAAACCATGTTGTCCAGACACTTCAAGGCTGTGTCTGCGAAATCTCTCCAGCAGCAGCAGGATCCACTGTTTGCACCTTCTTGTAGCTTCATCCTTCTGTTGGAAGTTGTCACTGTCACACCTCCCGTATCTTTCTCCTTAAAGAAAGCTGATTGGCTCAGGAACCCGCTGAGATGTTGACACCACCCTGGACTGCAAGTGAGTCAGACGGATGATGGTTCCCTCCGTGATGTTTTGGAGGAAGCTTGCGACCTGCACGGGCCGATCTGTGTCAAAGGTAAATGAGCGATGGCGGCTTCCTGCAGGACCTGCAAGATCCGGCGCCGCCGCCCGGTGCGGCCTCGCCGTTTATCCGTGAATTATAGGCCGTTCGCTCCTCCGCTGTGTCAACCCTGTGACACGCACTCAATCACGGCTGGCAGAGACGTACTAGTGATCCCTCGCCGTGGGCCAGACGGCTAATTTTAGACCGGCAGTGTATATCTTCCCCTGCAAGATGGTTATTTATGCTTTTATGCATCGGGCCCGCGTATGTGTGTTTCTGCGTGCCCGAGCCTTTGCTGGCGAGCCGCGGCTGCTGAAAGATGGATGCGTGCGCGCGTGCCTTAACCGCCCTGTGATACAGAAATAGCTGTTACATGACAGCAGCAGGAAAGCCTCCCCGCGTTACCTCGCCGCCATGGCGCTGCGAGCCTCTGCCTGTCACTTTGTGCGTCTGAACAGGTGTATTTGTCAGCCCGCGGTGGGTGACTGTTCTGCTCCGTGTCTCCAAACTGTGGGAGGGGGGTTGGGATGGGTGGGAGGTGGGGTGGTCCTGGCGGTAGAGCTGCGATGGCGTGTCAATCAGCCGGCGCCGCAGACGGCCTCCTGTGCCCCTGCCGCCGTGTGAGGTCCTCTTCTCGTCTCGTCTCGTGCTGTCATTCCAAATTCTTTTCATCTTTTACCTCTGCTCCTCCCAAAATCCCTGCTTTGTCATCGTGTATTCTCTGAGAAACCTTTATTGATTGATTTTTGTTTTTTTTATGCACAAGCAACACAATTTGGAGCGAATTAATGTGTCGCTTTTTGGGAAATTTTTGACTTCCACATGTTTTGGAAAAACCCCAGACCTCAAAGAGACAGATTATCAATGTAAAATTTGCAGATTTGTATCATAAAAAAATAAACTGGACTGTTGACCTTGGTACATATCAGAAATTACTGTGCATGAAAAAACAAAAATTCAATTTCCCAATATTATTATTTTTGCTCATTTATTAGATTTTGTTCCTCTTTTTCGCACCGAAGAAGTGCCAATTAAAATCAAAGTCTGCTGTTAATGTTTCAGTTGAAGAAAAGGGAAAAAAATACAGCAATTCCAAAACAAATGCAGAATGAGAATTACTCTACAGGCATAAATCAGCAGAGCAAAGTTTCTGTCTCCCTCCTCTGGCACTGAGAGTAATTCTGCCAACACTGACACACTTCTAACGAAGCTACAGGCTCTGACATACTTTGCCTTAGTTGTAGCGTTTTCCGCTCGCTGCGGCTACTCGCTGCTTCTGCTCTGCAAAAACCAATCTTTGCTAAAACGCATGAGCCAGCCTACGAAGAGAAAAAAAAAAAAAAACCCGAAGAAACTGCTGAAATATTCATTCCAAATTGCAACAGACCGCGGTTACGAGAGCCGGCACGGGAATGTCACCACAGACACCAACTTAAAGAGTCAGAGGAAGGCGCCTGGCGGTGATCGCATTAGTCATCAGTGTGTGAACAACAACAGCCGCGGCTGAAAGAGGACTGAGGGCTCGCACTTCCAGCTTTCAAATGAACTATTGTGTTGGAACTAGAACCATTTGTCACCAGTTTAGTCGATACTGCTCTCACACAACCCTTTTATGATCTTATTTTATCTCATCGCAGTGAAACATTTTAAAAGTTGTCCATATTATTTGCCCTTAAGGTCCCATATTATCCCAATTTTTACAGATTTTTGTTTGTCCTCCCAGACTGGTGAAGCAGCAGTAGCGACAACATAATTATCCAACAAACTCTGTAAACAGCATAGTTAGCCCTCTGTGTACAGTCTGTTGCAAAAACACTCCATTTTTGCAGATGAAAACCTTGCTGGGGGGGTTTGCCTCTGACCTGGCGGCAGTATCAACAAGAAATCTGTGCCCTCTGTGACATCATATTGGGCTGGTTTCCAGAACTTTGTGTTTTAGTATTTAAGTGGAGCAATCAAAAGAAGTGAAAGCTGGACTTTTCTCACTTCTGGGTGATTTATTGACAAAGTTGAGACTCATTCTTTTGGAAAACGTGTCGACTAGCGTGCAAACTAATGTCTCCTGAGTGAAATCGGGAAATTATAGTAACACTTTGTGCATGTAACACGGCAACAAGACCAAAGTGAGGATGGTTGAATATAAAGCTTTACATCTCAAACGCATGTTTTCTTAAGTAGTATCTGAATTTAACTGTGGTAGATTTAACATTTAATGAAGAACTTTCAGTGAGGTCACAGCCATCAGCTGTGTTACAGTCACCAACCACGACCTCCAGCTACCCCGCGATGAAGTCGTTTGAACTTTTAACCCCCTCGAATCAATTGATTTTATGAAGTTGCAACAAAAGTCACAACAAAAATGCGCACTCTCAAATTTTGGCAGAGCGACCCCGCGAGCGGAGCTGTCTTTTTTGGCGAGGCCACTGCAAGATGGCTCCGACGATTGATATTATGGCGAATGGGGCACTTAAATAATTAAGCGTGCAGTACATTTGAAGAATGCTCAGCAGGCGTAAGATTTAAAAGAAGCTAATGTTTCACTATCAAACCATTTCATCCAATCTTCATAACGGATGTGAGCGCAGGGGAGGGCATTCGTTTCCACGGGGGGCGCTGGAAATACGCCTGCTTTTCCCTCGTCGCAAGAAAGAAAGTCGCGGTTTGTCTTGAGGGGCCAAGTGTCTTCATGTGACTGGCCATTGGTTTTAAGTGGCTTGTGCATTTTTCATGGGACAGTGGTCGGTGGGAATGTCTTGTCACTCTATTAAGGCCCGTTCAAATGGTAGCAGCCATAAAAATGAAACAGCCTCTGAAATATTCATTGGATATTGGCAACACACCGCAGAGTGTGTGTGTGTTAATTAAGGGAAGAGCTATATGGTTTAGATGGTACAAGGCTTTCAAGCTGCCGTAATGGTGCAGAATGAGCTAAATGAAAGTGACACTTTGGTAGGCCGGCCCTGGGCTGGTGTCAATATGTAAATCTTATTGTATAAGGTGCTTGTGCCCTAATGAATTTGAAATTAAATCCCAGTTGTGCAAGTCGGGACGTCATTAAAGGCCGTTGTTGACCTCAAGTTCTTCTTATTATGGAGGAGCTTATCAGCTGGAAATCCACTTATGTGTTTTGCTAACAGCAGGTTGGACAGTTTACTAACCGCAGTGTTTCAAAGGGTTACAGTTTGGAGCAGCGTACAAATCAAACCTAGTTACCAACAACCACATAGACCCAGTCTGTAACATTTAAAGGGGATTTATTGCATGACACGGAATAAAACATACATTTGTACATGTTCTGTTGGATGAAGTCACCAAAAAGAACTTCCTTACACTAACAACAATCACTTATATTTACATGGATCAATATTATTATATGTTTGTTCTATCCATATTTGAGTAAAATATATTATTTTATTGTTAATTAATTTGAGCTCATGAGAAGCAAATACAACAAATTTCATAGTCACTTTTTAGAATTGTTTAATTTGTCAAAACACTGCTTCAGTGGAACCAAGTTCATTCTACTTTAGATTTCAAGTCCTTCTTCTGGGAAAGATGGCCGATCCAATTTTGCACTGGACCACTCAAAATAAAATCTCTGCCTCCGCCACTGAAAATGTCCTAATTTTTAACACTCACCATTCATTTTATGGTGCCTGGTGAGTCAAATCCATTTTTTTCCTCTTATGAAATAAAACACATTTAAAGTATATTTAAAGATCTGATTTTTAACCAACTTCCATTTTCCAAAATGTGTCTAATACCTTTAAATAGTGCTAAAAGCTATAATTTTATTCAAGGTTAAGGTCAGTCGCGCTTGTTTCCTTTCGCTAACGGTCTAGTTTGGAAATGAACAAAATAAACTGGAGGAATGTTTTTACCTTGAGACCTAAATACCTTTTTTACTACTATTTATTATTCATTTTTTATTATAAGTTCAGCTGGTTTTAATGACCAGGTCTATATGTTTTCTGAGGGGGTAAAACCTCTGTGCATAATAACATTAACTAAACCCCTTCCCCGCTTTGCCTTCTTTATTACGGCTCCAGTGCTCCGCAGCTCTCTGTAGGACAGGCCGGCGATTATATACCCTATCCTCCATCTTCGAGCTTATTAACCTTTTTGTTGGAATATCTGGAGCATAAAGACCTCATTAAATATTTACATATGCACTAACCACTATGAAAAATTAAGAAAGCCAAAGTTTTATTAACCTGTAGTAATATAATGTCTACTCTTGGCCAACAAAAAAGGGTCTTTTTTGCACATTAAAGCGTTCTGTAGCGCATAATAATGTATGGTAAAAAGGCTCCCCCCTGCATTGATTAACTCCGCTTTAATATAACATTAGGTTTCCCTAAACTAGCTTTATCATAGAATTATGCTTTTAATACAAGGTAAGGAGTTAAGGGCTGCGGAGCAACGTTTAGCCTGCAGAAATGAAGCATTGCAACGGTCCTTAATTACCCGACGCTCTGTGCACTGTGACATACACGGCGTAAGGGCTTTGGGTAAATTCATACGCTCACATTCCATGAATATATCAGAGGCCGTATCATAAATGCTCATCCCTGCCAGCCACACTGACCCCATTCCTTCGCAGGTGTAGTTGATCCACAACACTCAGCCATTCAAATGGGACTAAGTGGCTTTCAATTATTCAAGCCTATATTCAAGGAAGGTTGTGTAATGCTCACTATCACCTGCTCCCTGTGTTGTTTTTTTTCACTCCTCTGGAGTTTGGAGTTGCTTGAGCGCCCACAACAGATTCAGAGCTCGGCTTTTACCGACAGCTCGGTGGACAGAGGAGGAGAGCTCTGATATCTCTGTCGCCGCCGTCCTCGGGACCACTCCGTCGTCCTCTTCAGGCTCTGATACACTCTCAAACGCGCCGCTTCCCCGAGAGCCGTATCTTTGATTCTTTTGGAGGCGCACTGAGAGGCGGTCGCGATACCTGCGGGCGCTCGCAGTGGCGAGTCACCGTTCGGCCGAGGGAATTATGATTATAATCTGAAAAGCAGGATTTTTAATGGGCTGGTGTGGCGCATTTTAAAGGGACCTATTGGCGTGAAACGGAATAGAAAGTAGACATGTATGTTTTTAGCCAGATTGTGCCTCAAAACAAGTTGCGTTGTGGGATTTTGCTAATAACAAGAATTTAAATACAGAGAGGGCCCCACCCTTTCCATTTGTAAAGAGGCAGGGCCATATCTACTTGTATCTGCCCTGAGTTTCATAATTCTGATCCCCAGAAAGCATTGATTGATATTAGCACAGGTTGCTATATTCTTTGTTACCATTAGATGTCACTAAATCTCACTCGCCAGGCCTTTAAATGGACTTCACTCTCAGGCCGTGCCGCTTTAAACTTTGGGAGTTTGTTTCAACTTCACAGGCGGGTACGTCAAGAGTTGACAAAGTAAGTCGCGGGCAGAGTTGGATGAAGAGGAGAGCTGTAATGAAAGCGTGATGTAAAGTTCGGGAGAAACAATCGTGGGGAGAAACACGGAAGACGGAGGGAGCAGGAGATGAGAGGTGACTGGCAGCTGTAAGTTGTAGGTGTTAAACTTTGATGCCTCGCTGCGAGAGGAGAACATTGTGGTGAGTATCAGTAATGGAGCCAGGACCGGTCCAGGCAGACGGTGGAGGGGAGCGAGGCGGGGGAGGGGGGGTTCCGAGGAGGGGAGCATTGTAGATGGGAGGCAGAGAAAAGACGAGCGATACATAGTCGGGCCGAGACAGAGAAGCCAGTAAAGCGGAGCGCGGATAGTTAGATAGCGGGAGAAACAAGAAGGTTATCCATGATTTAACGCCTGTGGGGCTGCCAGATGCGCCTTGCCAGTTCAGGCTGCTGTGATTGCTGGATGCCGGTTAAGGCTGAGGGCCTTTCAGCTCATTTCATCATGGAGCTCCTAATGAGGCCTGGGCCGACTCCCCGAGCACAAGGGGGCTCCAGACGCACCTCTGATGGAGGCCGTTGAGAGGCTCCATCAGGAACACCGTCCTGTCCTGGGTGTTGGCGGAGGGGGGAGGGGGGACGGCGTGTGAATGTGGAGAGTGGTGCTGCTGCTGGTGAGTGTTGCTCCAGGGTGAGCTGGGAGACCCACTTTTGTCCCGAGGCTGTGTGAAAAGGTCACTGCCCGCGAGGAGAACCCACAGGCCCCCCCTGCAGGGTGTCTGCGGGGAGAGTTGTTTTTGTTCAAACAGGAAGTGGCAGGTTAAGAGGAGCGTGTCCATCAAAATATGCCTCCGATGTTCGCTCGTCCCGGAGCGGAAGTCTTTGTTTCCCGGACTCTAGCCAGAAAGCACAGCGAGACACAAAGTCTGCTGATGTCTGAGTGACCGGATCGTTCAGCGTTGAGCAGCGGGGAACTTTGTCAAAGTTCCAAGTGTGAGAGAGTTTCAGCAGCGTCTCATGGCGGGGACACGCACGGCAAACAATTGTCGATGCTTTCAGACGTTCCACTTGATCTCACATCTTTCTTGTATCAGCGGTGATATCAGGGCAAAATCCTGGAAACACCCAGCAGGACCACATGCTTGGCCACGGCAGACCAGTGGATCTGCTCTTTGTGCAGATATTAGATACTAAAAAAGATACAAAAAAACTGTTGTTTTTTTAGCATCTTTATCTCCATAAAAACATGCACAAGCTTCCTGACCAATATCCCATAAGCTACAATAAAAGTAAAGCAGCTTTATTGTCATTTGCACAACAGATGATGAATGATGGCTAAATAAACAGACAGTTAAATATCTCAAAATCATGTTAATGTCACTTCATTGCACATCTTTCTTGGAAAAAATCTCCTAGCTAAACACTCATGCTTTGTTTTGAATCCATTTTCAGCCTCTTTAAAAATTGCTCGTCGGGCCTTTAAATCCGTCACGGAGGTTGCGATCCAGGACTGAGGCTTGTGCGAGCGGCTCTCTACTGAAAAGCGATTGTGAGGGGATATGAAAGGCAGCGCGGTCGAGACGGGTGGCAGGGGGCGGGGCCACAGGCTCACTGGTAGAGCGACCTGTCTGTTCACCCCGGCCTTGGCCTTTGTGCAGAGTTAATGACGCCACTAATATGTTCTTTAAAGACCAAACTGTGATTCATGGCTTTCATTAGCCCCGTGTGCCAGGGTGTCTTTCTCTCCCCCGCTCCCTCCTCCCCTCCCTCCCTCCCACCCATCCCCTGTCTCTCCTCCGTCGCCCCTTTAATGATGGCCTGGAGACGAGGTGGCACGCTTGACCCTTAATCATACGAACCGCAGGAAGTGCAGGCTGGTGAGCGAGCGCCGGTGATGAGATGGGAGGTTTTTGGCGAGAGGCGTGGCGCTGGAGGAGGAAGAAGATATCACACGGTAGCGCTTCATAACTGCGCGCCCTGCAGCTGCTTGGAGGAGTGGCTGTCCTGTCCTGAGAGGGGAGCAGGGTCCAGCCAGCGCTTTGTTGCTGCCACAGTAATGGTTAACTCAGGCAGGAGAGTTTGCTTCTTTTTTGCTTTAATAGCTGAATACTGCTGTCATAAGCATTAATAAATTATGTATTTGCAGAACTTCAGTCTAACTCTTATTTTATCAGTTTACTGAGGAATCTTTCATGAAAATCCCTCAATTTTATGAGTAACAGTGACATAGTTGTGTATTGATTGATATTTTCAAGTTTTGCTTGACATTTTGCAATATTAAAGGAACAATGTGAACTATCATGAAGAGAGCTGTTGGCATATTGTGCAGTATATATGCATGTTTTTAGATCAAAATAACTGCTGTGAGCATTAATCTTTACTCTAAGGGATAGCTCAGCATTTATGCCAAATCGATGCATTTAATGCTGTTCTAAATCTGCGTGTGCCTTGACACACATTCCATCTGGATGATTTCATGATTTTATCTCAACATCACAACTGACATAAGAAAGTTGTCGGAGCAAGAAGGTCAACAGAGAGCGTGAACTAACATCGACATTGTTTTTCACCACTAAATCCAACTACATGCTGGTTCCTGTAAGCGAAGTGTAAAATAAAGGCCAATGCAAAAACCTACAAAAGACAAAATATTTGACACAAACCCCCTCGGTTAAGTGTAGATGGCAGGAGGGGAAAAAGAACCTCATTCAGTGAGAGAGCACTGACAGTCACAGCCAAGGCTAAAACTCCCGCATTAAGACTGGGGGCAGGTAATTGAGAGAGGTCCTTAATACTGATGATCATTCTCTTTTATGCTTTTTGCCATATTAGTAAAATGGGCTCATAACTTATATGGTTAACATAACTCATATAAATGATGGCCGGAACCGTATAAAAATAAGAGCCCGCTTGCAATAAACCCAAACCCAAATATCCTGTAAGAAAAGTCGTTTTTTAAGGCGTCCCCTCAATCACCAAAACCCACCTCGTTTACTTCTGTGCCGCTAATACCTTCATCCCGACCTCCCTTCTCACCGGGATATGGCCTGCACTTAAGATCGGGCGCACCATAAATAAAAAACAGTCTGGAACTCAGACAACTGTACTTCAGAGAGTGTGTTTGTCGCCGTGCGCACATGTGGCCTGAGTGTTTCTGTGTGTGTGTACAAACTGAGCATCTCTCACCTCCAGCTGCCTGTTGGGAGGCGGAAAAATAAATGATACATAAATTACACTCAGACATCCTGTACTTGCGCTTGCTTTTGCGGAGAATTACAGTTGTTTACACGGGTGTCAGGGGCCCTGGCAGGTAGAGCCACATCATGTCGCCGTGTGTCACCGCTCGCCGTCTCGGACCACCGACGCTGGGGAGAAGTTCAATAATTCACACTCGCACTCGTCATGATTGTTGGAGGCGCCTCGCGTACGGCCTTTTTAAAAATGTAAAGCAGGCCGTGTTGTTTTCCGCCCAGCAACCACAACTGTACACACATACACACACATGGACACGGACACACACACACACACACACATACAGTATATCTATGTATGTATATACATGTATGCACATACATATGGTACTTTTTCCAATTAATATTTTATCTTATCTTTTATCTTATCTTGTTATTATTATAATTTTTTTTTTTGCTGGCACTCACACACCTCCAGGACCCCGCTTGGCAACATTTTTAGCTAACCAGATGGTGCTAACCACATGCTAACCAAAATGAAATTAACTGCATTTAAAGAATGTCCAAACAGGCACCTAAAGAATGTCTCCACTTGGCTTTGCGGTCCCCTGTTGGCGAATGTGTAACAACATGCCATGTCCCCTGTTGGATAGGTATGTAAGCGCTCACACACACACACTCACACACACACACACACTCACAGGCAACACATAGCCCGGCATGAACCTGGACCTGACGAGCGTCTAGAGGAGAAGCAGATGTTTTCACAACTGGGGGTCTGCTCCTGATCATCCTATAACCCCGCCCCCTCGCTGCCCCCCACCCCCCACCCCCCTGCCCCCACCTCTCCCGTCTCCGTCCAGGCCATCCATTTTCCCGCAGAGTAAAGACAGATTAGGGCCTAAATCCCCCCGCAATTTGGGTCGTGGCCCTCCGCCGGGGAGAGGAGCGGCGCACAAGCGGGCCCCCATTTGCCGGAGATCAGGGGGTTAGGCCAGCGAGTGATTGAGGTGAAGCCACACAGCGCAGCCATGTTTGGGAAAAATAATGAGATTGAATTAACGGAGAGTCAATGGTGGGGACCCCGTGCGGGAGAGGGCGGCGTGTTGGGGAAAAATAACTAAACAGAGGGTGAGAGCGCCAGAGGTGAGACGGCGAGGAAGCTCTTTGTCAGAGAGAAGCCGTGTCTATAAAGACAATAGTGTTCCACCGTTCAGGAGGGGAGGATGTCCTGCCCTGCCAGCACTTCCTCGCAGCTCAGCTGCTGCTGCTGCTGCTGCTGCTGCTGCTGCTCTCCTCCCGTGAACCACACACATTCAGTTTTAAAAACACCAAAATCTTTACTGTTTAAGTTAACTTGAAATGCGTAGTCAGCCACAGGGTTGCTGTTCAGAGCAGATGGATTAAAAACTAATAATGATGATGAAGAAGCTGGTAAATAGAGTGATAGTTCTAACAATAGCCAATTTCACCTGTGCATAAAAAGCTGTTCCAGCGCTTCTTATGATTGATAAGATGTGATAGATGGTGAGAAATATCCTTTAGTAATTGACAATCGACGCTCCGCTGGTTGGCTCCTACTTTTTATTCGATCATTGTTTCATCTAAGCTGTTTCTTTGTTTTTGTATCGGCTTGGTCTAACTGTTTTTGTGATACACACCTTTACTTTCCTCTTCTTCTTATTCAGGCAGGAGTGATGCTGTGTGTCGTCAAATCCTGCTCGCAAATGTAAAAAGAGCGTTCACGCACCACAATGGCAGAAAGACATCGGTTGTAATGGGGGTCATTGCGTCCTCCCCTATTAGCCCAACAGCTCTATCTTAGCTGATACGACCAGGTGAATGGAAAGTTTGTGTTTTGGCGGATTAATCCAGTCATAAGGCCGCTGGCTGTGTTATTATTTGTTTTCCTTGCCAGTAATTGATGTACTTTTTTAATGGACCTAGTTTTGTAGGGTGATCGCGGGGAATGGGACAAACACAAGATGGTGACTCTGTGACATCACAAAAGGCAGACTTCAAGAACGATGTGTGTTTATGGCACTTTCTGAAATGTGGAGCCAGCAAAAGAGTAAAAAACAAAATAATCTAAATTTATTGTTGAAAAACGATACATTTGTTTAGAGAATTTTGTACAATGTAGGTCTGTTAAGCTATTGGATTGGCTAAACTGGTGGCTGTATTTTAATTGGCATCAGAGGAGCTTTTAACAGCAGTGACTCTTGTCTGACTATTTACCGCAATTCCTGCTGAATTCTCCCAGGCGTCAGCAGAATTTACCACAGCAGGTGCATTTTGGGTAACGCTTTTCATGCCGGTGTTAAAAATGGAAATCGAGATCAAATTTCTAGAAATGTGTTTCTCGCGTGTTGTTGAGGGATTACCCAGCAGCTGTGGCGCTTTCCTGAAATATTGGGCGAAAAACAGGAAACACCTTCAAAGAAAACAGCACGCCGCTGCAACAATCTGACAGAGCGCCGCTCTCCTTAGCTCCTGTTTCGTCTGTATTACCATCTCGTCCTGAGTTCAAAGCGGCGTGATGTTAATGAAGGTTCCCACGTACAAAGAGAAGCTTATGTAAATGTTACCTCTCCAGATGTTCCAAGCGCTCCGCGAGCCAGAACTCCAACTAGCCCTGAGCCACGCACTAGCAGCTAGCATTTAGACAAACCTTTGTACCTTCACTTGCCTATAGGGCCTATCAGATCGTCGCAGCCAGAAAATCAATATCTGCCGCTAATGAAGTTTAGCCACACATTTTAATGAAGGACCCAATTTGCATTTAAAAGTAACGAGAGGGGAAATGGGTTCATTTTCCCCCCATGTCTTATTTAGTGCGTACACTGCAGCGGAAAGCAACGCACCGGTTTGTTGTGAGTCTGACTATTTGTGGGGATGTTGCCGATGTTGTGTCTGTGTTCTTTGAAATGCCAAGCACACACAATTGTAATATGATGGCAGAAAGTCGTGATATGTATAAAGTATAATGTTTTAATGCAATTTTGTGTTATATAACCTACCATGATCAATTCAGTCTCACACAGGTGGAATATACAGCTCAACTGATCAAGATTGGAAACATGACCACCTTGAATTTCCATTCTTCTCATGTTTTTGCGATAAGTTGCTTCTTAGCTAATCAGCCAATCGCATGGCAGCATCTCTGGTGAAGGATTTAAGTTCACAAGCTGTTGATTTACAAGTATTTTCACAACCTCACAACCATCTCTTGGACTCATAGACAGTGGCCCCGAAAAGAGAAAATGAGTGAGTGGTCATTGCGTGAATGAAAATGTCCTGTTGATATCAGGGGTCAGAGGTCAGAAGGGGCGGACTGGTTGGAGACCATAAAAATTACTAAAATACAACCAGGGTCTGCAGAATAGCATTTCTGACTAACTTGTCCAACCTTGAAGCAGTGTGTGTGTATATCGATATCCTCAATCCACTCCAGCTCACGCTGAGGATCAGCAGTCACCTTTAGATGTTGACATCTACATTGCTGCATTGACATGGCACTGCACAGCCTCATTGTTCATTATGTAAAAAAAGGGGAAAAGTTTTACCAACCCCTGTTTGTTGCACAGTGCATGTGCGTGCGTGTGTGCGTGAGCTCCGTATGAAGCCGTCCTCCAGGTCCTGAAGCTGCGTGCGTGCGCATGAAAGCCAACCTGTTTCGTTTTGTGCAAACAACAACAAGAGTAACGACGACAGCGACGCAACAACACCAGGGTCTCCGTGCGTGCCGCCGTCGCCGCCGCGCTTTGTGTGAATGCGACTCCTCTTCACACTCTCCCCTGCCAGGCGTGGTGAGTGTGCCGCCTGATGCAGCCGTACGAGGGGACGGCAACTTAGCCTGCAGCGAGACTAAAGTGTGCGTCAGAGTAAAACAGTTGTTTACTTTGTTTGAACTGCACCATCTCACCCACGGGAGACCCCCGCGCTTGAAGTTTTTGCATCTTTCAGCCTCAACTTGTGACAAAGAGTCGGATGAATAACAATGTCATTTTATCTACCCCCCCCCCCAACCGATCTCTCCCTCCCGCTTCCTCCTCTAGTTTACCTCTTTTCTGCGCTCCATCTACTTCCTCCCGCCGCCCGCCCCGCCTCCTCCGCCACCTCTCTTGCCTTCCCCTCTGCACTCCTCTCGAATAATTCATCGGGCCCTTTTAAAGTTTCAGCGCGCGCCAAATTGATGGTGACACACAAACTACATTATGTTTCTTCACCCCCCCACGCCTACCCCGGCCCCACCTCCACCGTAAACTAACAGCGCGGCTCATCTCTCTTTAATTGCGCGGCAGTTGGGGACGCAGATGCACACAGATGCGAGCGAGGGTGAGGCGAGGGGAGGGGTGGAGGGGTGGAGGGGCGGAGGGGTGGAAGGGAGAGTGCGAATGAGAAGACGGTGGAGCGGAGGATTGTGTAACTTAGTTAAAGTGATGAGGCGCGGGTCCTCGGCACAGCCCCCACCCCCACCCCTCCACCCCGACCCGGATGCGAGGGTTGTCTGCGCGCTGAAGTGGAGGCAGAAGGGCAGCAGGAGGAGAATAATCTGCATCGCCGACGTTACCTCCACTTTTAAATTTAGCCCCAAACCATCGCAGGTGACGCGTTCGCTTTTAGAAAAGTTGCAGCACAATGAGCTAAGAGCTATAAAGGGCTCTCATTCATGCCACAGACTGTGTTTTTTAAAGCAGCGTGCTAAAGTTGAAGTTAGATCAGCTTTTATATCTACATTTCTATTTTTTCTTTTGCTTGAGAGAAAAGTGCTGTTTCCTTGCGCCGCTGTTTTTGTTATGCACTGTTTGCAGTGATGGAATGTATTTAATTTTCATCTTGGCAATGCTCGCAGTAGGTCGGGATGAGGTGTAATTCTTTTTTTATGCAGTTGTCTCATCCATTCTTCAAAGTTGACCCAGAGACAGCAGTTTGAATGTGTTTTAACTTTTTAAGCCATTATTAAAATGTGTAGCGCTGAAGGAAGCCTTGTGCAAAAGTCTAAACATGCTCAATTTTTTACTTTCCTGCAGCATTTTATTGCAATTTGTTTATGCACTTTAATAAGTTCGTACGTGGTCCTAACAGGACTTTTTTTTAAACTGTAAAAAATAAATTTATCTTATGAACATAAAAGGCTCCGTAATAATCGTTACACAACATGTTACACAAAGGAGTTGCACATAAAAATTGTTTTCTCTGCTGAAGGTTAAAACAAAGATGTGCCAACTAAATAAAAATGATTCATTATTCTCAGGCTCATGTAATTTCTGTCAACACAACAGAAGCATTGTTTTATCAGATTTTTTGATTTATTATTTTATCATCTATGTTTTTATCATGTAAATAATTAAGGTTTAATTCGAAGTTGCAATTGCCCTAAAAAAAAATGTTTTTTTACTTACTTTTAAATGTGTTTAATTTTTTTTTTATTATTATTATTTAGATGTTGATTGTGGGCATCTGAAGTGTTTTCACAAGCCAGTATTAACCGAAAAAGCAGTCCAAGGCGTGTGATGTAGAGCTTATAAGTCATCCCTCCTTGAGAGAGACGATGAAGCCTTGTCATTACGGTCATTAGGCTTTAATATATAACTTGCACTTCATCTCTGCCACTCAAGCGCAAGCCACAAATCAGCCCTCATGATGTCATAAGAAGGTGAAATAAAGAGAAATTGTGTTTTCGCCCCCGTCGACGTGTGATGGTGAAGGAGCTGGAAGCTGGCCGGGAACGGGGCGGATCTGGTGCGTGACTGAGTGCGCTCAGCGGCGGGACGACAGCTCCCCTTCCCCTCCCCCTCCTCTTCCTCCTTCCCCACCTGCCTCCTCCACTCCCTCTGCCCCCCAACTTCTGAACGTCTCCGCCTCTGTGACAAAAAAATGAATAAGTCATACTTAGTATCATCACATGTGATTGAGGCGGCCCCGAGATGGAGGAGTGAAGAGCGTCGGCCCCGATGAAGTGAAGTGTTGAAAAGAGTGATTATTTTTGCTTCACTGAGGTCTTATTTTTCAAAGTGCCACTAAAAGCATGAGAGACTTGTGTCACTTTGCACCGGGAGGACTGGCTGGGGGGGGAGGAGGGGGCCGGGGGTGATTGAATGAGGGATGAAAGAAAAGGTAGTGACACCCCCCCACCCCTCCAACCCCACCCACCCCCACCTTGCCCTCCTCTCTTCCTCAGACCTTTGCTTGGAATCCAAGATGCTTCAAGTGGCTCCAATCACACTGCGATATTTATGGCCGAGCGCCCACAGCCAAAGCTAACATTATGAGCTTCCTCAGTACGGCCCATATTGTTTTACCTCCAGGTGCCTGCGGTGAGGAATAAATAAAGTGGCCGCCGCTGAAGCCGCCACCAAGTGGCATCGGGCGAGCGGGTGGGCGGACGGCGCCACTCGGGCCCTTTTTCAAAGTGCTCCTCCAAGCAGGTTGGAGAGGAGAGCGGGCCAGCTGCAGGGAGAGGGTGGGGGGAGGTAGGGGGTGTGGTGGGGGGCGCTGTCACTTTGGCTCGGGTAACTCTTGACGTGCACGTCAGGGCCCTGACAAGGGGAATGTGGCCGGCTTGTACATTAGAGTGGCGCTCGCAGGCAGCGGCGCACTGGGGACGGCTCGTAATGCAGTCCCAGAGAGCGCCGCTCATCTGCTGCCACTGTGTACTTGTCTGGTGCCAACACAAGGATGGCCCCTCCCCCCACTAACCCCCACCCCTCCCCTCCTGTCGTCCCTCTGCAGAGAGATGGCTGGAGTCAGTGAGGGAAGAATCCATTTACAATGTGTGCTTTATAACGTCTCCCTGACAATGCAGCCGCAGATTAGAGACGTTTGTGATGAATCTTTCATGCGGACTTTTTCTTCCTCTTCCACCAAACCCCACACCCCCCACCCCTTCCGCACGGGCACACGCACTCACACGACCACGTGCACGTGCTTCTGCTCGATGTCACCCTGGCGAGATTGGGGAGCGTGTGGGGGGGTAGCGACGGGTACTCAAACTCTCCCGAAAAAAAGAAGAAAAGAAAGACAGAAAAAGGAAGGCAGGGAGGAAGAGGGAGTGACACGCAGTCATCGGGGTGGGGGGGGGGGCATTAAAATTTATCCGAGAGTCACAATGGCTGCCATGATAGCGCCGTGAAACTTTCCTTTGAAAAGGAACATGGCTCGTCCTCTCCGTCAGCCACTTCTTCCTCGTTCGCTCGCCCGCCGCCGAGGAAGGCGGGAGGCGCGAGGCGCTCTCTGTCCTCATCAATTCTTCACCGCCATTTTGACACTCGCGCCGCTCATTTGCATAACCGCTCCCCGTGTCTCACGGTTCGTCCCGGGTTTGAGAACAGCGCTCCCTTTTTCCTCAACTTAAAAAAAAAATGCAGCTTTAAAATTAATGCCATCCCCTCCCGAAGAAAATATATAAATATGTCGCCAAGTTGACATGATGTTGTTCTACATTATTCCCTTTGAAAAGCGATTTTGTTCGTACTTAAAGCCACTCGCAGACTGGCGGCTGTGGGGGTGCGGGCGTGCTCGCGCGCACGGCCGGCCCAACAAACGCGCGCGTCGCTCGCCTGGCGTTTGTCTTCCCTTCAGCCTGTCTAGTCTGAGCTGTTAACACGGGAGGATGCGTTCTGAATATTACAGCCCCGACCGGCTGAAATGCTTCTTTTTTTAATGGCACAGCCTCCAGCGAGCAGTCAGCGGAGGACTCTCCCTTCACCAGAGTTTGAGTTTGTGGCGGAGGACGTTGGTTTTTGGGCGGGACACGTGTTGAAACTCCTGTCGCAATGCTGAGAAGTGCCTCTTTGTTTTCGTCCCGCCACAAAGACAAGACAGGTCGTGGCAGCGGGAAAGTATTTAGTTAATAATCCAGGTGAAGTGACTTGAAGGTCCAGTGGGAATCCTAAAGTGTCCTCAAGTCTAGTAAAAAGAAAGATTTTACTACTGCTTTATTTTGCAATCACCATTTTCAAATCCCTGATTTTATCAGTATTCTAATAGTGGACTTTTGAAATTGTCTTATTCTATTTGGCGAATTATGTGATTTTCTTGACATTTTGCCACAAACTCATGTGTGTATACATATGACTTAAACAAAGGACCGATGTGGAACATTTCAGAAGTGCAGTAGAAAACACATCAGCATTTCTTTTAGTCAGGTAGAAACACTTGAAGTTAACAACTGCTGTGTTTTAATTTGAGAATAATAAGAATTTACATATCTAAATAATGTGTTCACTTAAAAGGAGGCAATGTAGTTACAGTAACAGAACAGCACATGGATCTGCTCTGGGGTTTATGATGTTGATCTGAAATCACAGCTGATTTAAGAAAGATCAGAATACAGGGATCAATATTTACATTGTTTGCAATAATCTACTATTTGTGGCACACTGGACTTTAAATTGAGGTTTACCTCAGCACTTGTACTCTCAAGTCTGAATACAGCAGACTTTCTGTTGATGTTGTCCACTTTCCTTGAGACTGAAATGGCTCCCGTCTCCCCTCCTTCCACTCCAGACTCACCTGTCTGCCCTCATCTCCCATGCGAGTGGGGAAGAGGAAAAAAAAGAAACCCAGAGCGGCGGCGAAATCTGAGAAGGAGCCGATGCAAATGCCGCACGAACCGAATATTAAAAATTGATCGCCTTTCCATTTGAATTCAAGGAAGCCATCATTCTCCATAAGCAGGCCTGTCTCTTTAAATCAGAGGAACTGTCGCTTCTGTGACTGCCTGTTTACAAAATATGAGGCTGAAAATGAGACCTGCTCCCTGCGGACGAGCTCCTTGTATAAATATAAATAATGAATATTAGATAAATAATTTCTGGCCTTTTAATAATGCAGACAGCCGACGGAATTCACTCACACCGTGAAACTGGAGAATCTGACTCAAAGTAGATAATGCAGCCGTACAATAGTGGTCGGAGTGTCGTGCAGGGTG
Organism: Thamnaconus septentrionalis; assembly: GCA_009823395.1. Taxonomy (NCBI): domain Eukaryota; kingdom Metazoa; phylum Chordata; class Actinopteri; order Tetraodontiformes; family Monacanthidae; genus Thamnaconus; species Thamnaconus septentrionalis. The sequence goes on along the minus strand of CM020501.1, from coordinate 10,673,070 downwards.
GAGGGAGGAGCAGGGTGGGCTCGCGGACCCGTCTGACCCCGCGGTCACCTCAGCAGCTCACACTGTCTGTGCACGAGGCCACACATGGCCCGGAGTGTGCAGCCAGGCCACCGGTGTGTGGAGAAAATAACGGCATTGATGGTTCGGCATTGTTTGTAGGGGTCAAACCAAGTTTACACTTAGAACCAGAACAGGTTTTGGGAGGTTTGTAAGGTGAAGGCAAGTCCTCACTACCTCTGCAGAGGTGGGCTCTGGGTGGTCTCGCCGAGGCTCTCCTGCTCTTTACTGCCTGAGTGTCTGCGGCAAAGACGGAGGGTGGAGATTTGATAAATGGTTAATTATGAAAACCCTTGTGCCAAGCTAAAACTGTAATTAGCCTTAATTGGCTAATTGGATGGAATTAGCGGATGGCATAAGTGTAATTGCCGCCTTCTCTTTCTTTTCTTTTTTTCCTTCCCCAAAGCGTTTAGTGCAATATTAAGCACGTAGCGTGGCGACCGCAAAGCCGCAACGGTGAGTTTGAAGCACATTAAGACGTCATCCAGCTGATGTTCATGTGTGTGAAAACTCCGATTATGGCTTCTCTTGACCTCTATTTTTAATCAAACAACTAAAGACAGATCTAAAATTTTAAGCAATTTAAAAAAAATTAGAGACCTTATACATAAAGACAATAAAACTGATTTGTACTATATAATCCTTCAATTGTACGCATGATTCATCTTGAACTCAAAACCGCACACCTGCCTCTCCTCATCATGATCCTAAATCTCTAAAAAGAATACAGACTCTAGAGCAGTGTTTCCCAACTGGTGGTTCGCGGCCCACTTTTGGGTCACCAACCCTTTTTTTATTGGGCCACCGCTTTGTGGAAAGTTTCCCTTTTTATTTCCCTTTTTATAAGGGATTTTAAAATGTATGTTTATCTATAGAGAAAATGTTGGGCTATTATTTTGCAGGACATACAATTCAATTCAATAATTTATTTACTAGACATGACAGAAAGTGGGCTTGCGTTTTTATTTTTGTCCAATAAATTTGAGTGCTGTGGGATAAATTTGGGTCACGGCTGCCTGATAATCACAAAAAATGTGGGTCCTATAGCACTGCTCTAGAGTACGATCAGTGTCATCAGGTGGCTGCATGGCCTTCACTAAGTACAACACACAGAAAAGGAGATGAGGATTACGGCTGAGATCCAGTTTTCATTGGCTACTGCAGGACGTGGCGCTCTGACACCTGCCCGTTAATATCAAGCACGTCTCCACTTGAGTATTTGTCCAAATAATCCTCAGCGACCGAGCTGCAGTTTGTTCCGAGCTCCTCTGGTTTTGACGTGGGGCGGCGAACAGGCTGTCAGTCCAGGAAGTCAACATCTTTTGGCTGCTGCTGCTACGTGGGAGAGCAGAGCTCAGACTTTTTCACCGCAGCCCGAGACACTCCGCTCAGACAGGAAGTTCGCTCCGCTTCTCCTCTCCTCTCGGGCTTCTCTTCCTCTGACACACAAACACAAACTCACTGCGAGCACGAGAGCTGAGGCTCAGCTCCAGGTTCACGCTAATAACACCATCTCGAATTCACGCCCTCCAAATAGGTTAATGTGTTTTTGCCCAGAGGGGCCTATCTACCTCAGCAGCACAACTCCCTGTGCACTTCCATTAAGCAACAACACTGCCACCTATTAGGGGCCGCCGTGCTGCGTGCAGGGGCCAGAAGTGAGAATTGGAGCTGCACAGTGTGCGTGTGTGTGTGTTTGTGTATTGCGGAGTGCTGTGAAAGTGCACTGAGGGTGTCACTACCTGGAGCTGCCCCGCTGTGCGGTGTTAACTGCCGCAGCAGAACTATGTTATGGCCCCAGACAGCTTGTTAAACAGTCGAGCGCGCCGGAGTCTCGCATAGGGTTGTTTGTTGTGTGTTTGCACTGCGCCGTGCACGGGATACATGAGAACACAGAGAGAACGCTCTTAGACCTAGTGTTTTTTTTTTTTTTTTTTTTTTTCCTTTTTTTCCTTTTTTTCTTTTTGGGCTACAAAGCAAGAGGGGTAACAAAGCAAAAACTTTGTTCTGTTTCCACTGACCATCATTATTTTGTCTCTTTTCTTTTGATGTCTCATATTTTCCTAATCGGAAAAACAGGACCAATCAGTGTAACTACGTGCACTGCTGTAACAGTAATTAAAATATTTAACCACTTTACATTATATCTAAAACATAGCATGTTCCTGTTTAAACTGTTTTCTCCTTTGTTGGTGGTGAGATAAAATACAGATATTTTTGTGTGTCTGGACGAGAGAGCATTTGAAATGATGTTTTGTTTTGCTTTTTGTTTTTACAGTATTCAAACAAGTTGTAAACAGTATTTCAGTCTTCGGTCTTCTGCTTTGTTTGTTTGTTTTTTCCAAACAAAACCAAAGAGGAAAAACACATTTCACAACATATTTAAGAAATTAGGTGGCAATGAACAAACACTTATTATTTACTTTATTAACTTTTTTTTATTTAAGAGACAGAGACGTGGATGATTCCTCTGATTTTGAGCGGGACTGCATTTTCCCAGAGATTTAAGATATTAAAGTATACTTTAATTTATATTAAATGGCAAAGACGAGTGGAATTTGATATATTTATTGCTCTGTCGAAATGTTTTTATACATATTGTATTATCACTCCATCTCTTCTGGCCAACTTCCTCATCAAATGATTTGAATATTTACTCATAACAGACATTTTGACTTGTCCATCCACTTGTTGTTGTTGTTTTTTTTGTTTTGCTTTTTTCATTTTCAGTGTTTTTTTCAGAAGTCAAATTGTAATTGAAAAATAATAATAATAATAACATGGATTGAGGGCCCAGGGAAATGTTCGTATTATGATAACGGATTTTATCACACGGACCATAATTAGGATGTGACTACTTACTGAAGTTACGTGATGTGTCTAATGTTCACCAGTTTGTGGTGGACTTCAGAAACGTGTTATTTTCAATAATCTTATGTTTTTTCTCAATGTCACCAGTAACATTTCTGTTTACATATATGACCTCCAACCATGTTGAGCTTTGTTGAAGTTTCTTCATTTAAATAACTAATTTTATTATAATCTCTCATACACAATATTAATATAATTGAAAATAACTCTTACTTATTATTATTATTATTATTATTATTATTATTATTATTATTATTATTATTATTATTATTATTATTATTATTATTATTATTATTATTATCTTTAGTCAATGTCCAGACAACCCAGTGTGTTTGGTTATTTCACCCTGTGTAGCAGGTGTTAAATATTTGGTATCATCCTGACCCCTAGTGGACATCTCGTTAACCCACCGCTGCGCCGCTTTCCCACTCATGAAAGCATCAGACACGCAACAGAAAAGAGAAACATATCTAAAACAAGTTAATTTTATTAATTGGTTCAAATAAATAAATCATCTATTGTGATGTTTTGATTGTATTTTACAAGCAAAACAGAAATTGTTTTGTTGCAGGAAGTGCTGGAGGCGCCTCAGGCTCTGCATGCACTGGTCCGCGTCTGTGAACATGTATTTGTGTTTAAGCAGACAAAGATCATTATTCATAATGTTTGACGCCAGAGTCAATAAGTTGTGCCGCAGACACGCAAGTTCAATTGCTCTCAGTTCTGTGAGCCACAGTTCAGCGCGCCCGCCTCTGACAACAATAACTCACACGCTGAATATGTATTAAAGACTAAATAGTCCTCGGAGATGCACTGCACACGTTTGATGGATTCGGTGAGTGACTGGACCGGCCTCGGCTGCCGAGTGTTAAATAGACCTGACCAACTTGGAGATGGCAGAACTAATTAAATGGATGAAAGATATATAAGGCCTTCTTGGAGTATGTTAAATTATTTTTAGACCAAAGGACTTGCCTCCGAGCCACTTTGTTCTCTCTGCGGCTCACAGCCTGTGAGAGCTGGAGGGAGGAGTGAGGCTGCGTTTGTGTTCTTCTTCTGTTCCTCACGGGGCCACACGCGGTCATCGTCCTATTGTTAGGCTGTTTGTATTCATGTTTTAAGCCTCCCATTGCCTTGGCAGCATTGTATTGTGTTTCCGCCCAGCGCGTTGGTGAGTTGAGTAGCGAGTAGCAGTGGAGAGAACGCAAGGGTCGACTGTTAGCAATTTTTCCTCATTCGAATCGTCGGCTATTTGAAAGTGAGGTTGCATTGATTTCTATTATTTAAGGGCAAGTTTGTGAAAATGGCTTTTATTTCTACCGAGTAATAATGTGTGTATGATTTGTTTGTTTATAATTTACATTTCAACAACTCATACCATCTTACAATTGGAACAACGTTTTATTTCATTTACTAAAATGAATTATTAGGAATATTTCAATTATTTTCTTTATTTCCTTCTAGTTGACAAAAGTGAGAGAATGTCAATCATGTCAAGGAAACTTTCCAGCATCCTTTACTTCTTTTGCTGGCTCCACTTTGCAGTAGTTGTGTGCTGAAGGTCATGGTTCTTTTATCTAGCCCTTTGTGATGTCATAAAGAGCAATGATACCCCCGACCCACCCACCCACCCACCCCATGTTAGCGACAACACCCCCAGACAGGTATTGTTGCCATCTCCTGGAACCACCTTGTGTCCATCCTGTCTGAGTCTCCTTTCATACATGTACAGGTTGCAGCAACACATCAGTTTTAACTGCATTTAGTTTGAGAGGCTGTGAGCAGAGCGTGAAATATACTGTGTTCTGGAGCACTTGTTGTTTGGATGTTTTAAATAAACAATGGTATTAGGCTGCTCCACTGGACTCCACAATGAAAAACATTTAAATGTTTAAAAATGACTTAAAAAAAATAGAACTAAAGGGTTTTTATATATAATTTATACGTTTTGTATATATAATTTAAAAGGTTATGAGAGCATGCGACTAAACAACATAAACTAATTAAAACGGTGTTGTTTTACTATATACCGAACAGATAACAATTTACACCTGTTGTTGATGATGATGATGATGATGACGATGATGATGATGATGATGTCATGATAAAAAATTCTTCTTTTCCTTCTGGTTGTTCCCTCCACTGGTGGCCACAGCCAACCATCTGCCTCCATCTCACCTTCTAATCCTTTTGCTTCTTCTGCTCTGACACCAACTAACTAACTTCATGTTCTCTTCCACTGCCTCCATAGATGTCTTCCAGCCCTTCCTCTAGGCCACCTGTCTGCCAGCTCCAGCCTCAGTATCCTTCTACCTGTAACACTACTGCTACTACTATACTACTACTACTACTACTACTACTACTGTAACGCTACTGTAAAGCTACTACTACTATTATTATACATAGTATTATATTTGCCTTGTTTTAATCTCATTGTCTTTGACATGCATAGATGCAAAAGCAGTGTGTGTGTGTATATATATGTATGTATATACAACATATGTTGTATCGTAGTAGTTGTAGCAGTAGTATATATATATATATATATATATATATATATATATATATATATATATATATATGAATGAATATATATATATATATATATATATATATATATATATATATATATATATATATATATATATATATATATATATACACACACACACACACACATACAGTTTTTTTTTTGTTTGTTTTTTTTATCTGTCCTCTGTTCCTTTCTGCGCCTCCTAAACTGTAATTGGCCCTTTTGCCCAACAGAGGGCGCGCCAGTAAGCAATCAGTGCTCCATGCTCTCACAGGACGGCCAGCCGTGCCAACTTGCCTGGCCTTGACCGTGCACTTGGGAGGCCATCATTTATTTTTGGAGCAATCGGCTGTGTGGCAGCTGTGAGACACTGATGGAGGGTGAGGGGAGAGTGAGAGGGCTGTTTGGAAGAGAGGAGAGGTGCTCAGAGAGGGAGAGAGAGAGAGGTGGGGGAGTCAGGGGTGGTGGTGGCGGGTGGAGGGCAACTCTCGCCAGCACCAGTGACACAAAAAGCATTGTCCTGATTTAATGGCTGTGAAGTCTCGCCTCCCCCTCCCTCCTGCTCCGAGAAGCTCGCTGAAGCTTAATTAGGAGGAACATTAATTCAGACGCACACAACAAACACACAACAAACGCCACGCACAGGCGCGCTCTCTCTCACGCACGCGCACACACACACCTTCGCCCTCAGTCTTGCCAGGTTTTTCAGTCCCACCCGCCCTCCCCCTCTCGCTCTCCGAGTGGAGATGATTCAATCCAGCTCCAGATGAGTTATAGAGACGGAGCAGCGCGGCGCGGTGTCTTCACCGTTTGCTGTATGGGGGGCCGTAAAGTTGTCAGCGGCCTTTAATGTGAAGAGTTAAACCTCTGATGAGTCATCAAGTGTAAAATCAAACGGGGCCGGCGGTCTATGATTCACAGCCGGACAGGGAGTTGTAAGCTGGTGTCTGTAATGACGGGAGGAGAAGGGAAGCCAAAGGAGCAGCAGGGGAGATGTCTGTGGCTGTGGTTGTGCAGCAGCGCTACTGTCAGGCGCAGGTGGTGACAGGTGTGACTGGAGGAAAACGCCGTGTGATTTATGCTGGCTTTTATTATGCATTCACAAAAGGCGACCCGGGGAGAGAAGCTGTGATGTCATCACAATCAGATGTCAGATTTCAGCCTAAAAGAGAAAAAGGGAAAAATGAAGAAGTGATAAAATGATACAAAATGAATGTAACTCTGAAGATCAGCTTATTTAGCCTCTGTTTACAGCCTCCAGCAAAAAAGACTTCCTGCTCAGACTGATGCGTATTTAAAGAGCAAATGCCTGTCTGTAAGTGTCACTAGCCTGGAAAAGGTATGAATGAGGTATTATTGCTCTCAGTGATGTCACAAAGAGCTATTCTCCTGATCTACATATTTTAACCATTCATATTGTGTAAAGTGGAGGAAGCCAAAAACGGTGCGTTTTCTTCATATTTGGGATGTTCATTGACAGGGTAGAGCTATATTACTGTTAGGAAAAACTGGTCAGTGATTTCTTTTTTCTTAACATGGGGCCTTTAATTACACATATGAGGAGTTTCTGTTTATCTTTGTAGCCCTCTGCGTATTAGAAGTTCCTTGTGTCTTCAATGGCTGTGTAATCCATTAGTAACAAAGTTTGATTCCTCCATTTTTAATCCAGTGTGTTTTTGATTAAATAACCCCATTTATATCGCTGAGCAGCGGCTGCCTTGCATCGATGTTGTGAGTGGCACACTGAGAGGTTGACACAGACGGCATGAATATGGATACATATCACACAGGCTGCAGCGTCTTGTGTTCGCACTCTTTTGGTGCATGCAGGACCCAAATGAGCGCATGTCCCATTTGTACAGGTCTCTGTTTTGTAAAAAGTCGTGGCACCCATTCTCTATATTCAACATTAAGCCCGAGTCAGTGTGAGACTCTGGATGAATATTTCACTCTCTCTTTACACAGAGAAATAAGGATACAAGACATGTACAAGCCCCACACAAATATATGCCAAAGTGTTTCTTCTATGAATTTACATCCAAATGTATTAAAATTCCCCTCTCCATTATCTGGAAATGCATATTTCTTAATTATTCATCGCGAGGCAGTGAAGCACCCAGGTCTTGTGAATTTTTTATTTCTGCTCAGCTTCAAACAGTGGATCTTGTAAAGGGGACCCAGTTTTAGGGTGTGGGAATTGCTGCGGGGCGAAGCTGACAGGAATTTTTTTTTTTTTTTTCAGTCTCGAGGCTCCTCGCGCTTTTTTATTACAGCGAGGCAAAGGAACAAATCCAGGTCAATTAAAATAAGGAACAGGAGGGCTGGCAACTCAAGAGCCCCTTTCCTATATCCGCCACCAGATGGCGCAAGGAACTAAAAAATGCTTTGAAACGCAGAAACGCGACTGTAATACAGTACAGCTGCCAGTGGACTTATTGTCTGGCCCAGATCCGCAGGCGGAGGCTGCGGAAGATGCCACGCACAGTTTAAATGTCGTGTTCTCCGGACGTATGCCCTCTGTGACATCACAAAGGGCACTGACACCTTCAGACAACCCTCATGTTGCCTCGTCCCAAACTTGTCGAACATGCTCGCAGCGTTAGGAAGAAGCTAGAACTGCGTGTTTTGCAGGAGGCTGTAAACAGAGGGCTAAATGTTCTCTCTTCTGGAGCTTTGCAGACTTTTTCAATGAATACCTACCTGTGCAAACTAGAATATGGCACCTTTCAAGTGTGCAGGAGTCGCGCAGAGTGTGCAAGTCCCCCCTCAACACACACACACACACACGTTCCATGGCAGTCATTAAAAAGTCTCAAAGTGACACGCCCACGTAAAAAGCATCAGTGGCCAACCTGGTGTGTGTCACTTTGGATTTAATGGCCTCTTGTTCGTGCGCCTGGCCGTTCGGGAAATCACATCTCAACGTGAAAGGTGCTCTCCCTGGCCCGCCTCTTAATATGTTGTGACGCGTGCTCGCGCACACACACACACACACACACACACCCCGTCTCCATCTTCCTCTCTCTCTCTCTCTCTCTCTCTCTCTCTCTCTCTCTCTTCTGGACACACTCAGCACAATCAACAGTCAGAAGAGAGACCGAGCTCAGGTCAAAGACTAAAAGGCTGTAATTGTGTTTATGACGGTGCCCTGATTCCAATACTGGCCTCGGTCCAGTACGGGAGTGTGTGTGTGTATGTGTGTGTGTGTGTGTGTGTGTGTGTGCCATCGCCCACGTGTGTGTTTGTGATAGATTGGGCAGCCTGTGTGTGTTTGGGAGTGTTAGGTAAATGCAGCGTGTGCGGTTGACTCTGTGTTGCCGTGGCCTTCTTCTGACCTCCCTGATGGCCGGAGATGGGGTTGAAGTCATAACTCTCCTGTCTGGCGTTACCCTTGAGCAATATCACAGACACTCTGAGTGCACTGAGTCAAAGCAAACCGGGCTTCTCTCCACCACCACCACCGCCACCACCACTCCACGCTTCCGCGAAGGCATTCCAGTGCGGAAATCTTCAAAGCCAACCGGACCGAACGCTGGGACGTGGGATGAATCAAGTGTCTAATTATGAGAGGCAGGTATAATAGGCTTATATTGTAAGCTGTCGAATATGAGTTGTCAAAGGACAGATTGGGTTCGGAACAACCTGCCTCTTGTTTTCACTGTTTTGACAAATCTATCCAGCATAATAACACAGTCACGGTAATGGCTGACATCAGGGTTTGATAATATCTCGACGGGGAGGATTACCAGGCCGACAAACACAGGCATCACTGAAGCCAGCAAAACTTTAAAATAAGAGATTCTTGGCTCAGTAGGATCTTATAATCAGTCGGCCAATCAATTGGGACTAGTTTTGGCATTTTGACATAATTTACCAATAAATAGACAGAAAGTCTGCGTGTCCGAAAATGCAAATTTGTGTTTATTTAAGGTATTGACTCACGAATGCATTTAAATTCAACACTACTTTTTCTCAGTTTGTTTTTTTTCAAGGTTTAGTTTTCTTGTCGACATGTTTGTTTTGAAAGTGCAGAGACCTCAGGAAACAGATGCGATGCACATTTTGTTTTCAAATATTTTTCTGGCTCAACATTTATTAATATACTGTACGTCAGTTGAGGTCCAGCAATTTCTCATCAGATGTTATAAAATTGTTTTGTTTGAAAAAAAAATGTTGGCATCATATATCAGCCATCGGCCGACCTGCTTTCTAAATATCAGGGCATCAGCCATCTGTTGAAAACCACTTGGGAATAATTTGAACAGAGCAACAGGTCAACACTGAACCAAATGTTTTGGTCACTTAGTAGTCAGGAGAGGCTGTGATTACATAATAAAGTTAATTTAAATAGATATATACGTCGAGTCTGTAGAATGTAATCTTATTTATCCAAATATTGTATATCCAGTAAAACATTAGCAATGCAATTATGAGACACCTCATTTAAATGTGACTTCCTTCCTAAAACATTTAAATAAGTAATATTTAGAGTATGCCTCAGACTTATTCATATAGGTTGCAATAAGGCTGTGGTGCTTCATTAATGATATTGGACATGATAAGACCAAATTAAAAAATATGGAGCTTTTTGTTGGTTAGTTGTTTATCCTGCCCATAACCTCAGTGACCTTTTTTTATATATATAAAAAAAGACTCTGATTAAAACATGTGCATAATATATTAATAATAGAGCAAGACATGAGACAATTTTTGAATTAAGGAATTCAAAATCCAAAAACTCTTTGCACTGTTAGCACTCGAGGGCAAAGGTTTGTGTCTTGGCTGCCGGGCTGCCGTGCAAACATTTCCACTTCCTCAACATCTCATGCAGTGACACACGAGCCGCCTGTGGCCGTCAGTCTGAGAGGAAATAACAACAAAAGACTCCTGCAATACCATTATTACCATTTTGGGCGCATGCCAGCAACACTCTGGATTACCTAGCGTGGCAGACAAATTGGCAATCGGAACAGCAGTGTAATAGAGGCTAATTACCTGAGTGCAGGGTTACTTTGTATTTCATGCAAATCTCACGTGCGCAGTAGCGAGACTTGGCCGACAAACAATAGTCACGGGCGATTGATAATGCCTCTTTGACACGGCCGTTCACTTCAAATTCACTAATCATTGCTCAAACACGCTGATGACCTCATTCCCCCCGAAACAATATTTCATGTGCTTTCACCCAAAAGTGACCTGCAACCTTCAAGCTTACACCACCGCGTCTCCTTCTGGCGGGGATTTTAAACCCACAAGTTAGTTTTCGTGAAAGAGAGTTCTACTATGTGACATTTCTATGTTTCATTTTTGACGGTAATTTAAGCAAATGCCGTTAAAATGACACTGCTTTTGCTTTCGCAGCTACGCTGAGCTATTTAAAACTTGAATTCAATGGGCCCAAAAATATCATTTTTATAATTTATTGTCATTACTCCATGTCAAGGTGAGTAGCTCAGTTCTTGCCTCTATAGTTCTTCATTTATTTCCTTTTTTTTTTAACCGTTTTTTCTTTATCCATTTTGCTGAAAGGCGGAGTCTCAAAGCTCATGCACCACAGGCCAATTTTGAAGCTTTTCCGCAGCTTCTTAATCATGATTTTTATCTGTTAATGGAGACATATATTTACTGGCCTCGAGTGTTTCATTAAGTCAAATATCAGGGCCTCATTTTTGTAACTTAATTAATGACTTGAGTCCAAGTCTCAGGGTGTGTAGTCGATTATGATGGCCTCTCACAGAATCAGATATGTGGAGGAAGTAGCACTCAGCCGCTAATCAGAAGTACCTTCTGTATTCTTTCCATTTTTAAAGGGTTTGTATTTTTTATCAGGCACTCCACTGACTGAAGTGTCATGTCAAAATGCTGCTTTGATTTAAAGCATTTTTGATTTAAAGATCCCAGCATATTTAGCCCTCTGTTTACAGCCTCCGGTGTGACTTTAGCTTTGTCCAAAAACAGATGCTGTGTCGTACTTGAATGGAGACTAAAACAGTGGCTTTGCCACTAACCTGGAGGAAGTATCAGTGAGATATGACAAAGGGTAGGCTTTCAGTACTGTGTGGTTAAACACATTTTTTTGGAAAGGGGAACAACAAGCAAAAGTGTGGTGGGCCTTCCTTGTTTCTGATGGGATTTGAGACGCATTGTTTGGATCCTTTGTGTTTGAGGCACAGACGTTGATTGAGTTTTAACACTTTCAGCCGCTTTGTTAAAAGCTATTTTAATAAGAAGTTCACCAGGACACGTTAACTCAGAGAAAACAGAGTCCGTAAACAACCTCTCGCCCCCGTAGATAAGAACAATAATGATAAACTTTGCATTCAAGACGGCACACGCCGTGTCTCGCTGAGACTGCGGGTCAGGTCACGGTCAATAATAAAATATGGTCATCAACCTAAAAAAAATTCCAAGCAAGTTTGCATCCAAAATAGACCTGCTAGTTGTTGGACAGCTGAAAGCCTTGCGGAAGGTCAAGGTTCAAGGGCTCACATGGCGCAGGTTGGCCGCGGCCCGGCCAGACTTTTCCTGGCTGTTGTTTTTGCGGCTGAAGCCGAGTGCTTGCTCCACATTGATTCTCTTCTCTTGCGAGAGGAACCAGCGGCGAATAAGTCGCCTTGGCGCTCCACAAGACTGCCGCCTATTTATGCTTCCCTAACCTCACCATCTACATCGCGCTGCCATTTGCAGATGGGATAAATCACCGAAGCCCCCCCAATCCATGCCGGGAATAGCTTCTTCCAGATAAGGAGGCCAAGGGTCACATTTCTGGCCAAGGTTGACCGTCCTCGGGGCTAAATAAAGAGCCTAGGGGTTGCGGAGCGGCAGAGGCCAGCGCAGGCCCTCACGCTCAATTAGGATCAAAACAACTATCGCACTTGAACTTGGATTTAGGTTGGTGGAAAGCAAGGCGGCCGAGGAGTGTGGATTCAAACACCCGCAGTGCGAAACTTCATCCCGGGGTACTTTGTCGCGGCCTAGATATACGTTTGTATATATAAAGGGAGGAAAAACAAGCAGGATTTCGGAGCGGCAGACGTATTCAACGCTCTCGCCGTTCCGCCGTCGCTGAGGTGTTTGTTTGCTCTGCTATCCAAACGGGACCTCTGGCCCAGCCCGAAGAATGTAAGAGGCAGAGACAGTGTTGGGAGGTCAGCGCCATCATTTACATCCTAAACACATGACAGGCTGTCAGACAGAGGTTAAGTCTGGTCAAGTTCACTCAGGACAGCCCGGATCCCAGTACGCTGCGAGGGAGGAGGAGCTCCGCTCCGCTCTGCTCTGTGAACAGATTCCACAGCAAGTTGTTGCTCCCTTCTTCACATGCGGGCAGCAGAGACACCGCGACATAAAGATTCTGGCGAGATTCTCTTTATTTTTCATCCTACACTCCAACAGAGCAGTCTCGCAAGAGCAATCCAAAGATCTGTGTAGATCTCCACGAAACTTAATATTTAGCCCGCTGTTAACAGCCTCCCGCAAAAATTCTAGATTGCAACTTCCAGCAAACTGTGAATGCAGCGTTGGAAGGAGACAAAAACCAAAGCAGCCTCAAGGCGTCATTAATAGGCCTGATGAACGGCAGGCAGAGGGCGCCGTCACCACCCTGCTAGAGGTACCAGTCCCCTTTGTGACGTCACAAGGGGGCGACTTCCAGAACCGTTCATGTTAGCACACACTATCTTGAAAAGGCGGCACAGAACGGACTCACGAATGGACCCGAGCGCACTGTGTAACATCGGAGCGCCACTATCTTGCGGAAGGTGTGTTGTTTGCACTGCAGCTACACACCATAATCATCGTCCACCATGTTTGTCCATCTGTTCACGCAAGATAAGTGTGTTTATCGTGGCTGTTCGCTCCGGTGGCAGCGGCGGCGACGGGTACGTTACAAAACCGGGATGGAAAAACAATTCCCCCCTCCCGCCGCCGCCCGCCATCTCTCGAAAAGAAAAACGATGGCAGCAACTAGAATCTTTACACGTGCGACTGGTTCGACCCGGGCAGAGAGGCGGCGGTGTGAAAAGATCCACTCTGAATGCCCGATGTTAGCATAGAGGCAGAGACAGAGACGTGTCCTTGTCTGAGGGAGGGGAAAGAAAAAAAAGAGCGCGGCAGAGCCAAACATCGTTGTGGTGGGGGGACGGGGGGAGGAGGGAAAAAAACGATTTTCAGGTTGTCTTTGTCGTCCTTTGATCCCTTGTGAAAAGGCTAGACAGTCATGCTGCAGTGATCAGTCAGGGTCAAAGTCACGCTCGGCTCTGCTCTCTCTCTCTCTGTCTCTCCCTCCCTCCCTTCCTTACTGTGGCTCTACTGTAGTTTTGTTGCTCCGGCAGCTGGTGGTGCTGTGAGACTTGAGTCCCCCTCAACCCTCCCCCCGCCCACCTCGCTCCCTTTGCCTTTTTTTTTTTCTCTCCCACGTAACAAGGCTGTCACCTATTCTATCCTCCTTTGTCCTCTCCCCTCCATCACTCACCTCAGCGCGCGTCAATGCCGAGCCACTGCAGCATCTTCCTCCGGCTGAGGATGTGGGGTAGTGCCCTAAACAAGCACCGCCAGAAGAAGGAGGGGGGCAGAGGAGGGGGCTCCTCTTTTTCTCATTCATCACGAGCGTTATTTAAATGAGCCAATGAAAACTTGTTTCTGAGGCTGAAATCAATAGCTGGGTGGTGGTCGTTCGATATGATGTGCGCCTGCCTCACCTCGCTGTGCTTTTTTTTTTTCCCCAACACCCCCCCAACCACCACCACACACGCACACACACACACACACCTCTGTCTCGCTCTTTTGTTTTGTTTTTCCAAAGCGGCCGCTTGGCTGGGTGGCTGGGTGGCGTCGGCCGCCGGGGTCGTTTGTGTGAACCCTATTAATCGGGTTCCCCCAGAGGCCGCGCTGCCGCCAGCAGCGGCCCGGTTATGATTCCTGGAGGTAAATATTTGCCTCCACTGAACCACCCCCATCCACCCATGCCCCAATCCACCCCCCAACCCCTCCGCCATGCCACCCACCGGGCGCCATAATGATTCCTGCCGTGTTGTGCGCAGGGCGCACAATGCGTTCCTGTGTACACACGGCTCGCCGTCCGACTGCGTGCGCGCGTCTGTGTTGCAGCTCAATCTCCGCCCCCTCGACCCCCCACACCCCACCACCACCACCACCACCAACCCTCTCTTCCCCTCCCCTCCACAGCTGCAGCCCGGCAGAGTTTGATCAATAACGCGTCCTTCATTCTCAAGTCGGGCCTGACCTTGGCTGCCTTTTGTCTCCTTCCAGGGGCCAGAGTGCGCATGTACCGGTTGGAAAACAAGGCTCTCTCTCTCTCTTTCTCAAAAAATAAATAAATCCACCCCCGGAAAGGCAAACCAATCCGCCGCTCGTCAGCCGCCGCTCTCATTAAGAGCCTAATGAATCATATATTTACAGGGTTCTTATCTTAGCATAATGAGGTGATGCCACCTTTCAACTCGTTTTGCCATATCACCACAGGCCTCGCTGAGGATGGGAGGAAGACACAGTGCACTTGGCGTGTCCTGCCATATTTATATCCATTGGGCCAGACGAGACAGCTGAGCCCGTCCGAGGCCCACGGCGGTCCCGAGCGTCGGCGCCGTCTGGAGGCAGGTTGCGCTGCGAGACATTTAAAAGCGCTACGTCGCACCGCAGAGGGCAGTGGGGGCTGATGTGACGGATCTGTTTACATGCTAATGCAGCCTAATGTGGCCTGCAGGTGGTACCGTTTATACATTAGTCTGGCAGCTACTCCCAGCCATTCATTTAAATGGGCCGTAAGTGAATAATTTCCTTCCTTGTAGGTACATATGGACTTGTTTCATAAGACTCAATTATCGCAAGCGGAGGAAAAAAAGTAACCTTTAAACGCACACTGGCTCCATCATTCGGTCAGAGGTGCTTACATCCACTCCATGACAGCGTTTTCAAAGAAAAGCCACTTCACCGTGTAAGAAAACACTGAAGTGGTATAAAATTATAGTCATCACAGACGTTCACTGCAGCTCAGAATTGTTCATTTAAATGGAAGGATGAATAAGAAATGGCAAAAGCTGAAATAAAACACAGATGGCAATCTGAAATTATTTTTTTTCCTCATTGTGTGAAATAAACCTTTTTCTAATTTTTGATGCAGGTTTTTAAGCTCAGAATAAGTGCATGCCCGGCCACGAGGTAATGATTTTCTTTAGGCAGGTTGTATCAAAATTGGACTTTTTTTTTTTCAAAAGGCTTAATCTTTAAAGCTTTGTGGCGAGAAGGTGGTGGATGTGTTTGCTTCAGGGGGGGAAAAAACTAAATGATTTAGCTTAAAATACCATCTTTAATTCACAGCGAAGAAGATTCCTCTGGGTAGCAGAGAACTGTGCTGCTGTTAACAGCTCAAAAAATAAAATTATGAAACGTCAGAGACAAATCAAAAAAAAAGAGGATTTATTCGTCCAGTCCATTCTTACAAAAGCAAATCTTTTTTTTTTTCAGGACTTCATATTTTACAGAAACAAAAAACACGGGGCAGTTTACCACGGACACATCCAGCAGGAACGTAAAAACTATAAACTGAAAGATCTTCTTTTCTCACACTTTCCTCTTCTGGGTGCTGATGTACAGAACTGTGGAGATGAAGACAGATGTGAAATGATGTTGAAGTAAGTTAATAAGGCTAAGACAAAAACATTTTTGCCAGGTATTCTCTTGTATTGCAGAGCTTTGACGGAGATAAAAGATGTTTTATTTGGCAACTTAATAAATGTACTGCTGAGAGTGTCAGTGTGTTACATTGAGATAGATTATATTTTGTTACCTTTTTCATTTGGGTGAAAGTAATAACTTGGAGTAACCAAGACAACAAGTGTGCACTTTCAACTAATCTGAATTCAGTGGATGTCTGTTCAGAGGGATCAATGCTAGACATTATCAATCCAAAGTGGTGTCTGTTCTGCACAGGTCATAAACAGTGGGACCGCAAGGCTACAAACTGCATCGCAAAAACTTGCTTTCTCGCCTGTCTGCCTTTAGTCAAGCTGCTCTGTTTTGACTAAAACAGCCCAAATCTTCCTTTGACCGCCGGGCCTTTTATGAGGCTGACAACTGCGCTAACCAGCGTGACTCACATTCAGGAAGGAATCACACACTGCATGCTGTGTACAAAAGGGATGAATCTATGGACTAAATATAAAAAAAGGTCCTGACTCTTAAGCTCTCACACTGCACTTACTACAGTTTGTCTCATGCAGCACTACAGCAGACAAATGTGAAAAAAGGCAGAGTCTCACATCGTGTTTCTTCTATCAGCAACACTACTGTTTTAATCCTGCCGCACAAACAAAGCTGATCTAACATTTCAAAATTGTACCTTTAGGGTTTTAAAAGGGGAAAAAATCCTGTAAATTAAGTCCTATATTTGTGAAAAGCTCTTCAAAAAATATAGTGGTAAAATTCAGTTCTTTCGAATAACATTTTGTAAACACGTCCAACATGTTTCTGAGTTAAAGTGACTCCAGACAAGAGCTTTCATCCAGTAACAGACCCTCTGATGATTAGATTTATAGGATGTAATTCTGTCGTTCAGGATTCTTTTTTTTAATAAGGATTTAAATTACTGTCCATATCATAATTGTAGTCATCAAATCCACTATCAAGATTTGAGTGTTACTCTATAAACACTCATTTAAAATCACTATCAGCAGTATTAGAGACTTTTATCCGGGTTTTAAAAGTGGTTGCAAATAAATGCAATGCTGGCTTTTTGCTTGCAAGATGCACCAACTTTTTTCCAGGCCTGGTATAACTTAAATTCTTACTACTTGGACTGCAAGATAATAAGATGAAACTCGACAGTATTGAGTTTCACTATCGGTGAATTGTGTGCTGCAATGTACTGTCAATTTGCAAAGAAAAACTAAAAAAATAAAACCTTGAAATTAACCTGAAACATTCTTACCATTGTTTCCTCTGAGAAAAGCATCTCCGTATTTGTTCTTCAGCTGCCCGTTGACATACTCTTCAGTTTGCTCTATGGCAATGTTCATGTAACCATCCAGGCAGGCCAGGACCCCTGTAAACACAACAAACGTGTCGCATGTAGTCAATGTACAGTCTAACCTTATTGTTCATGTGTGATACGTGCTTGAAGTCAAACGTGGCATGGCGGCATCATTACCTCTGTAATCGACGCCGGAGTTCAGCTTGACGACCACAGGTCTTCCTATGATCTGCTTCAGGAAATCGCTCGGGGTCTGCTTTCTCAGACTCATCCTGACTTGGTGCTGTGATGTCAGAGTGACAAAGACACACGGAGATTCAACGGTGGACGTTAGTTTGAAACACGAAAAAAAGGACAATATCGCTGCAATGTAATGAGAAGCACTGATGATCCGAGGGTCTCAGAGTATTGCAATAAGGCCAAAATGACTGAATTATTACGCGTTATCTCAGTAAGAGAGCATTAGCTTTGAGCTAATTTGTAAGGCTAGCGGCTATCACCCGATTAATATGCTACAACTTGAGCAAGGTGTGTGCACGGTCTTTTGTACATTTAACCCGAATCAGCCTAGCGATAATGTTGATTTAATAATAGGTTTAATAATTTGCTGAAGATATATGGTGACGGGACATTACCTGTCGACGTTGTTGTAAACAGCCTGCGCGTTGAACAAACGATTCGAGTCCGGCATGGACGGCAGGGCAACCAATCAGAGGTGGCTAGTCTATGGCGTCACACGAAGGACAAAAATGTAGCGATCGCGCAGGAGCAGTATCTTGTGCGACGACGATTTTCCACACAATTAATGGGGAGTACGTAGTTAAGGAAACCGGCTTTGCGGTTAAAACTCTAAGTCACCCGCTTAAAATTAACTTTTTCGACCACATCATAAATCATTTTTTGAACTTGACTGACTGCAAGAGACATATGTTGAGTATTTGGAATATTAACATGTTCATTTCCCTCACTTGAGCATTGATGTTTAAAAATGAATTAAAAACTGTCAGATTTTTTATGTACAATTTATTTATTTATTTATTTATTTATTCATCTGCATGTGTCGCAAATAATCACATGGTATTTCTCAGTTTTAGATTATTTGAAAACATGATGAGACCCATCATGCTAATGTATTTTCTTGGGGTGGAAAGTCAAGTCAAGGGTCAAGACAACAAATCCAAAATAAATTTTAAAAGGCTATTTCAAAAGAAGGCTATATGAGCTGAATTGGATTGTCCTCATAAAATTTCATGAAGTAAAAGGTCAAGTACATCCCGCTGGAATATGTTTACAGTCTTCCAATGAAATTTTGTAAAGATACTCATCTGTGATTTTTTTTACAGCAGCACCATTGAAATGTTCTCCAAAAATAAGGAGAGAGAGGAATTCTGCTGTGTATTAATCTGTACTTTTCAGTGTAGCAATGACACATCCTTGCACTGTTAAAAGCCGCATTCAGACCAAATCTAGCCCTAACCTTACAGGGTTGTGCAGTGGGTCATTCTCACTTTGTTTACATAAGAGGAGTCATTGCGGGATGTTTAGTTGTGAAGTTCACAGCTGTGAACCTGCGATGAATGTCATCGCAGCTGCAATAGGACTGCACAGGGTCTCACTTCAAGTGAAGGTAAAAGCTGTGTTTTTGCACCACAGCGCCAGAATTGGTGTGAACTTCGCCTTGGATCACCTAGAATTGAAACTGTTGCCAAGCAGGACTGTGCTGAGCTAAGAGGGAGGAGCACTTTCTTGGAATTATGCTTTCATTTTCAAGCAAAATCTACTGAAATCTGCAATTACAAAATACCCTCTTACACATCCTTCTCTCCAGACCTGTGTGCGTGTGTGTGTGTGTGTGTGTGTGTGTGTGTGTGTGTGTGTGTGTGTGTGTGTGTGTTTGCGCACAAGCACACAGCATCAGGCTATGCTGTGAAGGATAAGAGAAAGTCCACCATCTGATAAAGACCTGGTTGCTTGGTGCATGACCCAAACACACCACATCTTGGGAGGTACAGAAAAATTGGTGTAGAGGGGAAACAGGGATGAAAAAGTGAGGTGAAAGATAGAGGATAGAGAGAGGGAGGATGTGCCAAGGTGCGTTAACTGAGCCACAGAGGTTAAGAGATGGAGAGAGGGAGAAAGAGAGAAAGGAAGAGAGGGGGGAAGAGAGAGAGCGAGTGTGAGGTGGAATCATAAAGTACTTCTTGTGTGTCTAGACAGGTTGCTTGTTAGCAGGGCATGGCTAGCCCTGTGGAGGCTAGAGGTTAATTTGGTATCTGCTGCTGTGTTAAACTAAGGTCACTACTACAAGTCCTTAAGTCATAAACAAGAGTAGTTAGGAGCCGTGTATACACCTAGGCACCGGTTAATGAATATTCAATGAAGATTTTTTTTTTCTCTCCTTGTCCCCTGTTACCTTCATTGTTGCATGTTTGAAAGGATTTTTTAGAAAGGAAAAAAAAGAAAACACTTTATTTCTGTTGCCTTCAAGACTGACCTTTGGCGCTCGTACATTTTCTTGTCCTTTGTTGTGATAACACCTGGCCTTGGTCGTAGTGGAAAGTGGCTTTTTACTGTATGGAACGTGACACACTCATTGCACACTTGTGTCCCTGAGTAAGCCCCATGTAACCGCCCATAATTTGATGGTCATCGACAATGAATTCAGTAATGTAATAGCGACTGCAATAGCTTTCTTCCATGCTCATAAAGTTTGTGGCTAAAATAAAGCTTATGATCAAGGTTACGTGCTGGCTGGCCTTTAATGGCGGTTATTTTACTGCACAGCCAGGAAGAAAAAAAATTATATTGTGAATAATGAAATCATGGACAGAGCTGCCCTGAAGAAAGCAGCTAAATTTAGTGGTTACCTGCTGACAACTCGACATTGATGACTCTAAAGACTAATTTGGGTTAATAATTAACACTGACCCTGTGGTCTGCAATCATTGATATAAACGCTGCATTCTGTGGAATGCATATTAGTCATGGCCACACATCCTCCATGTACATTGTTTAAGAGCAAAACGCTAATTATTGCACCTTTCAAATACCAAGTCAAGGCAGATGGCTGCCCACCTACAGCCTTGGCCTGCTGTGATGTAAGAGACAGTTTTTACCCGCCACTTGCTCATGGGGGACTGTTAGGTCTGGGCAAAATAAGCAGTTGCTTTGTTTGGCAACTATGAGAATGAATAAAAATAGACGAAAACATGTACTTTGCTTTCTTTTCAGTATCCAAATAATAGTACATATTTCATTAAAGCCATGCTAAAGGATAATCTTTTGATGGACACCTTTACATGAAGTATATTTCAAAATGCTGCTTGAAGTCATAACAATGGATAAGAGAGATTTTTTTTGGTATCTGATAAATTGCAAAAGGACCATCCCTCACGTTTTTAATTCTTGTCTCTTTTTTATTTTACAAACAAAACCAGAGTAACAGTTACTCCTATATAACACATTTAACTGTAATCCAGTCATACCTGTATTTAAACTTGCAAAAAATAAAATACTAGAGAGTAAAATGTTTTAAATCTATCAAAGTATTGCATTATAATAATGACAGCTCTTGGTACCTAATTATTTGTGCCATACTTTTACAACACTGAAACCTGGACGGCACAAACAGTGAGTGACTGTTTTCATAAACGCTGTGACCATTCAACGTGAGAGTGGTCAGCCAGAAAGTAGAACAGCAGTGCTGTCAATTGAGAGACAAATCCCGTCTCCATCTCCAGACCCCTTAACCCCGGGGGGCGAGCCAGTGAAATAGAAAGATTATGGTGACAGGGGGATGCTATTGTAGGTGGGGAGTAAGGGACTGCACCAAATGGATGGGGTCCTGAGGAGAGTGGGAAGAGAAGAGGGTGGAGGAGATCCCGCTTGTTTATTAAAGCATTATGCAGGATGGGGGCGCAGGTAGGGCGGGGCCGTGCTGGATGAAGAAAGCATCTCGGCTGCACTGACCCGACTGAAGCCAGGTTTTCTCTCAAGGTCAACTTTGATATGGAGAAGATAATGTGAAAGCGTGTCTCATCCTGCCTCAATGTAATCCCTTTCTGTATGAAGGTAAAAGCTTGGAAATCACAGGAAACCTTCTTCCATTGAGCGTACCAAGCTGTGCCGCGGTCTGGTGTCTGCAGTTCAGACTCGTGTGTGTGGTTCACTCAGAAGCCTCCGCTAATTAGGGAAAACACTTGCAAAAACAGCCGGTGAGACTTTTGCAGACTTTACAGTGTGAATCCTGCAAGTGCTGCTAAATGATCCACTGTTGCACGGGTGCAACCAGCGTCTCCGCGCTTTGGGTTGGTTATTTTGCTCATTATTTTCTTGCCAATGACACATCGCTCAACTTCCACTTAATGACTCAGCTGCGAGTGTTGACACTTGACAGCGGTTGCTTTTTTGCACGGGGGGACCCCATGCTGGGAAGAAGGGGGTTGGCGTGAGGTAGACGAGGTGGGATATAATCACTCCTTGTAATTTGGAAGGAAACCCACTGAGCCTGCTCACGGCCGAGATAAAAGCGCCTCCTCTCACTCTCGCCTCTCCATGGCAGCCAAGCGCCGCGCTCGAAAGAAGCCTTAAAAGAGGTTCAGAGAGGCAGTTCTGCCCGGTCGGCGTCCCTCAGGGGTTAGTCCCGGGACCGTCTCAAATCAGCTACAGCCCTGGAGCCATGTTCCTTCCCCAAGGAGCGGCACCGCAGACAGACAGTCAGGCTGGCCGTCCTATGGCTCAGGCGCAGCCAGCCAGCACACACGTCTCCTGAGAGCCCCCTTAGTGGAAAGGGAGCCTAGTGGAGCTTATGCTGAGGGCTCTGCCTGTATCCGACTGTCTATCTGCCTTTCCATCTGACATCTTCCCATGTCACCTTATCCTCTCCCACGTCCCTTCAATAACTCATTCCGCAGCCAAGTAAGGAATTTATTTTTTTTTTTTAAAAAAGCCTCACATCTTGTCTTCCTTGTTATTGTAAGGCGGAGAGGGAAAAAAAGGGCACAATATTCCATGAATAAACATTTTAGATTTAATATGACAAGCTTACGGGGACAATCGGCTTGGAACCCTTTTTTTAAAAAACAAAACAAAAAAACAAAAAACAAAGATAATTACAGCAACTAATAATTACTGTTTGTTAACCTCAACAGGCTGCATTGTCTTGACTGTCAAAACGACAATCATTTTTCACAAGAGAATCTGGCTGGAGCCACGAGCAGACCGCTCAGTTTGATCACTTTGTCACACAACACTATCCCACCAAGTTGTCAAAGAGACACTGTAGTGGTTTTTGCTTGATGGATGGTGAATGGTGCTTATACAAGGAGCCACTCCACTGTGCCCATAAATATGCATCGTGACATTTGGAACAAAGCCCCGCGTCCTCTCTTTCCTGATGAGCTCTGCCTGCATGCTATAACATATTGCAATACTGTCACACCTTGTGTTTCATAGCCAATCTCTCTGTTCATCAACTTGGCAGATAACCTCTAGATGTTGACAGATGATATAGAGGGTGGCATTAGGGCTCCATTGTATGCAATGCAGAGAGGAGAATTTCTAGCATGGGACTCTTAAAACAGTAATTAATGATTAATCCCTAAGGGTTCGGCGTGTACGTTAATTGGCGGCGTGAATTTTAATTACCAAACCCGAGTGGAAAGTGTACTTTGCAGAATTCCTTTGACAGGTCACAGATAAAGACGTCAGATTTTACAGAGCCAAAATTGTCAGAGAAAGCTCAAAAATAATGCTCTGTGTTCTCACTGTAGCAATAAGAGCATAACTGGCTTCTGTCTCCAAACACCTCATTGCTTTAGAAAGGAATAAATATCCAAGACAGCCAGGAGCAGTTCCTTTCAAATCCCCCACACGCACTCACACACACACACACACACACACACACACACACACACACACACACACACACACATAAAATCTCTCTCTCACTCACTCTCTCTATCCCTCTCTCTCTGTCATTTGACCAGCAGTGCTTCCTGCCACTGAGGACCTGTGACTCAACAGCCAGAATACAGCGCCGTTCTCGAGCCCACCCTCTTGAATATTCATAGAACGGAGTCGGCAGTGAGGCTCAGACACGTCCATCGTGTTTTCATCCATGTTTATATAATATACATGTGTATAAATATACATGTGCTTATAAAAAAAAAAGCGTGTGTTTGTTCGTGCGTGCGCATGCATGTGTGTGTGTGTGTGGTTGGTGTTTAGAGGTTACCAGCCGGGCTGGGTATTCAAACAGTAGTGGGAGAGGTGGGTGTGGGGGCTATTTTACACTAATTTCTTTATCCCTTTCACAGGAGTGCCATGTTACAAGAGAATTCCTGAGGCGAGCCAATGGCCCGATAAATCTGCCGGAGCCCCTCTCTCTCTCTCTCTCTCTCTCTCTCTCTCTCTCTCTCTCTCTCTCTCTCTCTCTCTCAATTTGTCTCGGTGGAATGTTAGCTGGCAAGCGCCCAGACTGTGAGAACCTCTTTTCACAATGCGCCAATCTAACAGACGAGACCCCATGTTGGACTTACAGTACAAGGACTGGCATGGATAAATTGCCACGTGCCTTATCTAGGTCTCTTTATGTCCGACTGTCTCAGGTCCCGCTCCTCGCGCGGCCCCTCCAAGGCTACTTCCTCCCGGCCCTGGCGGTTAACCCGAGCGGCTGAGTGGGTGACATTGACAAAATGCAGGTGTCACCGAGGAGGAACCTGCGATACACCGCAGATGCAGTGTCAACCCCCAGTCTCACTCCGCATGACCATCAGTGTGAACAGAAATGGTCGTGTTTGGTGCCATTCGTCGCCACGTGCACCAGTCTCCCACAGCTCCATCGGTCCAGGTGGTGGAATGGCAGAGTGGGAGAACAGACCATGTTTGTGTGAAGATGCAACAACTCTCTCTCTCTCTCTCCCTCCCCCACCCCCCCTGTGCCCCTCCCGCTCTGAAACAGGCTGCTGTAGCAATCTTTGTACTCTATTTAAAGGTTGTAGGTTAGCAAAGAACAAGATGTCTCCCCACCTGGACCCCTAAATGGGTGAACAAATGAATGAATGTGCCTCATTTAGCTCAAATCCATGCAAGCAAACACAAAACCATCATAAACAGAAGTCTGTTTCTTTTAATAATGAAATTATTTTGAAAAATCCATATTTTTCTAATTTTATTTAATGATAACTAAAATATTAAACCTTTGATATTCAACAAAGTTTGGCTTGTAGTTGCATTTTGAGCACTTTTCCATGTTAAATACACGTATTAATACATTGGATAAATGACACTATGTGATCTTGGTAATTCAGCCCCAACTAAATATATTTTTCCTTTTATGTTATTTTCTTTAAAAAATAAAACACACACACACACTGCAGTGATTTGGAAAATAATTCTGGTGTGGAAAACAGTAAATTACTAAACCTTCTCACTATTGTACAGGGATGTGTTTCACAAAAAGGCAACACTCCTCAATCCTTGGTTTACAATTAATTTGATCACTTCAGCCTGTGTTCGCTAATAACTTTGAAATGTGTCATTCAGAGTTTCCATCGCTATCTAGCTCAGAAGAGAAAACATGATAATGGAAAACAAGAGGAGACGCATTTAGTTTTGGCCTTGTGCTGTTTTTATTAAGTGTCAAAGTGAACAGAAAGTAACCACATTCTGCTTTATTTGTTTTTCACAACATCCCAAGTCTTTATCTGTGCGCGAGGGGTTGTAAGGGTATTCAAATGATGAAGGATGAAACACACAAAAAAACCCAAATGAATGCTCCCCTATCTTCCACAAGTGAAATTTCAACACAGCCGAGCACTCGAGCGTATTTCAGGGGCTCGTGTTACTGCCTGACAGTTGGCACGACTGTTTTAAAAAAAAAAAAAAAAAAAAAAAGGCATGTGCCAAGTGGAGCTGCCAATGCTCAGCATGGCCAGTTTTAATATTTTAATGTGTTTCATTATAACAGTATGGGCCAGATAGCCTTTCTGACGTCCAGACAATTGTCTGCAAATGAGATTACATGACGAGCCCTGAATGACAGAGCTACCCGCTGCTGCTTACCCCCGCCACTTATCTGATGGTAGCCTAGCAACAGATCCCTGACCTGGCTTTGACCTGCACCCGATAAGGTCAACACCTGAAGGCTCTCCCATTGGAGGGCTGGCGGAGAGGGAGGTGGAGCTCGGGGATGTAGGGAGACAAAGGACTCACAGAGCAGGGGCAGCCTTCTCTGCATAGAGCGCCGTGCTCCCTGCTGACAAAAAATGTTCATACAAAAGCATGCCAGACCTCTTAGCTGGCTTTCATTATACCTGTGTGTGTGTGTGTGTGTGTGTGTGTTGTTTGTCTGTGCGTCAGAAGCAAGCTAATCAAACGGGGGAGCTCTAGCCAGGCGCCGTATTGCCCACAGCAAGTTGAGACGCCGGCGCCTGATTCCACAAAGGGTCAGAAAAACGCTTCCTCCCTTAACAACAGCATCAGAGAGGGGTGGAAAACAGAGGCTGCGAGAGCTGGCGATGAAAGTTGTTGCGGTGGCAAATACACGAGGCACGTTATGAAGGAGGTGCCGAATGTGGAATTAATGGAGCAGACCAGCCTTCCCCGACAGACATCCCTGCTCCTCCATCATCCGCGTGCACGCTCCCCACTCTGGCCTCACTTTGGTATAACAGTAGACGTGGAAGTTAATCCAAATTGTGATCACGGAGATATCCTATTAAACCACGGCAATAAAAATCAAGCCGAGGCTGGTAGAACATTACCGATATCAGGACATGTTTAGCACGCTCCATTACAATATGAGATGACATTCATCTGCAGGGGTCCTCCTGCGAATGCACACATGCATGCACACACGACAGCACACAAACAGGGTATAAAACCGGCATGCAAATGACACGCATGCAGACTTGCACAGGCTTAAGGTGCATTTCCATGTTTTTCTTCTTTTTTTTCTTTTTTTAGTAAAAAAAATATATATATATATTTCACAAGGTCTTTGTTAGATAAATCCAGAGATGTAGTAAAGAGAAATGATAGCCAAGCAGCCAAGGGCAGGAAGGTGGGCAAATGAAAAGCTGTTCGCAACACTCTCTTTTTTTAATTATTTTTGCTCAACCATCTTCAGGAATAAAAGTGATTCAACGGCAGGCGGCTGCCAGCGTTACTGACCCACTGCTTTGCGACTCTCTGGTCAAAAAAAAAAAAAGACAGACAGAAAGAAAAAGAAATACTGAATGCAAACTGCTTGAAGTGATAAAAGGGGGCATTGTTTTTGAGAACTGCACCTGCGAGAGGTGTGCCACCAATCGGCTCACGGATTCCTCTCAGTTTTCTTTGGTTTCCGATGCGAGGCACTGGCACTGCAGCGTGTCGCTGCCGGCACTGCTAAAATAACTCTTGTCCCTGAGTCGAAGGACCTTCACTTCCCTCCAGGGCCTTTTTGTGAGACCTCTGCCCCAGTTCACCCAGGGCAACCTAGGCTCCTCCTCTGCGCATGTACGTGTGTGGAAGTGTACGTGTGTGTGTTTGCACTGTCTCTTTACTGCAGGGAAACTGTTGAAGGTTAAAGGGCAGGAAGTAGGCCACCTGCCTCGGTTAGACTGGTAAAAGTAGCTGTAGAACAGAGAGAGGAACACAGTCAGACGCACCACAGCGGGAGACTACGCAGACTCGTGCGAGTCTTTCTTTTTTTGTTATGACAGTTTTTTTTTTTTAAAAGAGCAAAGAGGCCAAATGGGTTGTGTATGAAACGCCCCTTTTGGAAAGTGAAAAACAAGTGGATCCAGTTCCTTGATTCACTGGATGCAGTATTCGCTTGGCCTTTACGAAACAGTTCATCTCATCTGCAGACTTTATGCCTGATTAGAGGGAAGATACTGCTACAGGCTTCTGATTTCCCAGCCACGGCTCAACAGCCTCATGCCAGGATCTCTCTGCTGGTATGTGCCACGGGCGACAACCCCTCTTCCTCCCTTCATAAATGTGCCATCCGAGGACGAGAGCATAAAAGGCCAAAGTGCACAAAGGGGTTGAACCACCTGCTTCTGTCACGCTGTCAGGATGAAGGAGAACAAGTGCAAACAGGGTGAAGTGTGCGTGTGTGTGTGCGTGCGTGCGTGCGTGCGTGCGTGCGTGCGTGTGTGTGTTGGGGGTACTGTGTAGGATGGGGACAGGTGGCATGCCGGACAGCACTGGCACAGGCCACCCTAGGATTTATCACTCAGCGACAGTCACGGCTGGGCAGGGGACAGATGTTTATGTTTACCCCAGGGCAACATCTGACTGGCCAAGCCTAGCGTTAGCCCACACAGCAAGAAGGCGAGGGGAGGGAATAAGAGGCGGGGGGTTCGGGGGGTTGGGGGGGAGTTGAAGAAGGGAAGGAAAAAAAAACTCTAGGATGGTGAGTCTGTGCCTCCAAGGCACATAAGCAAGTTAGCTCATTTCTCTCCAGTCTGTTCCATCCTTCACTGAAGCACCTGAAACTCATTTAGCCCGGCTAACTGTTGTACCACTATGGGGAACGGCTTTAATAAGTAGTAATAATACCAGCTGACAGTGTGAGCTGGGAGCAGAGAACTTGCGCCAGCTATACAGAGGCAAGGCTAAACAATTCCTATCAACCTTAAGCATAATCTACCTCCACTGAATGAAATGGGTAACAAATTCAAAGCTTTTATTGTGCCTTTTATGTTTGAAATCCACAGTCGGTGAGCTTTTTTTTTTTTTTTTTTTTAATTAAAACAACAGCAAATGATAGAGTTTATTAAATCATAAAATAACGTACTCACTGTTAAATCCTCTGAATTTCCAATAAAGGTTAATGACAGTGCTTCAGCAATAAAAGCAGTTGTTTTTATTCCTAATATATTTGCCTAAGATTTCCATGCATTGGTATACCAATGAGTTTTATCGCTTGGTGGGAGAAAGGGACTGGTGTTTAAATGGAGTAAACAGAATTGAATTGCAGAAAAATGTAAAATGATTCAAACTTTGTTCTCCTGTTTATTTGTTGAAAAAGTATAAATGATTTACACCTGTCAAATGTCTTGGAATGGGTCCAGCGAGTCTGAGATGATAGCCGCAACACTGCTGTAATAGCTGCAGCTGAGCAACTCTGACTGTCAAAGGTACATCCAGTGAAGTGCTTGTCTGGTCAGAGTCAGACAATGTAACAGGGAGGATTCCACAGTGTGGTCCCTAGTGTCAGACTAAATTCAATTAACTGGAAGCACAGGTCTCAATTTAGAAGAAGCCTTTTTTCTTTTCTTTTCTTTTTTTCAAAATCTTGTGAAATGTGGACTTTGCAGGAAATTGCCTATTGAGATTTGAATGAGAGTATAAAGGTGAAGTTTGCCAAGCTAAATATTCAACTACAGCTCTACTAAGTAAGTCTTGTGCCTAATTCTTTTCAGCAAATTTCAAACTCTCATTTACTTTTCTGCCATCCATTTATTTTTACAATTGTAACTTGTTCGGTGAACGTGCTGCACAACTTTAGTGTTATTTAGCTATTTACTAGGCAAACACTGAAGCCTTCTCTCACATATCAAGATATGCAAGCATAATCCCCTAGTTAATAAAAATGCCAATTTTACCTTTGAACATCACATACAATCAGGTTCATTAAGAATGAGACATGTGCATGAGAGACATTTTAGATATGCTGCCTTCAGGGACAGTTCGGTAAAAACGTGTGCAGAATGTGCACCCCATGCTTGACCCTAAAGGTGAGTTCATGTCAGTGTCAACATGCCTACTATCAGTTGACCATTCTGTTGCCAGCTTTACCTCAGCTGCCTTCTCCTGTCAGTATCAGGGAACAGGCTGTGACCTCTGGGTGGTGGCAAGCTCAATAGGACACTGAGGCTGCATTTACAATACAGAGTTTAAAACTCATTCATTTCCTCTCAAATTGGGGCAGATCTGAACATGAATGTTCATTGCTGCATATTGAAGCAACTATTTTATGAATTATTATTATTTATTTTTTGGAGATTGGTAGCCAAAATTGTGTCAATATATGCCGGTTGTTTCAAATGCAAGCAAAGGTTAAGCAAGTCTAAATGCAGGTATTGGATATGGGTCCTTTGTATACACAGTTAATTTTTTATATGTATATATATATTTACATTTTGATTCAAATTTTAAAGATGTCAGAAGACAGCAAAGTCCACTGTATTCTAAGAGTTTAAAATATTTGATTGTGCGACATGTATTACATATACTACAGGAGTGTTCTCTCACCATTTTTCCAAACGTTTTCTATAATGTAGAATATACACAAAGCAGCATTTTACTCTGACAAACCCATCCAACATGAAAAGGTTTAAAGTTCATCTTTATTGTGATGGTTCATGCAAAACTTTGGAAGCGTACTTTCCTGAAAATATTACACTGAGCTCACGCACTATGCACTTTTCCCTGAGGTAGTAAGAGACATTATCTCAAGGTCTTGACATCTGTATATTTTATGCCGTTCACAAAAAATGTGAACATTTGAAAAATACAGAAAGTAAAGCACATTGTTCTTGTTAGCGTTTCTGTTTCCGTCATTCATGTAACCACCTGTCAATAAACACTGTCCAGCTTTAAGGACGGGCAATAAACACAGCTGTCTACAAATGATAAGTGTACTAAAAGGGCTGTAAACCATTGTATTATTCCGTAATGAATCCCACAAATGAAACACATAATAGCATGTCTTAATCATTTCATGCAGACGATACAATAATATATAACTCCTCTCTGTTTGTGGAACACATTTTGTCCATTCTCCTCCTGATAGGCTGTATTTAATCATGTTGTTCTGTTTCCTAATTAGCAGAAATGCAAAGTGTCTTTGTCACCTGTGGACAGCCAAGAGGGCTAATTTGGGCTTCTCACTAATTGCCACGGTAACGAGCCTCCTGCGCCTTCACTGGGGGTGGGTGGAAGGCATGGCAGGAGGAGGACTGCAGGATGGAGAGATGGAGGGACGAAGACACAGCTCTCCTCGCACACGGCCGAGGTGTGAAAGAACGCGGCAGGCCAACAGAATGCAGCCTGGAGGAGTCCAACAGCAGGGAGTGGGGGACAGCCTGCGCTGTGAAAAAGCCCCAACACCCAGCTGAGAGGGAGGAGGATTCAGCTCTGGCCAGTTCGGCTCTCTCAACTTTGATGAGAGAATGGCTACAATGGGTTGGATAATTGTTGGAAACGATTCTGACACTGACACCTGTTATTTCTCCCTCCCCCACCTGAGGTTTTCTTTTTTAAAAAAGGTTCCCACACACTGGACCTTTTTTTTTTTTTTTTTTACGCTGTTCTTTAAATAAACACTTTTTGATATAACTCAGCAGGCAGTTTTTAAATTAGAAGCCTGATGCGTGTGAAGCTATGTAGCTGTGTAGCTGTGAGTGTAATGGACGGTGACAGTTGGAAACCAAACAGATTTTTTTTCTTCTTTAAAGGCAGATGTTTATGTTGTTAACAGATGATTTGCTAGAGCTGCTCAGTTTTTTTTTTTTAGAACTGCTGTCTAAACTGGTAAAGGATTGACAAC
Source organism: Thamnaconus septentrionalis (assembly GCA_009823395.1). Lineage (NCBI taxonomy): Eukaryota > Metazoa > Chordata > Actinopteri > Tetraodontiformes > Monacanthidae > Thamnaconus > Thamnaconus septentrionalis. The sequence continues at coordinate 10,642,074 of CM020501.1, read as the reverse complement.
AATGCGCTTATTTTAACGGTCAAAACAACAACAATAATATATTTTATATCAGCATGGTCAAGTTGCAGCGTCAATTAAGTGCATACAAATTCCTCTAATTCAAGTTGCAGCCTAAAACACCCGCCCCCTTTTAATTATTTCTTCTAATTAAAAAGCAACAACATATCGCCAGCGAGGAATTTCATTTATAATTCTAACAAAGACAGAAAGAAGAGTGGATATTTTTTTGGTCCACAGAACACTGTGTGACTGACTGTCCGAGCTGTTGTGTCAAATCGCACGAATTGGCATATTTACATGAGCTGCATAATTAGTATGCACTCATAAAAACGGCATATTTTCTTTATTACTTAAAAAAAAAAAAAAAAAAAAACATAAAGAAAAAGAAAGACTGAACCGTGTTCCACAAAGGCAACCGGGGTCCATCAATATGGTCTCCCCGGCCGCGCTACATTTCCTCCTCCTCCTCCTCCTCCTCCTCCTCCTCCTCAGCAGCAGCAGCAGCAGCAGCAGCAGCAGCAGCAGTACACCCTGGAAGCTTGGGGGGCACCTTGTCCGTCCGTAACGGCGCTCTCGGGGGCGAGCTCCTCGGATGTGTGCGTGTGCGTGCGCGACGCGAGCGTGTCGGGGGCGCGTGCGCGAGAGTGTGTACTTTGCGCGTGTGCGTGCGTGCGCGTGGAGGGAAACGAGAGCGCGTGTGAACGTGCTGGTGTGTGCGTGTGTGTGTTCGCGCGCGCGCCTGCTCTGCTGTTGCTGCCCTTTGATCCCTGCATTAGTGTTAGTTAGGGGCTCGGAGACACACACTTGCACCGAGAGCAGCCATAGTCAAGACACGGCAACAACAACAGCGGCACCTCCTCCGCCGCCGCCGCCGACTCCGCTTCCCCTTCATTCCCCCAACAATACACTTTAAAACCGAGCAAAGCCAGGTGCACGACCGAGTCCCCTGCCATCACTGGCGCCTCCGGTCTCAATGGGAGAAAACCTTTTTGCTTCTTATCCCCAAACGAGGACGAGAATGTGATTAAAAACGGGGGGAAAATGCCAAGGAGGAAGCAGGAGCAACCCAAGCGCCTGCCTTCACGTAAGTGTTCTCGCTCATTTCGCCCGTTTTTCCAGCGGCTCCGCCGTGTGTTTTTTGCGCAGTAGTTTAGGGTTAAAGAGGTGAAACAGACAAAAGACTCGGCGTAGGTTATTTCTCTCCCCTTCTTCTTCTTCTTCTTCTTCTTTTTTTTTTTTTTTTTTAGGTCCGAGCGAGGCAGCCATGTTGTAGGCGATGGGCAACGTTGGCCGAGGCAATGAGTGAATAAATGATAGCGTGGCTTTATTTTAAAGAGTATAATCGATAGGGGTCCGATTCCGCTAAAGGTTGCGGTCAGTTGCCATACGTGTCGGTCTTGTGTGCGGAATAACGGCCGGGCGGTTTTCGCTAATGTGGTCGCCCCTTGCGAGAGGTGGCTTTTTTCGGGCAGAAAAAAGGGGGAGGATCTGCGAGTCTGGCCGCAATAAAATGAAGGGTCAGTCGGATCAGACGAGCCCGAGTCTGGCTCCCCTCGGTAGTCCCGCCGTCCACGGCTAGCTACTGCGCTATCTAGCAACGGTCGCTAAACTTCATTTCCTCGGCGATAAACGTCCAACTTTCGCCTCGCAGTTGTGCTGCGCATTCGCGGAACCGAATTCGTTCGCGCGTTACAGCCGTCGACTTTTTCAGGGGGGTTAAAGAAAAGTGCGAAGACAATCTTTTTGTTAAAAAAATTAAAAAAAAAATCATTTCAAAGCCAGTGTGTATTATTTTTCCACCCCTCCCTGTCTGCATGCAGGCAGTGTCAGAGCCATGGTCGGTCACCTGAAGTTCAGGGTTTTCCCCCCCTTCCCTTTGCAGCCATTCATTGCAGACAGACTACGATCAATACCGCGGTTAGAAGGGGGGAAGCGGCGCTTCTTGCTCCCCTCAGCTGCCCGAGACGCCTCTCTGTCGCACTCGGAGCTCATTTCGATCCTCCCACCGGCGAGATGATTTAGGCAGGAGGTTGGTTTTTTACTTTTGCACGTTTGACCCACCGTATCCTGGATGTTCGTATTGTGCCTTTATCAGTACAAATAATGAGCAAGCTGCAGTACCCCGTTCTGGCCGCTAGAGGATCACTATGATGGTAGTGAGGAATGACAACCAATATTGAAGGAATGATCTGAGAGTGTGACTTCTCTCTCTCTCTCTCTCTCTTTCTGCCCCCCTCCCCTCCCCCACATGATCATTTGCACTTAATAAATGCGCAAGAACATAGCTTAATTAGTCACTGGTATGCAAATGCAATGAATAACGACGTGATTCATCTTTAAATCAACGGTGGCCGGGTACATTTATCTTCTGACACTATCTTCTTCATTTCTTAAATGTCAGAGCACGCCAGCTGTTCAGCAGAAGCAGCCGCGATCAGGACGGGTTTCCAGAGTCGTGTTTTAGTTTGCTGCTGTCATGTGAGTGAGCGAGGGAGGGAGTGAGCTGCTGCACCTGTCACTGTTTTCGCATTCTTGACACATTTAAGTTTAATGTATATCGCATCAAGCGATATGCAAATGCTGCTGCTGCTGCTGCTTCTTCTTTTGTCCGAGCCAGTACACAGATCAACTGTTCAATTGTTTGACCTCGGCTTGAACTTGGGGAAATTGCAGTGGGTGGCTGAGAAGCATAGAGGTGGAGACAGTAGTGTATGTGTGTCTGGCTTTGTGTATGTGGAAGTGACAGAGGGATTTTTTTGCACAGTTAGTCCATACTGTATGTTGCATAAGGAGCACGTAAGCCACAGGGTTGGACTGCGCAGAACAGGGTCACGATTTATAACCGAGCGTAACCCACTGCAGCCTTTTCGCCAACCGCTCTGCATACAGAGACTTCATTTTAAGGACCTCGTCTGGCGGAGCCGCGTTCTGCTCGTCACCAGACAAGCATCGACTTGTAAAGTGCACAGTGCAATCATTCGATAACTTAGGGTGTTAGCAGGGGACGCATTAAATGAAAGCCTTTTAAATAGTTGTTTTATTTAGCAAAATGTAAATAGGCTTTTTGCGCTGCAGACATAAAATCATCCTGTAGTACTGAGTTACTCCCAAAGGAGATGCAAGTTTATTGTTCTTTTTAACATCCCAGTGCAGCCTGAAGTGAAATATCCACCAGTCAGATTTTATCTGCTTTCAAGTTATTAGGACATTGAAGCAGAACTTTGGCAGCTGTGAATGTAACCTAACTGAAATTTGCTGTTATGTCAAATGCATTGTAATGCGTCTGTTGAATGGTTATTAGGCCATTTTATACATTTGTAATGAAGTAAAACCCCTCCAGAAAAAGAAATCTTACTTCAGTGCAACGCTGACTCTTTACTGATGATCGGCATGTCAGACTGAGGATCAACCAACATTTCTAACTTTTGTTCAAGAAGAAAAAAACTCACCACAAAGTCTATTTTTTGTTAATATTTACAAACACAATGCAAGGGCGCTGGAGGCTTCATGAGTTTAAACCACATCTTCTTTTTTTTCCAATCCAGGAGTTGTGTCCCTTTTTCAGTCAACAAACTATCAGAGAAAAAGTCTGAATTTCGTCAGAAGCTTTTTTGCGCTTTGTTTTGGATCTTCCCACTCTAGAATTGAAGTGTCACCTCATGCCATTTGCTGTCAGTATGTGTGTTTTCATTATTCAGCCAACAACACCCCAATGGTGTGCCAGCCAACAAGCACAATCTCGGGCTTCAAATCTCTTCATCTGTGGTGAAAAAGGCCAAGCTAATACACTGGCTGCGATGCTGGAGGTGCTTTATCTTAGCACAGGGCCAAATATATGGGCCGCGCGGCTCAGTGTGCACTGTCCTATTGTCTGTGGCTCTGCTCGTGAAAGGAGACTATTCTTTAAGCGTGTGTGTGCACAGCATGCACATACGAAAGTGAACACACAACCCTTGTGTGTGTGTTTGTGTCTGTGTGTGTGTGTGTGTGTGTGTGTGTGTGTGTGTGTGTGTCGGCGGGTCCGTAAGCCGGCTATGGAGGTCACAGTACAGTATGGCGCCTTCACTCTTGACAAGTAAACATGACCTTTGGTGCCACGACGGGAAGTGCCATTCTATATGACCTTGTGGCATCACTGCTTGTGTGATTTGCCTGTTGTATTAGTCAGTCTTAGAAGTCTGAATTACCAGGTTGTTACAGGTAGACTGCTTGGTTAGTTAGGATGATTATTGGACTGATAATTGGCTTCGCTGCTGGTTAAAAAAATCACAATGTCTGTATTACTATGTAATAATATTTATTTACTTACGATTGTATCTATATATTATATGTGTGTGTTTGTGTGTGTGTGTGTGTGTGCATGTGGCTTATATTTATTTACTACGTGCCTACAGAACAAGATTTATTGAAGTTTCTAAATAGTGTTTCTAAATTGTTTAATTTAAATTGTTGTATTTTATCAAACGTAAAGTAACAAAAACATGATGTTGGCATTGTATATGGACTGTCGCACAGCCAGCTCCCTACACATTGGCATTTGGCTTCAAAAGAATTCTCCATCTGTCGACCGCTGTGTGAAAAAAAAAAAAAAAATATATATATATATATATATGTATATATATATATATATATATCCATATATATATATATTATCATCGGATACGGATACCTTAAGGAATTCTCAGTTGGTTTTCATTATTGTTCTTGCAGCCTGAAAAGACAGCAGCAGGACATTCCATAATCAGTCAAATAAATTCTGTATCGTGAAGAGCATCTCCTCTCTTCTGCTCACTTCTTCCTCTGTTTCTTATGTTTATGAAATGGTGGGGGAGGGGATCCCACATTTTCCCCAACATATATCTGCTTCTTTTTAAAGCATGACTATCTGCCGGGCTGGGTGGCTTTCTACCTTGGTGTAATGGTGGGTCACTGGCTCCCTTCCACTTGCCATGATTATAACGACCTTGGTGGGGCCGGGGCTTGAAATCATTGGTTTAAGGGAAAATGAGAGGAGAGGAAAATGAGGGGAGGTTTCCATTTCACTCTTGGCTCCAAAAGTTTTTTTTTGTTTTTTTTTCTTAGAATTTCTTTCTGGACTAGCAGTCCCCCCACAAGGCAAATCCCACCAACTCCCCTCCACCGCCTGAAACTCATGAGGCTTTGGCACATGGGCATCGTCGGGTTGGTGAAGTTTAAGGGGAAAATGTTGCATAAACTTTGACTTGGAGGAGATTGAAAAGGCATGAGATTGGTGGACCCGGCCGACGCAGCGTCGAGTAGAAAAGAATTTTGCTTTTCCAGGATGCGCGCTGCTTTTGGTCAGGTACCAAAAATACAGTGACTTTGGTTAAAGAGCTGAGTAAGCTGCTATTGGCTGCTTTCAAACAGGTTTAAATACAGTACAAACTGCCGACTTTTAACAGCTGTATTGCCAGTGCTTCTTTTGCACATAGACCTTGTCATATAAAGCAAGTACATTTGCATTAATATGCCTACTTAATGGACCCTTTTTAGCTCTTATATACTGATGTGAGGTTAGGCATTGGGGTCTGTTGCACTTTTCAAATCCACCCGCTCTCCTCCCTCTTGTCGTTTGCTTTCATTGACATATCTAATGCTCTCTTTAGCTTCAAGTCAAATTGCATGTGGTCTCATGTCCTTCCTATCTGTTCCTGTCCTGCTCCTGTCCTGCATATGTCAGCTATGTTTCGTGACGTTTTGTTTTTTTTTGCCTCTCCGGCTGCTCCGGCTTCCTCCCACAGTCTATAGACATGCACGTCAGGCTAATTGGCTACTTTAGATTGTCTGTAGGTGTGAATGTGAGAGTGAATGGTTGTTTTTGTCTCTGTGTGTTGGCCCCTCGCTAAACTGGCGACTTGTCTAGGGTGTCACCCTGCCTTCGCCCCAAGACAGCTGGGATAGACTCCAGCAGCCCCTGACTGCAGACTAAGCGGTGTAAGAAAATGGGTGGCTGGATGGATGGATGGATGGATGGGGACACGAAGGATGATGGTCAAGATGCTCATTGTGTCCCCCAAAAAAGGTCTTAAGAATCTTACAAGGCTTTTAGATGCTCACTTTTAAAGCGATGCAGTAAAGGTTTGATTTGCATTCATATTTCAAGAGAATATGAACTTTTCACTGAAATTTCTCAAAACATTTATTTGATTGTCGCTCAACTTTATAAAGTCCTTTTCTGATAGTTGTTTTATTAAAGCCTCCATGCCTTTTTTTTTAAGGTAGAGGGATAAAATCACAGACATCCATTTAAAAAGAAGAGTTGATCCTGGACACTGTTGTCTGCTGGCTTGTTTAAAAAGCCAGTTCTGATCGTCTATATCAAAGTCCAGTTCAGACTGTTCTATGAAAAAGAACTGCAGTGATATGAAATGGCGACTGTTAACTGAGAGCCTCTGACTCATTTTGTTAAACATCTCATCACAAATTACTCAGATCGGAATCAATAGCACAGAGAGAGCTGAAATTCACAGTGGAGATGGGCTTTTTTTTGCCCCCCCCTTCCCCCACCTGTCAGATGGTCGTTATCTAATAACTTCAAAGTTGTAACCCTAACTCTCAGAGCAGAGGATCCGCTTCAGCTCAGAACCGGGGGGACGGCGGCGGCGGCGGCGCTAGCTCACAGCGCGGTACCTGGCTGCCTGTCTGGTCTCAATCAGACCCCCCCTCTGTGTCGAATGGAAGTGCCTCAGCCTCGGTAACGATTTTTCCCCGTGTTGACAAGTCACAACATGGAGATCTACAGCTCGGAGAGCAGCCCTTTGGCTACGCAGAGCACTGCTCGCACTGAGTAATAGCAATCTCACAGGAGTAGCAGGCTTTCAGCTGGCAGCAGTTCATACGGAACAGCTCGCCGGTGCAGCTGGGAAAGACGAGCGGGAGCGAGCGAGAGAGAGAGATGGAGGGAGAGAGAGAGAGATGGAGGGAGGGCCGGGCGGGCGAGCGGGCGGGCGGACGAGGCAGAGAGGAAGAGCTGTTAAGAGCTTTGGGCGGTTTCTCTGTTGTTGTACCACACAAGTGTATCCAGGCCCTGCAGGACGAGCCTTTAACGGGCATGAGGGATGGAGAGCATGAGAGGAGAGGAGAGGAGGAGGCGGCGGAGGAGGAGGTGGTCTGTGGAGCTGAAGTCGGCCAGTCGTGCCAGACGCCTGGTCTAAACAGGGATGTGATTTATTGTCGGACTCATGTTTCACTCCTAGAAAGACACTAAAATTACATTGTACAGATATAAAGCGCATCCTCAATTGTCTGAGGAGAAATGCCATCGCCTGTGGGCTGTTGAGACATTTCGCAGCATGTGGTTAGTCTCCATGTGTGGAATTGGGATTTTTTTTTTGGCATAAGGCAGCATGTGATTTTTTTTTTGTGTTCAGCTCCTCGGCCCGTCGATTTTTCTTGCGTTGCTCCTCTTGTGAGTGCCCCCCCAAAACTTTCCGCCACGGTGCGGCGGGCTGTGCATTTGGCTCTAATAAATGCACTTGGAGAAAGTCCGTTATTCAATGTAGGTCACGGCTGCACGTATATTTGCTGGGGGGCTCAAAATGGCTTTTGGCCAACGCGTTGATCTTTGTCGCCCTCGCCGAGTGCACTCTGCACGGCGCCGTGCTACGAGGTGACCTCACTTCCTGTGTGGGTAGAGGAGGGCAGGAGGCCTCTCGCGAGCACATGCAAGCAGATCCTCGTTGAGAAGCGCAGCCTGGCTGCAGTTAGCCTCTAGTGCACCGACAAGGCCAACCCCTCGCTCTTCTCGGCCGTGGAAGTGTTTCCACATTGCGCGCTTAGGCAGTCAAGAGCAAGGCTTAGGCAATGTCTTTAACTAGCCGGGGCTAACAGCTGCGCGTCTGCAGCTTTTTGGGCTGCGGGATCAGTTTTATAGGGAGATTAAAAGTACAGGGAAGGCGGCTGGCTGGGTGGGTGGGTGGGAGGGTGGTGGCTGTCAGACACACGGGATTGTGGGACCATAAGGCGGTGACAGCTCTCTAGGGAAACAATATATCATCTCTAAGAGGAGAGTGTAAGTGTTTGGCTGCGGGACAAAAAAAAAAATCCCCGAGAAGTTAGAATCATTGATGTGATGTCATCTGAGAGAAAGCCATTGTCAGTGCGGCCGTGAGATTATTTATGACCCCGAAAGAGGCAGGTAAGCGTCTTGACTAATTCATTTGTGTGGAGGAGGCTTTCCGTCCACGCAATATATTCACAGCGTCCCGCTAATGCATTAAAAGAGCCGGCGTGCACGGGGGTGCCATCCTCTCATTGTTTACCAAGGGCATTTGGTCACTTGGGTTCGCCCTTGTGCGGCTAATGAGATTAGCTAATCACTGGATATTTCATTGTGAGCGAGCGAGCGAGGAGCCCGCCCCCCCACTTCCCTCCCCTGTCGTTTACGGGCACCTGCGAGGAGAACCGAAGCCTCGGAGAGGGGGGCTGGGAGCGAACCGAGCCGGGCACAAATTGGCACCGCGAGACGACGGGCGAGTGGATTTAGGACGGGAAGCTCTTCCACAAAGAGGCCCAATCAGATGGCACCGCTCCCTGATTGGCCGTATGCGAGCGCGCTGCCCACAAGTGTTTTGAATGGGGGCCATGTTGGTTCAGATTGCCATGTCATTAATCCCTTGTACTCTACAGGGGAGTGGTCAGCGGCAGATGTATTTGCACTTCCTCCAGAAGGTTTTTCTAGATTAGCACAAATCCTCCCCAGAAAAACCGTTTAAAAACCACATTTGGCACGCACGAGCAGACTTTGTGCTCATCGCCAGCCAAAGACAGCCACCCACCCCACTGCTCCCCCTCCCCCTGTATCCCGTTGTCCATCACCCCCTTCGCATTTATTTATTTATTTATTTTTTGCATCTGTTTTATCCGCCACCTTGTCGCCCGGCCCCATGTCGATTTGGACAGGCCAGTGTAATTGTTTGGAAACTCGCTTCTGTCATTTGCATGTAGCAAGCAGCCACTTTGCCAGTTTCAGTGGTTTGACCTTGTTGTACCTGCCAGCCAGAAATGAGATCATCAGAGGAGTAGACGAGAAGCTGACATCTCTCCTCCACCTACCCGTGGCTTTAAGTGATGGTTGTCATAGCAATCATTATGCCACGGAACAGACTCGGTGGGTGAAGGATGGCTTTGAATGCGGCAGCCTCGGGTCACAACCTGGTTATGACAGAACAGACAGACCTACGAGGGCTGCGGCGCTACGGTCCACGCAAAAGTAAACAGCGGCATACATTGAGCGCCGGGTTCATACAGAATTCAGGTGAAGTAACGTCTTTCTATTTTTATTATGATTCCCCCCCCCCCACCTGCACGCTGGAGAAAGCGAGGCAGGTGTCGGTGTAACGGAGAAGGAAAGAGCAGCGCGGGGTGGGGTCGTGGGGGGCAAACAATGCCTCTCTTTCCCATCAGCTGCCCTGGCCAGCATTTAACATGGAGATTGGAAAGGGAATAAGACCCCGCCTCCTCCCACCACCTCCATTCTCCCTGGACCTGCATGCAAATGAGGTTAGCGGTTAGCATTTCCTGCTGGGCCGTCGCAATTCTTCCCCTGCTCCTGCTCTCTTTCCCGTCTTTTTTTTTTTTTCTCCCCCTCAGTAATGGCTCGAAAGTGCTTTCCCCCCCTCCCCTTTCCCTGGGATGAGGACCGGGACCAATGCTGATTAGTGTCCCCGTCCTAAGTGACAGGCTAAAATTCAAGCAGACGCCGCCTTGGGCGCCTCTTCCAACCAGCCGTCACAGTAATACGGCCACATAAAGAGGCGTCTCCCCACCCCTCCCCCCTACCCCTATCCCACCCCACTTCCCCTCCGTCGTCTTCCTCTCCAGCCTCGTCTCTGAGTGGCGCTAAGAGCCATTGCCGAAAACATTGTCCCCATACATTCATACAAGCGTGCACATATAGAATTACCCCCGCACGCCCCCGCCCTCTCCTCCTCTTGCCACCTCCCACCGGACCTCGCTTTGTGTCCCTGGGTGGCTGGCGCTATAGAACCAAGTGTCCCTTTTTTTTTGCCAGCAGGGCGATTTACAAACAATACATGGACGCCGCAACACACTCCCACCTTCCACCCTCCCACACTCTCTCACTTCTCTTCCACAGACACACAGTCACCTTTGTGAGGAGCCTCGGCATGCCAGCGAGGGCTACGCGGTATTTATTATTCACTACAAAAGTACAGCAGAAAGAGATTGTACCAGTACCGTCTCCAATACGCATGGCGAGACGCTTCGCGAGGTGGTCGGACGAAGCTTCGACGAAAAGGAGCAAAAAAGGACAGCGTCCTACTGGTCAAATGGTGCATAATTAGCAGGTTCTCAGGCTTCCCCACTCTTAATCTGTGCTGCATGTATATCTCCTATCAGACACAAGGAAGTGTTGTTGCTTAAAGGTTCAGTGGGTAAAATTTGGCTTAATTTATGATTTTTATGTTGGTAAAAGCTTAACATACAGCCCATAAATACAGTAATAAAGGTGTATACTCACAGTACAATAAACAGTTCTTATATGTACATAAGAATATACATAGAAGAAGGGTCGTGCTCCCAGTTAGCTGCCATCTTACTAAGGAACATAGTGATGGTCAATCCAGCCCGCCTGAGTACATGTTTCCTATGTAGGGTGAACGCTCACGTCCTCAAATAAACCAACGAAGAAGAAAGTGGACACGGTATCCAGATTTGTGCTCGCAGGCCACCGTAGTTCACTGGCAAGCTCGGGAGAAGGAGAGTACGGTGTCCCTAATTAAGTAAAAGAGCACTGCAATTAAAATATATCCACTTCATGTCGCTGTTTCTTCTTAAAAATCTTCAAATATTACACACTTAACCTTTATTATTTGTTTTATTATTTATTTCTGTTTAAAAAGAGAAACATATACATCTCGTACATCCTTTGCGTCTCTGTGGTGGAAGTTGTCTCTCGTCTCTGTGTAGCTGTAGCTGTAGGATGCACACCAGTGTAACCTGAATCCACACCGAGAGGAATTCATTGGGAGGGAAAGCAGTGATGTCAGTCAAAATGGAACGCCGTCGACGGCTCCTTAGTCTGCAACTTCAGTTGCCTCTGAAGAATATGCGTTTTTGCGACCGCGCGTTTCACACATGTAGACAGAAAGTTCCCTCCCCATATGTGCCATTTTTCATAGTGCTGCATGTGTTGGCATGTATTCTGTTCTGTTCCCGGAAGTGGGATGCCACCCACGTGTGTCAGTCCCCAAGAGAGACAATAGCTGAAATCTTGATGAGTGGGGACCGTTCGGATCGCTCTGCGTTATGTGGAATTTGGACATCATGTTTACAGAATGCCTTGTTTTCCCTCTGAATTTGTCTGACTTTACTGTGCTAATGTTAAAGCAGATGACAATGAAGCTTTGGTATACACCACTTTATTAGGTAAAATGTTCTATCGCTTGCTATCACAAATAGGTAATCGGCCAATCACATGGCAGGATCTCAAAATGGGGAAAGGAGATTGAAGTGACTTTGAACTTGGCTCGTTGGTGGCAGACCTGCCGGTCTGAGCATTTCACAAACTGCTGATTTGCCGGGATTTTTGCGCACATCCATCTCGCGCAAGCACTTTTGCAATGAAGATGTTTCCCCAAATTGAAAAATATCCACTGATTTAAGCACTCAGTATTAGGGTGTACCAAAGAAAGTAGGCAGTATGTGTAGCTTGTTGATAACTTGTGCAGTTAACATCTTCACAACATTTTCTGATCTGATTTAAACTTCAGCAAGTTGTCTTAAAACGTCTGCATACCTAAATGCATTTAGCTGCCGCCTTGTGATTGGCTGATAAGCTCTCTTTGTAAAGAAGCAGTTACTGTTTTTTTTTTTTTTTTTTTTAATCAAGCAGCTGTAATTCAGAAAAAATATGTATTTGTACAACCATGTTTGCTGTGAAAAAAATCATTTTAATGGCTGCAGATCTGGGCTTGCAGATTCCATTCAATAACACAGCTTGACTCATCATTACCAAAAACACCTTAAGCACTGAATTAGTCATTCATAATGAACTAAAACATTTTGGCAGAGCCACGTAGTTAAACTCTTTCTTGATTGTCCAAACTGGTGTTTTGGGGAAACCACTTATTTTTTGTTGTCTTTCTCACCTTGCAATTGGCTGGTTAACATTTGATTATCTGCTGTGACACCAATTCCTTGTCCCTGAACGTGCACAAAGCCAAAATTGGTGCCGTTGCCGAGCTGAGGCATGATCCAGTTTGGAAAGCCATTAATTTTGACTAATGCCAGTAACCATGAATGTCCTTGGGAGTATTATATGTTTTTGTTGATACATTTGTCAAGATAGACAGTGGTACCATTTGATTTAAATATTTGAATTATTTACATTATTGAAAAAACATTTTCCAGTAAATATTACTGTGCAGGACTCTCCGTAGTCTGCAAATATAGTCCTTGAGTCATATCCAAGTTTAGAAATGGCTTAAGGACTTTGGCAGACTACCGTTCTGTGGTAATAAAGAGAGAGAGAGAGAGAGAGAGAGAGAGAGAGAGAGAGGAGAAAGAGAAAGAGAGAAGGTTAAAAAAAACATCTCTGTTCAACTTAAATATCATTCCTTAAAGTGGCCATCGGTATGGGGCAGCAGATAAAAGGTCCCAGTTCTCTGTCCCTAGTTGGAAATTAGATTTATCAAGTGAGATTAATCCGGAGTGTACGTTGTCTGTGATGCACGCTTTAAAGCTTTAATGCTGTGATTGGTGATGTGTCAGCGCTGATTACCCCATTTTCATCACAACTTAGTGTCATTTTCTGGGTAATAAAGTTTGCTACAGCTCCCACTGTAGAATATTACAAGTATTTTACACACACTCTTCCCAGACAATTAGGCGCTGCAGCGCATTGGTCCTGTTACCTTTGGACAGCATAGTCCAAAATAATTAATTTGACAATGTATTGCATGTCCTATAGATATTGACTGTAATTACTTGTTGGTTGGTTGCACTTTTAAATGACTTCTGTGTGAAAGGTTATATGATGTATTGCAAATTATATCAACAATAATTTTAATCAGAAATGTGTCTATGAAGCAGTTGAGGCATTTCAGCCCACTAAGGACATGGAAAAGCATGCTGCTGCTCACAGTATTAGTAAAACTCTCCTAAGTCGGGAAAAAAATGTATTTTTATTCAAGCATAGGTTTCCGTTGAGAATTTTTGTACTTTTGTCAATATAGCAAAACCAGTTGAATATTGTAGCTGTCTCTTCTAATTGAAATATTTCTGTGTAATCAGATAATGCTGATGTAGATGCAGTCGACCGGCTCGTCTCCCACTGGGACGACAGATGTATACCTTTGATGACACATTTGAGGATATATGAGCAAGCTTTTTTTATTTATTTATTTTTTTAACACGAGAGTTTCTAAAAAGGGAAGGGAAAAATAAACCTGAGGGCAAAGTGCACTTCATCTGCAATGAGGAATTTCAGAGGTCTGGGGCTCTCAGTCGTCTCATTCTCTTCCAAGAACACTTCTCCTTCCTGTTTCACCTCTGGCGTGCTGCCCAAAGTACCCACAAACCACCAAGGCCAAGGCCAAAAATACACAGATGGTGATTTGCACTACATTTCAGTATGACTCAACCACCATCGTATATATATAGCCCCTCTGCCTGGCCCCTGATCCTCACACGCAGTATCCCATCCCCTCGTATTCCATGGGAAAGATGGGCTTTTTATGTCTGTGTCTCCGACTGCCAGTCAAGGGAGGACAAGCGACACACGATAGCCTCAGTCGCGGTCAAGTCTGGTTCTAATCACGCCTGAATGTCTAATGTAAACCTTTGTGAAGCCACCGGAGGGGTTTTTCATTTGGATCCAGCAGTGGTCCAGTGGCTTGCACGATAAGGTCATGGGTTTGGACAGGGGCCCCTCTGTTCCCAGTGTGCAGGTTCTCCATGTGCCTGTGTGGTTTCTCTCCAGTTACTCCGGCTTCCTCCCGCACTACAAGAGCGGGCGGGTCAGGGCGACTGGTCATCTGTAAGTGTGAATGGGTGTGTGGTTGTTTTTTTCCCTGTCCAGTGTGTGCCCCACCCTCACCCGGTCATTGCTGGGATTGAGTCCAGCCTCGTGTGGAGTAGGGCTGCAATGAGATTTAAGCGTTGCCGCGTCGTGTTATTGTTATTGTAAATTGCTGAATGATAAAATCACACTGCAGCCGCTACATGCTCATTTGTACCTGCAGTGCAGTACCGAGCACTGAGGGTGGCCGTGTCGCTTGTTGTTTACATCCTGCAAAAAACAGGAAGAGGAAGGGCTTCTTCTCCGAAAAGGCTCGAAAACTCAGACCCAAAGTTTCTAAAGTTTCGCAATATTTCATTGAAAATGAAGCAGCGAAACACGTTGGGTGCAAACTCTGTGAAGCTCACCGAGCATTCCATGGTAGCACTACGCCGATGCGTGAAGGCCTAAAACGGTGACATCCCGGAGTCGCTGTATCATTACGCACTGCAGAGAGGAGTTCACAAATAACTTCGAGGATAGATGTTTCGTATTTATGTTTTGAATTACATGCTTATTTGGTAATTAATCATCAGCCTATGACACAAGGTGAAAAAAAAGAAAATCATGACTAATCGTAAAAATAATCGATAGATTAGTCGACAACAAAAATAATGGTTAGTTGCAGCCCTAGTGTGTAGTAGGTTAAGCAGTGAAAAGTAATGGGTGGATACTCATTCTGTTGTGAGAGATCTGTCAATCACTTTTCAAAGAAGTCTTTGGATTTTCCATGGCAGTGTTACCAAATTCGGTGCTTGCGACATTGTTGATCAGTTCATCTCGGTGCAGCTATGAGAAATGAGTTGTTGTTGTTTTTAATATTATTAAGCCTGACCACTTCAATTGTGTTTGCATTTTATCGTGTTTCTCCTAAAACTTAACTGATGGACTTCTCTGTAAAACAAATTCATGTTGCCAGTGGAGGTTGGCGGTGGGCAATTTTGACAGACTGATGGCCCATTTTCTCCTGTCAGAGGAGGGCGACACGTCTGCCTCGCCTGCTCCACGCACTTCCAGCTAAGTTTATTTGGAGCATCTGCGTTGCGTTCATCTTCACACTCGCAGTCCCGGTTGTGACAACAGTAATAAAAGGAAGGGGGATGAAGGGACGCGCGCATGAAAGGGAAAAAGGGAAAGAAAGAAAAAAGCAGCGGATGTATAAAGAAGATCAGGCAAAGTTGGAGATCATGGAAAAGTGAAGGGAAGTGATCCTGATCCAGTGTGTCCCAATTAATGGAATTACCTTCCTCCTCAGGAGAGCTACTCGTCATTTGCGGAGACAAGGGCCCGCCAGTGGAGCGACTCTGCAACCATATTGTCCAGCAGGCGCTAATAAGGCAGCCCTGACCGCCGGGCGTGCTCATTAGCATTGCCCGCGGCAGTGGCAACCCCTGCCAGAGCCCAGCCGGACACTTAATTACTGCTGTGGCTCCTTCCTCACTAAATACATACCACCACCACCACCTTCCTTCCTTCCTTCCTTCCTTCCTTCCTTCCTTCCTATGTCCCCATCATCTGCTCCCTACCTGCCTCCCTCCCTCCCTCCCTCCCTAACCTGCCCCTAGAGACATAAACATGCACGCTGCTGCACACACACACACACACACACACACACACACACACACACACACACACACACACACACACACACACACACACACACACTTTATTGTGGCACAGATTTAAGACTAATCTTTTTTGGAAATGCGCCTCTCTTGGAATGTTGTGGCCGTCTTTCATCTGATCTCCTTTTGATGGCATTGAGGCCAGGAGCAGTCGTGAAGATTTGAGTGATTTTTTTTTTTTTTGCCCCCCCCCCCTCTCTTCCCCCCAGCCCCACACTGCCTCTCTCCAGCTCTTGCACCCTCTCCCTTGGCCTCCCTTACTCTCATTGCTATATTAGCTCATGGGCATGACTCTCATTTTGACATCAGTGCTGTATCGATGCACCCCTGTCCAGCCTTAATCGGCTAATGGCCTCCTCTGTTCAGCCCCGGCCAAACTGGCCCCTCCCCTTCTCTGCCCTCCCCTCCCCTCTATCTCTCCCAGCCTTCCTCCTTTCCTTCCTCTGCCTTTCAATCCCCCTCTCCCCCTCCTACCCTGCTCAGGCCTGAGGTCAGCGAGGCCAATTTTCATGCCTGGCTAAGTCATAGTATAGGTGTGTGTGTGCGTGCTGCGTGCGTGCGTCTCAATGTGTGTGTGGGTGCGTGTGCGGAAGGAGAAGAGATGTTAGTCAGCAACCTCACACAAGTCATGCGGTGGGCGACCTCCTGACCTACCACCGCTGCAGTGCCCCCCCACCCCCCCAACCCCCCCAACCAGCGATCGGGTTTGGGCGACAGAGGGAAAAATCCAGCTGACTTCTGCGCGATGTCCGCGTTCGCAGGCACGTGCACACCTCCGCGACCTAGAGAAAAAAAAAGGTTTTCCGAGTAGGACTGCAACGATTCCTCGAGTAATTTGAGTAACTTGATTACAAAACAATAATCGAAGAATTTCATCTGCTGTCGTTTAATTAAATTTAAAGCTCATGTTTCGCACGGGCTGTTTTTAGTGTGACACAACGTGCTTGCGTCACAGGTCATACGCCCACGGATGTATTATAAGAACTGGATACCGGACTGGCAATATGATGAATCGATGGAATATTCGTCGGAATAATTGATTGCCAAAAATATTCAGTAGCCGCAGCCTCATACCCGAGCCGAGTTCGCGAGCAGAGGTTGTTTGTGGCGTCACGAGGTGAAACGGCGGACGGGCGCGAACTACTCACGACGCCCGCTGGTTGTTGCCCGTAGCTCCGCCCCCTCCACTCTTTTCGCGGGTCACAGAGGTGCTTCGCCGGGGGAACATTTTCAGCTGCTGAGTGTGTACATTTCCGCTCAATCTCGGGGGCAGTCCCCCCCCCCCACGTCGCCGCGGCTCGCCCTTCGACTTGTCACGCCGGGTTATTCTCATATTCCCCTCCACCCACCCCCACCCCCCCCCGACGTAATGCCCCCCCCCCCGTGCTATACGTCGTGCCGCGGCCCCCTCGGAGACAGTCTGCGCACGGCCGCACGCACACACACTGAATCACCAGCCGCGCGTGAGCGATAACAGATCCCGACTGGCGGGCACCCCGCAGCTGTTTGTCTCAACATGCAAGTCATCCCCGCCATTACACCGCTAAATGGTTCCCTCTCGGTGGCAGACGCTCGCCGCCTCAGCCCGTATCTGCGTGCCTCCATCACTTGGGGGTGGGGGTGGGGGGTGGGGGGCGTTGCTGTCACCAAGCCAGCCTCTGTTGTCGAGTAGCAGCGTGGTTGAATGCATGTCAGGGACAAAAAAGGCCCGATGGCAGGCAAGGATTCGCAGCATTGAACAAACCATGTCAATAATGTTTTCAGTTTTCAGTATATATGTGTATATATACTGTATATATATGTATGTATGTATGTATATACACAGATACAGTGTGTATATTTTTATATATGTACATATATATGTACATATATATATATGTGTGTGTGTGTGTGTGTGTGTATGATTTTGGAACTTTTTTTGTTAATATAGATTTTTCTTTCAAAGTTGGAGCAAGAAAAACAAGTAAAGGTTGGAGTTTTCTATTCATTCATTCATTCATTCATTCACTCATTCATTCGTTCACTGACATCATAATGTAGGACCTTTTAACTCTCATTCTCGGCCAGCAAGTTTTGCGTAGTTTAGCACACGGGCGCTCCCCAGGCCGTTACGCGAGACGGACGCACGTCAGCAAATGCGAAGCCTCAAAAGCGAAGTCCGTCCCCCTCTTTAGAGCCCGGGCCGGAGACCGCGACCTTGTTAAATGTCATTCTGCCTCTGGGTGTGTTCGCCTGTGACACACAAAGCCCCGGTAGTGGAGTGCATCAGCGCACGGTTGCAGAGCTGTGCGTCCGGCTGCGTCTAACCCTAAGGTTTGAAAAGTGGAAACCTTGGACGCAGGAGAGTTCAGCTTCCAAGTCTAGACCTCGGGTCAGCGATCCAGTGATTTCCCTCTAACCGCATTACAGCCATTAGTGGCTCTCGCCGCTTTCCTCTTCTTTTTTTTTTGTTCCTTTTTTTCTTTCCTCCTCTTTCGCATGTCACATGGAAATGGGTCAAGCCCTGCCCTGTATGACTCACTGGCTCCTTCTCCGTCTCCCTCTCTTTCTTTCCTTCCTGTTAACCCTACTCAGGTGGCAAAATGGTTTTGAGGTGCACTGGGTTCGCAATTAGTGCCTCGCGGTGTTATTTCCTATTCACAGTCAGTGTCACAAATACCAGGGGTTAATCGTATTGTGTTTGTGCTCCTATGTGGGCATCACGCTAGACAGACCATGAGGACAAAACCCCGGGGACGGTGATAAAAACTCACTCTTTTCTGTTGACTTTTTTCAGATACTCCAAAGGTCCCAGATGATGTAGAATTAGTTTTCTAATTAGAATCAGTGTCTATGGGCTGACGGTGAATTCTTAGAAATCCTTCCTTTGCTGGTTGTGCTAGCTGTGTTTTCATACAGCGTGTGCAAAAAAACACATTAGAAAACAGCCCTGGGTGATGTCACAGAGGGCACTGATACCTTTCCAGGTTAGTTGCAGCTCCCTCAGATTTGCTTTGTGTGAACAGAACTTTTTTTTTAGCAGGGAACTATACAAGATTTGCTGACAGCTTGTGAACAGAAGGCCTAAGCGCTGTTTTGTGGAGATCTGTAAATTTCGAACCAATCAAAGCAAGCTTTTAATTTTTGTGTGAACCGCTGGAGGCCCTGTGTGATGTCCTGTCGCAGCGGCGGGTTGCGTTCGCGGTCACCTCTGCAGGCCGCAGCTGGCCAGATGTCGGCCGACTCTAATGATCCCAACAGGTTGCTGGGACGGGGTTGCCTCGCAACCGTTTTCCTTTCGCCCGTAAACAGAGAGCGCAGACACACCAGGCCTCCGTCGGGGTCGCCAAGGTGAAGACGACTTGTGTGCGTGTGTCGACGTATGTTTCTGTGCAAAACATTCCCAACCAATCTCCCATCGCTCCGCGGTTCCCTGCGAGCGTCTGACCGGTCTTGTCAGGGAAATCTGCCTTCTCGGCTTTTATCAGATGTTTTGCGAGGTTGTGTACAGTAACCCGGAGAGGAGGTGGAGGAGGAGGAAGAGGAGGAGGAGGGTGGAAAAGTCAGCTCTGACATTTTGCTTTGCCGAGGCCCTGGTGCTTCTGACATGTTCTTATGGAGGTTTGTTAATATGTATCAGGAATATTCACTTTTCTTTGTTCGCCCTTGTCTGGCAAGCTGTAATGTTTTGCTTATGAATATTGATACATGAAGTGTATATTAATGACCCTTGGTGACCTTAACCCTATCCTTATTGGCTCCCCGGTGGTATCTGCAGGCTTATGAATATTAATCTAGTTCTGTAACCTCCATTACCCTAATCTTTGCTGTCTAGCCTCCCAGAAGGACCCGTTGTCATGGTAACCCCTTTACTGGGCTCCTCCAGACCAATTGTGGGAAGAAAAAAAACACGGTTGAAAAAGGACAGAAAAATCTAAATTACTCAAACATCTCTGATGCGCCCCGAGGAAAGCTGCCGCTATATGAGGATTATTTTACATGTGTGTGTGTGTGTGTGTGTGTGTGTGTGTGTGTGTGTGTGTGTGTGTGTGTGATTCCAGAGGTTCGGGCAGACGACTGCGTTTGTTATTCCTTCAATTAAGCTCCCTCATCTGATTAGCGCCGTCGCATCATACAGGCATTAAGCCGGAGTGGGAACTAACAAAAATAAAAAGTCTTTAATGATCTTTTATGCTTTACCGCCGTCTACACTCGGTCCAGCTCTATTACTATTCCCTCAATGCAACGCGCTGCAATAAATGTTTGATGTTCTCATTTTTTTCCTCCCTCATCGTGATGTTTAATGTTTACCGGTTAGAAATTTAATTTGCAACGTCTCACTGCAGGGATACGCACGTTATTTAAAGGAGTAACTCTAGCCGTTTTGCCGCTCGCGTCTTATGTCCGTGTGCGTCTTTTTCCAGATGTGGACAGCAGCGAGGACCGAGGGCCCGGCGACGCTCCCGCCGAGGAGGAAGCCTGGTTCGGGAACGCCTCGGACACGCGCTCCGACTCGTCCTCGTATGGAGACGCGCAGGACGAGCTCCTCCTCGCCGGCCCCCACCACCACCGGGGCTCGTCCCCCGACGAGCGGCAGGGCGCCGGCTCGGCAGGGGACGGCGCCCGCTGCCGACGGCCCCTGGGTTGCTCCACGCCCGTCCGCCACGCCTCGCTGGAGCTCCTGGGCCTGGGCGGCGGCGGCGCCTTCGGCCCAGGACACGCTGTCGTCGGTGGTGGTGTCGCGCTGTACGGCGAGGCGGCGTCGCGCGCCCTGGGCAAGCCGCTCAGCAGCAACCTGCGGCGCCTCCTGGAGGCCGGCTCGCTCAAGCTGGGCGCCTCCGGGGAGCTGCTGGGCGGTCGGTCGTCCCGGGGCGCCGGCTGCGACTCCCCTCCCGTGGGCCTGGCGCCGCCGCTGACCCTCTCGCCGTCGTCCCACCACGCCCATCAGCTCAGCGCTCTGGCTCGCAAGCTGGCCGGCAGCAACAGCAACAACAGCGGCTCGGCCTCGCCGGCCTCCTTGGCTCCGTCCGTCGGCAACATCAAGCAGGAGCCGCACGACCCCTTCAACTCTGTCGCTCCCACCAACGGCGGCGGCTTCGTGTGGGCGGGCGTGGCCGACAAGTGGCCGCCGGTCAGCTGCTCCACGCCCTGCGGCTCCAGCCTGTCCCCGGACTCGGCCATCCAGAAGCTGAAGGCGGCGGCCAACGCCGTCCTGCAGGACAAGAGCACCGTGGTGTCGTCTTCCACCACGCCGTCGTCCTCGTCCGCCTCCTCGGCGACGGCGCCTGCCCTCGGCGGTGGTGGCGGCCGGGGGGACGACGTGGTCCGCTTCGACGCCTTCAGCTCCCCGTTCAGCGCGCAGTCGGCCAGCTCCACCCTCGCCGCGCTCTCCAAGAAGGTCAGCGAGCGGAGCCAGGCCTCGTCCACGGCCGGCGCCGCCACCGCCGCCCCCGCCACTGCCGAGCACCAGGGCTCGGCCAGCTCCTTCCTCTCCCTCGTCTCCATGACCTCCTCCGCCGCCTTGCTCAAGGAGGTGGCGGCCCGGGCGGCGGGGAACCTCCTGGCCGACAAGAAGGACGGCTCGTCGGCCTCCTCGGCCGGGGTCCTCCAGGAGGACGTGAAGCCCCTGCTGGACAAGAACCAGAAAGCTCCCACGCCCTCGACGCCGACGCAGAGCCTGGAGCTGCTTCTGCCCTCGACGCCGAAGGGCCGGGTCAAACCCAACAGCCAAGCAGGTAACCTGAGCGCCGCAAACACCTGCAGTCAAAAAGTCAGTTAAACGACTGCAAATCATTGCTCTTCCCGTACCAAGCTGGGCCCGTGACCTCTGTGTAGCTGGTGTAGCCCTAAATCCACACACTTACTACCAAAGAGGGGAGATACTTGGATTCTAAAATGTGTTTTTGGCAAGGATTAAATCTCTGACTCCAGTTTTCACTCTGACATTGGCTTGACAATACGACACGGGCACAAGGCAACAAGTTGCGATAATTTAAAACACAACGTCCTTGTAGTTGCAGGCAAAGGTTAAAAAGATTCAAGACAAACTTTGTTTTTTTGGTCATAGCTTATTTATTTGTGGCAAGTTTCCCCGTGAGGATGAATAAAGTACCTGACTGTCTGTCTGTCTGTCCCTCATCAGGCTAGACAGACAGACTTTTAGGCTAGTCTGTCTAGCCCAAAAGATTCTATCTATCTGTCTATCTATTTGTCTGTCTGTCTGTCTGTCTGTCACTTATGTATTTTCTCCCATCCTGGTTCACCCAGGAACTCATTCAGCTAATGTCACGAGGTTCAAATTAGAAGTGTTTCACCCTCTCGGGTTTGTGTGCCAAAACGTGTGTTTTCCATCAGGATAACCCCCCACCACCACCAACACCACCACTACCACCACCAGCCCCCCTCATCCCATCCAATGGGACAATGCAGAAGCCCTCTGATCAAATGCAGTTGTCATCGCCGGCCGGCTTCGAGGGTTTCTGCTCGCTTGCCGGGAGAGAGAAAAAAAAACGCTCGGCGGCCGTAAAACTTCCACAGCACGGTTTCTCTCGTCGTGTTGTGGTTTTGTTCTCACCTCACTGGCGCTGGAGTAGCGCGCAGCGAAGCCGCAGCTCGACTGTCAGCCGAGCGGAGAGCGTAGCCGAGAGAAAACTGGCCCTGGCTGGCCTTCCTTCCAGTCTGGGAAACAAAAAAAAAAAAAAAAAGGTCTGTGGGCTCAATGGGGGGGTTCAGGCTGAGACCTCGCTGCCTTCCCAGACTGGCTCGTTTGTGCTCGGATGTGTGCGCTTGCCAAAAGGGGGGCTGTCAGTGTGCGCTCGGCGCAGTGGGGAGCCCTGGAGTCTATATCCATCTCGGCAGCCTCCTCCTGGCTTCAGCCCCCACTAACCAGAGCCCTCTGCACAGATCAGGCACAGCAGACTCGGGGCCAAACACATCATACTTTCCACTGAGTGGATACAGATGCACACTCGCACACACGGACACACAGACACACACAGACACGCACCCTCTCGCGTCTGCTCTGCCTCTTGCGTTCCACCATCTCTCCGCTGCTCACCGACGGCCAGGCGGTAGCGTGCACTGCGCTGGTGTGCGGACGTCTAACCTAAACAAGATTTTTTTCTTTTGTTTTGTTTTTTCTCTCACAGTTCTCACTCTTTCACAGGAAGTGAGAAGGCTTCAAAGTGCAGCCCCAGCGCTAAGTCGCCTTTAGGGAGGGGGGGGGCAGAATGTTTTCAGGGAGATGGATGGGCAACTGCCGAGGGATTGTGACGCAGCCAACGCCCCCCCGCCCCCGTCCCCACCCCCACCACATCTAAAATGGCCGGATCAAATTGACTTCAGACAGACGAGGCAGTCGATGTAATATTTTGTGATCTGCATGTTAAAAAGGGGTTTGTGCTCTAACCCGAGAGCGTCAAGGTCGAGCGGCGCTCTGGAAGGGAAAAAAAAGGAAGGGGAAAAAAAAAGGCAGGTAGTTGTTTGGCCGCCCAGACTGAAAAATGTGACCTTGATTATCGACTGTCATGTCCTGTTTGATTGCCAGCAGCTCCTCTATAAATCTGCATTGTGTGGGCACGGCGCTCAGCGTCCACATTCAGCCTCATAACCCCCAGAATGCTTTTCAGTTATTTGGGAACTAAGATGAAAGCTTTCAACTTGCGCACATTTTTCCCCCCTCTGCGTTCTGTTTCTGCTTTCCTCGTCTCCACTCTAGAATAAGAAGTCATTTTTAAAAAATGTTTCCCCTCCTGCATTGTGATCGGCGCTGCGCTCGGGAGAGGTTGGGCCGCAGATGGCAGTTTATTGTTGCAAATAGGCAGTCTCGAGGTTTTACACCTCAGGTCAATGAATGGCTGAGCACAGTAATTTCACCAAACACTGATTACCAGATGTTTTTCAAGGAACGGCTCTGGAATACTTATGAAGCCATCCTGACAGCCCCTTGTAGAATTTGTAATGCAATCATGCCTCTTTCTAATAAGACCAATTAAACGGTAATGGATGCCGGATATAAAGCCAACAACAATAATCGAGATACTAAAACATGCTTGGGGTTTTTTTTCCCCCCTTCATCCCTCATTCCATTGCTTCCAGATGGCCGGCCCTTTGATATTTTTCACCACTAGGTGTGGAGTGGTTTATCAGAGCTCACAGTCCGTCAATGTGCCCTATGTTTAGAACGGCAAGATCTGTGGTACACATTTACAAACGAGTGTTTCACGCTGTAATGTACATATGTGCAGGTACTTACGTCTATGCTTTAGGAAATCTATTGATTTTCTTCTTGTAATAATGTTCTTCCGTGCCCTCAAGGCTCTCCGGAGGACGGCGGCAAACCATTCCAGTGTCCTGTGTGCGGACTGGTCATCAAACGCAAGAGCTACTGGAAGAGGCACATGGTCATCCACACAGGCTTGAAAAGCCACCAGTGCCCCCTGTGCCCCTTTCGCTGTGCTCGCAAAGACAATCTCAAGTCCCACATGAAGGTGAGACCATGCAGATTCTCGTTCCCTCGTTCGCGCTGACGCTAGTGTGCAGCGTGTCCGGCGAGGACTTCAGAAGTTGAGATCAGCAGCCAGCCGTGTCGTCCAGAGATCAGATAAGAAGGCGACCACGGCCAACCGTGCAAGTCGATGTCACACTAAGAGTCCTGTTTAGTTAATTAAGGGAACTTCCAAATCGCACTCCTGTCTACCGCACCCCAGAACTGGTATGAGGGAAGTCTTTTTTGTGCAAGTTGAATTCAGAAACATGGCTGTTTTTTAAAAGAACCTTTTCACTGTCATTGGATTTCCAACAGTTTTGAAAAAACTGCAATGGAAATACTGACATGACGCACACGACATGCACGAGTCACATGACATGGCACGGCTTATAATATAGAGGTGAGGAAGAAGGAGATATTATTAAGCATCAGAGGAGATGCAAAACATCTCTATGACAGTGGTATCATTCTCCAGAAGTCGTGCACACACTGTGCTCGGAATAATAGAGGAGTCTCAAGCTGAGCTGTTTGACTTTGATGACTGCGAGTGTCGTCGCAGTGGAAATGAATCGTGAAAATCCGCCGCCACGCTTCTCAGCGTCAATTAACATGAGAGGAGTTTCCAAAAGTTTGTTTTGTGTGCATATGGAACTGAACTCGGCGGGAAGTCGAATTGGAAGAGCACAAAAAAAAAAAGCCGGGAGTTGTGAGCAGCCGCAGTGTGACATGAAAGCTGTCGCCCTTTTCCAGGTACATCAGCACCAGGACCGCGGCGAGACGTTCCAGTGCGAACTCTGCCCCTTCACCTCCTCCCGTCACTTCAGCCTCAAGCTCCACATGCGCTGCCACCAGCACTTCCCGCGCACGGACGTCAAGGTGAAAGAGGAGCTGACCACCGACACAGAGGGCGAGGGCTCCCTGATGGGCGACAGCGGCTCGGCGGACCTGAGGGGCTCGGAGGCGTCGCCGCTGTACTCGGACAGCCGGCAGCAGACGTCGCCGCCCGCCGAGGCCTCCTCCAATCACATCCACATCAAGGAGGAGCCGCAGGAGAGGGGGCTGTCCGTGCTGTCGCCCTTCAGCATGGGCAGGGAGCGACCCGGCAGCGGCGCCAACTCCCTCGACCTACCCAGACTCGGGCTCAGGTCCAGTCCCAGCGGTCCGACCACGGCGTCCATCTTCAGCCCCGACATCAGCACCAAGACGGCCACTGACCTGCTTATGAAGCTCTCAGGTTGGCATCATTCATTTACGAGACGAAACTCACGTCTTTTTTTTTATTTTTATTTTTTTTAATGTTAAAATTGGCTGTGTATATAAAACGGTCCTGAAGGTAACAGTTATATTCTAGGGCTGCAACGATTAGTCCACATAATCGATTACGTCAACAACATAAATTTGTCAAAGCAAAAATTGCATTGTTATTGTTGTTGTAAATTGCTGAATGATAAAATCACCCTACGGCAGCTATATGCTCATTTGTACCTGCAGTGCAGTACCGAGCGCTGAGGGTGGGGACGCTCTATTTTTTACATCCTGCAAAAAACAGAGAATAAGAATGGTTTCTTAGTTAGGTGCAAACTCTGTGAAGTTCACAGGGTCACTGTATCATCACGCACTGCAGAGAGGAGTTCACAAATAACTTCAAGGATAGATGTTTCGTATTTATGTTCTGAATTACATGCTTGATTGTTAATAGTATAATACAGGTGTGAAGACTTAAGCGAGTTAGGTGAAACAGACGTCCGAAATAGCAGGTGAAAATAATAAAGATAATCGTGACTAATCAAAAAAATAATCGATAGATTAGTCGACAACAAAAAATAATCGTTGGTTGCAGCCCTGGTATATTCATATCAATCTGGTTTATGAAAACACTTGATTGATTGAACGGGTTGTCACAACTGACTAAATGTGTCACCTGTTACCACAGATGGAATATTTCCCAAGTCTTCTGGATTCATCTGGTGCATCAATCTGAGAAAGAGCCCATAGAAAGTGTTTGGAAACGACTGGCAAAGCCCTCATCACACTTATCTTGTTCAGGGAGACCAATCAGATTTGTCATGCCCGTGCCAGTCTAGAGTCAAGGGGGAAATATTTTTCTAAAGGTGTAAACACCATCCACTAATGCAAAAAGTTTCGGTAGCTGCGTCAACTTTTTGATGCAGGCCGTTGTGTTCGAGTAAAATCTTCTTGCTTTTTCAGAGCATCTTTGACCATTTGCATCTCACTTGTTTACACCCTGCCTCTTTATGCATAGAGGACTGTGATCGGTTTATGAAAGGAAACTCAGTTTCCATGAATTGAAATTGCTCTCTATGGGAGATCGTCAAGATGGGTGAGCTAGATTTTAGAGAGGAAATCAAATTTATGAAGCCGATCCTGCTGTGCAAAAAAAAAAAATGTTTGATCTCTAATTTTATTAGTCCATAAAGGTCTCTTTTACGCCTTTCTGGCAGACTGTGTATATTGGCAGCAGCCCGTCAGTTGATGATAATTGAAGGACCAACAGTGCACTTGTGTGTTTTCCATAAAAAGAACAGACCTCATTTTTGGTGGAGCTATTACCGTCCGCGTGCAACGCAGGCCGCGAGTTATACGGCTTAGAGGAAATGCTCAGAAAAACAGCTCGTGTACACAAAGCAACTTGACTTCTGTAATCCATAATTGTTGCCTTTATTGTGCTGTTTTCTCCACTTGACACTGGAGCTCCAGTCAGCGCCGCTCGCACTTTTTCATCAAGAGAGTGTTTTTTGCTTCTCGGCGCGCCTCGGAACGCGGTGACGTGCGGCCCTGATTCCCGAGCTTGATCTCCTCTCCCCCCTTTTGCCTTAAGTTTTGTTTTGATTCCTCGCTGTCACCAGAAATAACACTTGTAAGAAGCGTAAACAGTTTCATGTTTATCGTTACAGGTCACGGCTGCGATGCGCGTCTGAACCGTTTTTTTTTTCTAATGGATCGTACAACAATGGGGGACTGAAATGCCTGGGAGTCGGTTCAAGCCTTTAATGAACACACTGTTTAAGCGTTTGACAGCGGCGAGTAGATCACAGTGTTTGGGACTTTTTTTTTACGGACGTCATTAAATAGGAGGAAACTTGAAAGACTCACAGTTAGAAAGAGTGGAAATCTTTAACACAGTGTGATTTTTTTTTCAAATGGTGGATCGTCTGTGCTTTGTCTTGAGTGGTTCGGGCACTTGTTTTTATTTGATTTAGATGAATACAGTGCACGTTGAGGATACCAGGCGTGTCTATACTTGTGCACAGGGTTTGTTCCCATCGCAGCCTTTCTATCCTTTTCCCAAATGCATTGGGAGGAAAGTAGGCCACCAACTTCAAGTTGAAGAAGAAAAAAAACCCTCAAATGTCTTCACATATTACTGTACCTACTGGTAGCAGTGACTGGCGTGTTTACTATGCGTCCCAAAGTGTACTGGAGCACCTTGCACCAACATAACATGTTTTACAGTTTGTAAATGCATGCAAATGCATTTTTAAATAATGTAACATTTAACATTCAAAGGTGATATGAACAACATTTATACCTCCTGGCCATTAGGTGTCGCTCTCACTTTTGCAACACTATTCTGCGCTGCTGTTTGACAGGCTTGGACAACGAGCCCCATAGCATCAGAAATGTAATTGAAATGAACAGCGGTTTCTTGGCGGGGCGGGTCCATGTGGTCCGTCTTGTCACGGTGCCTCGTGCGACGTCGTCACACACTGTAACCACAACGTGACAAACCTGTCACAAACTGTAACGTTTGCATTGCGTTTTTTTGCCGTTTTATCTCACCTGTCCGGCAGAAACGTGGTGACCTCAGCGTGGCTCTTCGGCCCCTTTTCTTCTTCCCAGCTTTGTGGAAATGCTGAGCCAATATTGACCCTGTTCTCGCTCCCTTTGTCAGCCCAACTGTATTTCAGACTGGCAGCAGAATGAACCTGTATGTTTTCTCTTCTGCAGTTAACCCAAAACTCTGAAAATCGCCAGTTCCCGAGGTCAGTGACAAAAGGGCGCTAACGTGTGATGTCAATGCAGTTGCTGTCGGCTCAGGCTTCCACTTAGGTTTTTCAGTTAATTTACTCAAATATACACGTGACAAAATTTTTCAAGCAAAAAAAAGTTTCCATCATCGTTATGACGCTGTAATCTTCTTCTTTCTTCTAACCTAAAATGTCTGTAATTATTTGTTCCCTGCTAGTCTATGTCAGCTCTCTTAAAGCAGCACTAGGTAACTTTCAGTGGAAATGGCGAAGTGAGGAAGTAAATATGCTGCAGCGCTAGTTTATTGGTGTGGGAAAGTACAAATAGTGGCCTAGCTGGAGCGCTCATATGTGTTCCGGAAAAACACCAATATGAAATGCAAAACAGACATTGACAATAACGTCGTAGCAAGCGTTCAACACTTTTATTACTTTCATCGAGGTTGCTTACTGGGTTCCATTCCATCATTTTACAATCTTATGTATTTATAATAATAGTATGTAAAACCGCCTCTAAATAAATGTGTGACGTTGCCGTTAAGTGGTTCGTCATATATGTAATGACGACACATGTCGGGCCGCGCCTGAAAGTTACACAGTGCAGTTCCAGCCGGCACAACCCCCCTCTCGCTGCCGAGGCGGCACCATTGATCCTATTAATCATTTATCTAGCGCTTTACTGAGTTTGGAATCATACTTTTAATGGTGGAAAAGTTACCTAGAGTTGCTTTAACAAGGTTTTTGTGAAGCTACATAATGGCAGTTCTCAGTAATTGCTTCTCATTCTATGTGCAAGCCGTGCTGATTTAGTGGCCCTTTTCTCTCACACCCAGTGTGACGAGAGAGGAGGCTACTTGGTAGCATGCTTGGAATGTGATGTGTTTTATTTCTTGCTATGTAGTAGTAAGGCCTAAATGGGCTCATTACAGAAAACGTTTTATCACGTGGGTAGCAAGCAATAGTTTTCATCGTTGCTTTTTGCCCACTAGAGTCAACGTGGTGCACGAAGGACGCGCACGGCGCTGTCATAAAGTAGGATTGCGCAGCATGGAGAGACGCTGTCTGATCTGAACTGCCGTACTGCAGCAGCAGCACTCCAGATGTTGTGCTGTTGGTCGCTGGTTGTTTATTGAGATGGCACGTTTTAATCAGGTGTTAATATGCGGTGCATGTTTGGCTCGTGTGAAATGAAACTGCATTTACTCTGGCTGCTGTCATAGTGTGACGTGAAGTTGCTGTCAAAAATGGTAGAAGACGAAGAAGAAGAAATGGGGGCGGGGGGGGCGGGACATTGCTGCCAGTGTGCTGTGCATTAAAGAGCATTGCGTGTCATTATATTCATGAAGGATATTCTGGAAGTACGCGACCGGAAAAACAAATTCCCCGTGGCAGTTTTCGGAGTGTCTCCCATTGGTTTCAGAAATTTGCAGAGATTGAGGAAGTTCTGATGCAGCCTCTACCCTAAACTTGACAAACATGCTGCTCTAAGGGGGAAAAAAAAGAAGCATCCAGACGCTGTTTGGATGCACTCGCGCCGCGTTGCAGAATATCAAAGGATCGTCTCGGAAAATGACGGCGAGATTGATGGAAAAAGGTTGAGCGGGGTTCAGCGGCGGGGTCAAGGCTACGGCTGCCACTCTTCCACTTAATACTGCTGTAATTAGATTGAGATCTGGAGTGAGGATGGGCAGGGGGAAGAGGGAGGAAAAAAAACCCCGGGAACATTAGATTAATTAAAAATTGATGCATAATTCATAATTAAAAAGGAATTCATAATTTGAAATGATTAGCGCCCTCAGCGCCATCCCGTGACCCCGCCAAGATGCACAGGGAATGGGCCGGCTTAGTTAACCCCACACACACCCACCTCCCCTTCAATCGCGCACGCCCCGGCTCCACATAGGTTACCCCCTCGCCTCCCCCCTCACCCCCCCCCACCCCCCTCCCCTGGTGCCAGTCTCGCTCCACTCCCAGACTGCGCAATCAAGCCAAGGCGGCTCCCCCGACGAGGAGCCAAGATGGCTCCCCGCAATGTCAGTCCAGTGTCAAGTGGCGGACATCTTAGTCAGGGCATCATTCAAGGAGGCCTGGGTTGAACATTAAAAAAAAAAAAAAAAGATAAGAGCGGTGGGAGGGGGGGTTGAACCCAGGACGGACGATGATGAGTTTTAATGAACGCTGCGCCTTTGATCACTGGTTCCCCTCCCTCCCCCCGCCCCTTTGCTTTTGTTGTCGGGGCGGAGTTAAAGATGGCGGTGGGGTGGGGGGGCTCGCCTCAGATCT
Source organism: Thamnaconus septentrionalis (assembly GCA_009823395.1). Taxonomy (NCBI): domain Eukaryota; kingdom Metazoa; phylum Chordata; class Actinopteri; order Tetraodontiformes; family Monacanthidae; genus Thamnaconus; species Thamnaconus septentrionalis. The sequence goes on along the minus strand of CM020501.1, from coordinate 10,611,669 downwards.
CTCCGACGAGACGCAGCGGCCCCGGCCAGGGAGAGGTGAGCGAGTTCCTCCGGGGACCTCTGGACTCCATTTCTCCTGACCTCCCTGCCAACCCAGATTGAACGCGCAACACCAGCAGCTCACCCCCACCCCCTCCCCACCCCACCCCTCCAACTGCATTTACACTGCTGTGTCAGTGTCTCTATCCTGCAAGGCCCAGGAGAGAGAGAGCAGGAGGAGGGGAGGGATGAGGGAGGGAGGGGGATGGAGAGTGAACCTTAAAAAAAAAGCGAGAGAGACAAAGTGACAGCGGGTGAGGGAGAAGGAGGCAAGGCGGGAGTTGGCGAGTAGTTCCCCGGGCGTCCAAAGCCGCTGAACTCGTCCCGACCTCTGACATAATAAGCATATCTCTCTTTTTTCCTCTTTATTTCCTCATTCGGGGGCTGCTCTGCTTACGGTCGAGCGTTGCCGCTGATACCCTTTGATTTTTTTATTCCCGCACGCTGACACAACTGTTAGCCATCCGGTGTGATCCACATTCTGATGCCGAGATGAAAGCCACCGAGGCACTTTGAAAAAATTCGCGGCCCCCTTTGCGCCCGCGGACACCCAGCGGAACCCCCCACCCTCCCACCCCCAGAGTTAATAATGACAGCGGGCACTGCACACGCACACGCACACACACACACACACACACACACACTCCCATCCCTCCTCCCCCCGCTCCCGCTGCGGGGACACGGGCGCAACGAGCTTGACCCCGGCTGGGTGTGAATAATTGGCATGCAGGGGGCTGTGGGAGGTGTTGCATCTGTCACGATGCTTCTGCAGTTGTCTTATTTATCCCAGTCTCTCCGCCCCTCCCCCTCCTCTCGTGAGAGCGTTTTTTTTTTTTGCATGAAATGCTTTGCCACAGCAAAACGCTGCTCAGTTAGCAGCAAAACAACAACAACAACAACAACAAAAAACCTTCCTTCAGTATTTTGAAGCATTTATGAAAGCGCATGTTTTTTGTTTTTTTTTAACTGCATCATAACACCATTAGCTTCAGTTTTTGTTTTTTAAATCCCAGCACCTGCTGTCGGTCAAGGTGAAATAGTCTGAATTTTTGAAAAATCTTAAATGTCCTGCACATGCTCTCATTCTCAGGTCTTTTTCACTCCCGGTCTGCGCAGCGCAGCCGTGGCGTTAAAGTGCAGAAACCTTCACACCTTTTGTTCTCCTTGATGCAACTGATGCTTTGTTCCACCTCCTCCATGGTTTGAAATATATGAGAGTAGCTGTGTCTCCATTGCAGTTTTTCCGCAAAATAAAAGCGATATTTCTGAAATTTCAACAAAGTACAGTTGCGATTTGCAGGTGTTTCCATTGAATGGTGCGAAGCGCATTAGCTGCAATTCTCGTAAAACCTCATGGGATGAGATTTTACCAGAACTAGATTTGCTTTTGTTTGTTTACATTTGCTTGCTGCCAATAATGGTTGTTACATTTTTTTCACTTACAAAAGATATTGTCTCCTCCTCCGTCCAAACATAACGCGCCATTTTCACTTGAAGTGAACTGATCATGTGACCACGTACATCACGTCCACTGACGCGTAAACACGATAAAAGTTTTTCCATGACTCTTTTGCGATATGCCTCTCCATTGATACCTCTGATAAACCACCTCATGGGAGCGTCAAAACCTTTTCGCAATGTTTGAGAGGTTTTTCAAAGTTGAGGTGTTTCCATTAGCAGTTTTTTATTGCGATATTTAGGTTTTGCACAATTCTAGGGGTAATGGAAACGCAGCTAATAAAAGTCAACCGCGAGGAGGTTGGTCTCAGAGGGCGGAGTCAACCCCTTGTGACATCACTGAATACTGATCTCCAGAACATAGCGTCGACATACTTTTGTCTTTTCCTGGCAGTGTGTCAAGGCCAGTCGGACGGGGAAGTGAGTTTAGCTCATTCTGGTGATGCCGTGCGCTCTTTGGAAACGCAGTGATTAGAATCTGCATGCCTGTCGCTCTCCAGCCGCGCACAGGCAGTCACGGGCCTTTTTGAGCGCGACCTCTGCTCCATACATCCACTGCAGCCATCAGTATCACCGCCTGGTGTCTCGCACACTGTCAGCTATTGTTGGGTTCTCAACCTGCCCTGTGCAGACCTTGAGCCCTTCCTCCCCCACTCTCTCACTGTGTATCTCTCTCTCTCGCTCTCTGTCTCTCTCTCACTCTCTCTCTCTCTCTCTCTCTCTCTCTCTCTCTCTCTCTCTCTCACTCACTGGCTCACACACTCTGTCTCTCTCTCTCGCTCTCACTCTCTGCGAGAAAACAGCAGCCAATTGTCAGAGGGTGAGCGTGCCAGCGTGACAGAGGTGGAAAGCTAATGAAGTTATTTGACGGCGGTCCCCGGCCGCGGAGCGAGAGGTGAGGCCGACGTGGACAAGCGGCCTGGCAGCGAGACGGATGAGTAGCGCGGCTAGCGAGAGAGAGAGAGAGAGAGAGAGAGAGAGAGAGAGAGAGAGAGAGCGAGCAAGGCAAAGGGGAGCGACGCAGGGCGGCGGAACGGCCGCGGTGGCAGGTGTCAGAGGGGGAGTGGGAGGGGGCGCGATGACACGGATACAAACCGATAGCGTCGTCGACACAACGCTGCAAGCTACGGCCGTGCACAAAGGGAATCGCACTCGCACACGCTGGAGCCAGACCGGTCGCACGGACGGAAGCGCCGGCCGCCTCCTCAGTTCTTCGCTCCGCGAGATGCCGAGCTGCAAGGCCGGCTTTTCAGATTTCCGACGAAGACAAAAGGCCGGCCGCGAAGGCGGGACTGTTCCCTCATCGGTGCTGCCACCCGGTTGCTTTTAATAAATAATTCATCCCCGTTCTGTAACGCACAGTCTTGGTGGAAACGCGGCTCTATTTATAGGGACAATCTGAAAGGTCACGAAAGCGGCGCGGCCGCGCGCTCCGTAGGTAAATGCACGCTACCTCGGCTTGTGTTTGTCCAGCTTCGGCCACAGTGAAGAAGAATGGAAGAGGCTAAGCGTTTAGCCCCCCCCACTCTCCTCCACCCCGCCCCCCTCATTTCTTTTTTCCAACCAACTGGAACTGAGCGCTAACGCCAGGACTGGTGCCAGTTCACAGTCGCTTCAGCTCGCGAAGCAGCCAAGTGCCAGTTTGCTTTTGCACAGCTTGAGCCGGTTAGAGAGATACTGTACTTCAGTGCGTCAGGTCTGTCTGCAGCTCCGCTCACCACCAAACACTTGTGATCACAGCAACAGCAGTGGACTGCGGCCTTCAAGGTCCAGTGTGTAAAATTTGACTTGATTAATGATTTTTCTATTGGTAAAAGCTTCACATGCTGCCCATAAATACATTAGTCAAAGTGTATACTGGCAGTACAATAAAAGCAATTTGGTTCTCCTGCCCTTTGAACAGTTCTCATATGTATAAGAATATACATAGAGAAAGGGATCTGGCTACTAGATAGCTGCCGTTTTGCACCACAGTTTTTTAAGGAAGCCCACCTGACAGCGCCCTAAATACAAAACACGCTACCAGGTGGTCCTCTTTAAAAAAATGTTCACATTGGAACTTTAATGTCACAATGTGATGAAATCGCAACTCCAACTTATTTAGAGCATTTTTGCTAATTGCCTTTAATGAGTGATATGTGAGGATTAACGTTGAACCCTCAAGCGAACACATCAACCTGAGCTGCTGTGTAGTGATGCAGGTGTCCCTCGGCTGCAGCCGGGACCCTCGTGGTGACCAAACAGGCTCTGAGGCCCCGAGAGACTTCGTGAACTGAACTGAACTGAACTGAACTGAACTGAACTGAACTGAGCCGAACTCTAGTTCAGTCTCTAGTTGTCTTGTTTTGCCGATCATCATGCTGACTGTTGACGATTCTTGCAGAGGGGGGGCAGCTGGGCAGTTGGGTGTGGGAGGGGGTCTGTACACCAACCAGGTGTAGCAGCAAAGTCGCCAAGTCAGCAGCGCCACTGGTCTGCGACTGTTGTGTTTCTCTGTTCTTGCCGCTTTTGCTTGCACCACCATAAATTATACGCAACTCCACTTCCTGTCTCAGTTTTTTTTACTCTTCCTTTAACCTAGATATAATTGTGCCGTCGCCAAACATCTTTTGGCCCTTAAATGATTGTGTCACGTACTGATTGTGATCATTGTATATAATATATGCCAGGAGCCACCAACCTTTTTGAACTCGAGAGCTACTTCATGGGTTGCGAGTCATATGAATGGCAACCAGTTTGCCTCACTCTACTGAAATAACAAACTTTCTCAGTCACACGTTATTATTAATAATTATTCTGATCTATGTGAAGACACTGATCACATTAAAGAGTTCTCAATAAATATCAACAATGACGCTACAAGGGTGGATGAAAATATCTTTTTGACGCAGCCCAACAAGTTTTGCTATTTTTCAAACAGACCTGAGGGCCATTCATGTGGTTGCACCTTCATACCGTGCACATTGTAACGCAAAAAGACTTTAGAAGCAGTGGCAGCTTTTACTTTGCACCAGCAGCATACCAGCCTTATATAAACACCGAGGAAACCCCTGGCTGCGTGGCTGCGTGGCTGCGTGCGGCTTCCAGCTGTCCAAACATGGTTCCGCCCGACGCGTCTGTGCTGCTTCTCCGCCATCCGCGTTCATCGTCGCGCTGTCCCCTAAATAGTGGCGCTGCACTAAGTGTTGCCCACTTTGCTCGGTCACGGTCACCCCGCCCGCAGCCTCTGAGGTAAGAGGTTCACTTCTACAAGATGTAGCGCCGCTATGGAACCACTTTTCCTGGCCGGGAGCTCGGTCCCCTCATCTGCCCAAACAGGACAAACTGGTTTTAAATTAGACACTGGCGCCGCTCTGGCCCCAGACCTGCCCTGGTCACCGCGGGGTGAAGCCAGTCTTTATTAGTCAGAAGTTTGCACAGGTAAGACTGCCGTTTCCTTTTTAAAATGTTTTATTATTTTCCTAATTGTAGTTCGATGAAGCGTGTGTCTGCGCAGGTAAATGAGGGGGGTGTAATTTTGTTAGAAGTGTGTTTGCGAGGCGGTGACCAAGTGTGCTGTCCCTGTCTGATCCGACATGGCCCAACACGCTTCTAATTAGAGGACGTCCTTCCAGGTGCTGACCGGGTTATACTTAGCCTGCCCGCTGACATCAGATGGTGTGACATTTCCAGCTGGTGCCGCGCGCGACCTCGTGCCACTGCCCCTGAACTTGAAGGTCACCGGGGGAGGGGAGGGGGAAAAAATCCAGCAAACCCCCGCCGCCTTCCTTCCTCCTCCTCTTCCCCTCCACCTTTCCAGTCTTCCAGTCTGCCTTTGCGGCCGTGGCATCGTGGCGCCACGCGGGTGGTCAAAACAGCAACACCTGTCCCCTTTTCTCCTGCCCCATATCCCCCGTCCCCGCCGTGGATCATCATTAATCAGAGGCGGCGGAGCCGGCACAGATTGATGATACGGGCAGGGGGCAGCCGGCCCGTGGCAGTTTGAGATGTTAGGTGAGGCATTCGGGTGAGGAGTGGAACGGATCTCTGCTGGGGCCAGAGGAGATCGGACAGCAGACCGCCCAAGAGTGATGGCGTCTCTGGTGTGTGTGTGTGTGTGTGTGTGTGTGTGTGTGTGTGTGTGTGTGTGTGTGTGTGTGTGTGTGTGTGTGTGTGTGTGTGTGTGTGTGTGTGTGTGTGTGTGTGTGTGTGTGTGTGTGTGTGTGTGCGTGTGTACGCGCGCTTATCGAGGGGGTGGAGAACTGCTGCTCATGTGTTTAATAGTTGGGAAAGTGCATTAAAGTCATGTTTAGATTCTAACAATTAATCTCAACGCCGACAATATTTAAAAAATATGTGGTCATCTCAAAATTTGATATTCATTGCATTCATTACAGAGGGGACACTACTGAAGAAAGCTGTCCAAGTCACATTACAGCTGTGGATCTTCAAGGATTTTTTTTTTTCCCACAAGCAAAAACACAGACAGCACCATGAAAGCCATTGGATTTGGTTCAATCATTCAAAATAGAAAGACTTGGTCCAACATTTGGCCTACGATGGTTGTCGTTGTTATTTACTTTTAAGCTAAAGGGAAACCTCATAAAAAAAAGTTTTTGTTTTTCTTGCTAATTTGGTGCCTATTAAAAATATGCACTTTTCACCAAATCTAAAAAGCAGACCCAAGAATGTCAGCAACTCTGTAAAGCTCCCATATTCTGATTTTTTTTCTTCTCATCTTTATTTTTCCTCCTGGACTCCAGCTGAGCAGCCTCGATGATTAATTGTCCACAAACAAAAAAGAAAAAAAAGCCCACTTCACCGTCTGCTTAGCATCTGTTTTATCCATCCATCCATCCATCCATCCATCCAACTATCTATCCATCCATTTCCTCTCACTTCCCCTGCACTCAGGGTCAGAGGGGTGAAGGCGGTGTCACTCTCTGGACAAGTGGCCAGTTTATCGCAGGGCCACACAAACAACCGTGCACAGCCACACACACACACACACACACACACACACACACACACACACACCGAGCAATTTAAAACTAGCCAGTTAGCCTAATGTGCGTGTCTCCGGACTGTGGGAGGAAGCTGGTGATCATGCAAATTCATCACTGACTGGGAATTGAACCCGTGACCTTCTTCCTGTGAGACGGCAGCACCGTGTCGCCTGCGTCTATTTTAACTTCCTGCTGAAACTACTGCTGAAGTTGAACCGTTGAACAAGACGTTTGGAAGGGGACACAAAGCCAGGCAGCTGCAAACTGGTCCTCGGGTGGATTTAGCACCTTAAAGGTCCAGTGTGTACAATCTTTAAGGGACCCTGCCTGACAGCGCATTTCATATTCCGGCTTCCTTATAAAGAGGTGGCTAACTAGGAGCAAGACCCCTGCTCTATGTATATTCCATGTATATACTTATACACGCTTGTGTATATATTCTTTTGCGTGTATATATATATACATATATATGTATATAAATATGTATATGTATATATATCTATATAGAGGTTTTCTCTCTCCTAGACGGTTCACTAATTATTGCTGATGAAACACAGGTAAGTCTTTGCCCTAACAGAGGCCTTTACAGTTTTACATTCTGCATGAATTTGTCCAGCAGTAACGTGTGAAACTATGATTGGGCTTTCAAACTGGTTGGTAGATCAGGCCAGAAACCTTGGGACAGTGAAGCGGTGGCCGTACTTCCTCCATACACTCAGTAGTTCTCCTCTGTCGAATTCTCCCCTCACTGATTTCATAAGCGTGTGAGGCGTTAGACAATATCCTATAGCCTGTGTAAACCTTTGTGACTGTGGAACCTGCTGAGAGACGCAAAGAAGAGGCGTTTCTTTTTTTTCGGGGCGTCTGTCGGAAGTTGCTCCATGTCCAATTATTAATTATTCATCTTAGGCAGATTAGATGTGGCCCAGTTTTTCTTCAGGATAACTTGAGAGCAAGGGGGTGCATGTGACAGTTCACTCCCTAACCTAGACTGCACACTGCAGAGATGCTAGATAAGGCTGCAGCCGATTGCTATCGCACTCTTCTAAAGTACTGAGATAAATTCTTGTCCCCGACGCCAGAGAGGGTTCATACGGGGTCCCGGACGAGACGGGCTGAGGAAACTTGACCTGAAGTAGAACAGCCGAGAATAATGTAGTGAGGAAAAAAGAAAAGTCAGTCAAACACGGAAGGACGGTGGTGAGGAGCAGAGAAGAGGAGCAAATGAATCGTCAGTTTGTTGTGGATGCCCTGAAAACCAAGAGACGACGACGACAGTCACGAGGTTGCACCCTCTTGGGTTGGCGCACGCCACGCCAACTGTGGTGTCAGCTGGAGTGACAGCAACCGCTAACAATCACTGCTGGCCACTTATTCCACGCATGCAATTAGCTTTTTTTGTTTCATCCAAGCTGCTCAACTGTTGAAAAGATAAAAAATAGTACTCTCTAATCTGTCTTCTATTTCTCTGTTATATACATATAGTTGGAAAGAACTGCATGAGGTTTCATCAGATACAAAAAGGTGCATTGCTAAAGGGGAAATATGAAAAATCCTGATTTAACAGATCAGTAAAACTCGGTAGTGCCACTGCTGAGAGAACTGGTCAGCAGAGAGTTTTTAGAATCAGTTCTTTCTCTGTCACTTCAGTCCTCAAGCAGAAATAAGGGGAAGCACATCTACGAGAGCTTGTGCTTCCTCACAATGAGATGCCACGTCTCCGCTGTAGCCAGTCGACGGCAGACTTGTTCAGTCATGCAGTGCGACTTACCCAGATTTCATTTTGCTCCCCCGCTGCAGCGGCCAATCAGAGAGAGGCCCTGAAGTCGCCGTTCCACCTGAAAGAAGAGCCCAAAGTGGAAGAGGCGCTGAGCCCGAGGCCGGCGTCCCGCTCCCAGAGCCAAATCCAGCCCAGCTTCGCCGCCGCTTTCAGCCAGCACGGGTCAGCAGCAGGCGCTGCGGCGGCAGCAGCGGCCGAGCGCCCAATGTTGGTCAAACCAAGGGAAGGAAGCCCGATGGCGAAGAACAGTCTGCTGAGCCAGGACATCAACATGAAGGTGGCCTCGGAGCTGCTGATGAAACTTTCAGGTAAGGACTACACGGAGATATTGGCAAACAAAAGCAATCAGCTGCCTTTTGTTCACATTAGATTAGATACAAGTAAGACGTATGATCGAAAATTGTTGACGTTATTATGAAATTACGCAACTCATTATGTCACCTCAGGTCAGTATATTGACACACCATGAGATTGATAGCTGCAAATCTAGAAGTTGAAGTTCCATCCCCTCTAAAGAAACTAACAGCATGTCTTTTTGTTTATCAGTTTATCAGTAGAGGAAGTCCTTGATATCGCAGCTACGAATGGCTGCAACCAACATTTGTAAAGAAATACACGTTTCTCCCCTCTGTGGTCGTCTTTTTCAGGCTTTTGGACCCTCTGTTTTCACCTCAGTATGATCATTAAAGGGATGCCTCTCTCAAAATTGAAATTTCACCCATTTGCTACTCATCGTGAGATGCTTCACGGAGGAGTTTAACGAAGGGAAGGCATTGCACCCAATTGAAACCTATCTAACTTGTCATCTTATAGAAGCAACTCCAACACCATATTTTAGGCAAAATATCAACCGCAGCCTCTCAGACAGGAGACGCACGCATGTGTAACAAGCAGTAAGTTATTTTATGCGCTTCGAGAACCGATCAAAAAGAGCACTGACCAGAATGCAGACAAAGCTTTCATGAAGCCCCTGCTTTATTTTTTTCTTGACATTTTAAGCCAATAGGCACTTCCTCAGAATTGTCTAACAACTTGGACGACACCAAACGAGCAGCAAGTGTTCTGTGTTCTTCTGTTGGTTGTAATTATAGTCATTGCCCACATAAGACTTCCATTTGGTGGAATTCTTTATCTCCATGGAACTCAAACATGGTTCTTTGGAGTAGGAAATGTCAGCAGAAGCCTCCATCAGGATAAGTACTGAGAAGAAAATGGGTGAAATCTGTGTTTAGGATGATCTTTCGCTTCACTGTGTTTGACAGGAAGTCAACATACATGGCTCTTATTTCTGTAGCACACTGTCTACATCAGTGCAGTACTGATTTTTTTTTGTTTTTTTTAAATCACATTCTATCACTGTAAATAGAGGTTAAAGCTGGTTGTTGTTTAAAGTGACTTCCAAAGTACCTGCTGAGCACCAGGTCCGGTTCAAGTGGCCTATGGACAGGCGCTGGTCCGCTGTGGGCTGCTGTAGTGCATCTCTCAACCAGTCCAAAATAAAAAGGCTCGTAGCAACAGAGCTGCCCTCTTCAGCTGCAGCATATGATACAAATATCACAGATTCCCTCAGAGCGAACGTGTCTTTTGCAATAAAGGCACATAATGTCAGCGGGTCCCTCTTCAGCCTGGATAACTACTTTAAAACATAATGCAGTTTTTACATTAATTTCTAAAAAGATATTTCGCTAAAATAACCTGGCACGCCAGATGAATGGCCCCGGAGTTTATTTCACACATCCACTGGTGCAGACAAAATAGAACGTGTCTGGAGAAGGAGGGGGTCTCTAGCTAGCTTAGCCACCAGCTCGCACTGGAGGCTTCCTGTGACAGGCGACATCAGCAGCCGGTGACTGCACCAGGAGGAACACAGTGGTGTTTAAATGAAGTCTAACCAATGCAACTGGCGGCTCACATGAAAGCACCTTGCCCATCATTAATGTGAAAATGCCACCATGCCCTGATAAAGCGCCACTACTGCTGCATCTGCTGCTAATCGCTTTAGCAGCGGCCATTGGTTAAAACCAGCGGGGAAACTCCTACTTCCTCGTCCTCCTCCGGTGCTTTTAAGGACAGCCTGCCGTCTCAGCTCTGTAGCACCTCCTAGGGTTGCAGTACTCCAGATGGGTCTCCTGACCACTTTTTAAGGGTCTCGGTCTCATCTCGGACTCTGGGGCATTTTTACTTGGTCTTGTCTCAGTCTCGGACTGAATGGACTTGGGATTTTTGATCAAGACCAGTCAGGACTCACCCACCACTGTAATGACACGATAATAATGGAAAAAAATCCAACTGCTGCTGTTTTACACTTGGTTTGTGACACCCAGAGTGACACACCCCCTTATTCCTAGTTAATTTGTTTTTTGCCTTGCTGAAAAGAGATGCTGCTGTTCGATTTAGAAGCAAACTTGAATTTAAAAAAAGATACTGGTCATTTATTTCTGTTTTGTTATTTTTCTTTGATACACACAGTCTTGGTCTTGTCTCGATCTCGTACTCCCTAGTCTTGATAATGTCTTGGTTTCGGTTGGTGCGGTCTCGACGACAGCACGAGCACTTTCAAAATCTTCATCAGCAAAACAAAGTCGACCGCTCATGCAACCGACAGGAAGTTCAGACCAGTAGAAATCGCAGCCCGTTTGCGGCTGGCGAGGAGGAGCAGCTGGATTTCAGGGTTGAAATGCGAGCGGTTCGGCTGCTTTTGCGGGGTTAAAGGTAGAACAGAGAGAGCGAGAAATGTGTGTTCTGACACATTAATGAAATTATTCACCTATGGTGTTTTTTGTTTTAAAAAAAAAAAAGGCAAACACACACACGGAGCGAGCAGCCGGGCATATCTGTGTGCAGGTCTGACAGACACCGGTTAGCATTGTCCTGGCGCAGTTGACTGGTGCTCGCGGTGACTCATGTTGGCTGCAGCCTCGATGGTGCTACACACATTCTGCTCCGCTGCCTGCCCTCGGGTCACGTTTGTGCGCGTGCACGCCACCTTTTTTTGTGTGTGCGCGTGTGTGTGTGTGTGTGTGTGTGTGTGTGTGTGATTACGTGATTACGGCTTTACCAGAGGAGGGATGGTGGGGGAAAAAAATCCAGATTTAAAACGCTGCCGTTTGTATTAAACAGCTGCAGCCGAGCGAACGGGGCGGGCTCGCCGCGTGTCATTCCTTCACTCACCCCCCCCACACACACACACACACACACCCCACCTGCGGTCTTTGTTTCATCCACCCCTCCCTCCCCGCCCCTCCCCTCCGCTACCCCTGCTCTCCGTCGCGCGTTTGCAATTTCCAATCCGGGAGCGCTGATGTTATCACGTCGCCGGTTTATTCGGCCCCGCCCCCTCCCCTCCCGGCCCCTCCCCCCACCCTCCCGTCGCTCACGCCGGCTCGCTGGAGGTTGACCCAGGTTGAGGGAAGGATGCGGCAGCGCTCATCCGCTCGCCGGCTCCCTCTGCCCCCTCACACGGCGCTCGGAGCGCGAGTGCCGTCCATCGCCATGGCAACAGTGGGGGCGGTAGATGGAGAGGGCCGTCTAGAGTGACAGCCTTGACAAGAGTCTGGACCCTCAGATGACCCTGGGTGGGGGCGGGTGCGGGGGGTGGGACGGCTGGGTTGGAGGGAGAGGCGGGGGCGTGGGGGGGCGGAGACAAAGACAGCAAGGAGGAGAGAGAGAGAGAGAGAGAGAGAGCCAGGAATAGGTCAAAGTCGTTACAGTCACGTGTGATTACGGCCACGCGGTTCGGGGGCATCCGCACCGCGACCCCCCCCCCCCCCGCGCGGTTGAGGGTCAGCGCAGGGACACGGCGAGCGAGGATCCGCGCCACAAGGCTCGGCGCTAAGCGTTTCCTCCCCTTTGTTCGCACGCCGTCCCGTCTGTTTAGGCGTCGTCGGGCGAAACACGCAAAAAAAAAAAAACGCCTAATTAGATCCTCCGCTCCTTCGGACGCGAGCCGAGCCCCCGCTCGTCATCATTATGGCCTATTGTGCTGTAACATCAGTTGCATCATCCGCTTTAACTGGGTCACTTCCTCCACTCGCTGCACCACACCCCCCCCTCACCCACCATTTCTTATCGAAAAACAAAAAAATAGGGGGGAAGATGAACGGACGGTGGCACCGAGCAGCCCCCCCTCCCTCCTCCCCCCTCACCACCCCCCAACATCTGTTTAAAACCAGGCTGCCGGTGTCTGGGGGCTAATTACGCCGGGCTAAATAGTCCCCGGCGCCAGCGGCGAACTCGTGCTAGCAGATGGGCACCGGCGTCGCAGGGCACAGACGACGTGACGTCAAGTTGGCAGGGGGAGGGGGGCATAGAGGGGTGGTTGCGGTGTCCAGGGCCCCTAGGTTGGTGTCCTAGCAGACTGGCATCGTGTGGGTAACAGCCGCGCCACCCACTCACCATCCAGCCACCCTCGGTGTAGGTGCGAAATCACACTCTGTGCTCGTTTAGCTCACTCCTGAGGAACAGGCCTGCCGTCATCTTTGAGGACCTGCTTTTTTTTCTTAATTTTTTTTTTTTTTGCACGCCCTCTCCCCTCCCCACCCTCTGCTGTGCTCTTCTTCGCTGCGCGGGGAAAAAAACAACATAAACGTTGGCCCGAACAGTTTTGACCACCAGGATGGCCAAGGATCCCCCTTGACCATCCTGCTGCCGGCGGATCGTTTTCAAGCACGCTGATCTGTTTTTTTGTCGTAGAAAAACAAAGCCAAGCGAAAAAGACAAAACAAACTCTTTTAAATTTGGGCTAAATTTGTGGTTTTTCGGTGCAGCAGCTCTGTTGCAGGCCAAACTCCACCTGACGTCCAGCTCCGCTTGTTCTTCCTACGTCTGGCCGGATGCGGCGACGGTTGAATGATGATGAAGATGAATCTCCATCAAGAGTCTTTTGCGTCTTTCAGTCTCTTGCAGCCATTAAAATGCTGCTGCACTTTGTTTTGTTTTGTTTTTTGCGTTGCATTGCACAGTTTCCTCAAGGTAGCCACAGTGAATCACGCTCCGTAATGGCTCCGCTCTTCAGGGCTCCACTTGATACCAGTAAAACAGACTGTACATCTCCTGCTTCCAGGTAGCTGCGGGGATTTCAGTCGGCTGAATCGGCCCCGGAAGGATTTCCTAAGTCGAGTGGTTTTATTGCTATTGATGTGCTTGTTTTGGATGATAATGTATTTGTTCTAACATTCGCTTCAGGTTCAGACATGGTGGCCAACGGAACAAAACGAAACACGGCCGTTCTTTGCTTTGACAGTTTGAACATTGTAAATATAGAGGTGACCTTGTTTTGCTTACCGAACCATTGCCCGTTTTGGATGTTTTTTTTTCTTTTCTTTTCTTTCTTTTTTTTTTTTTTAAAAAAAAGCACGCTTTAAGCCAAAAAAAATTACAAAAAATGTACAAAAATAAATATCTTAGTATTGCACTGCAAAACTGCTCAGCGGTTTTCCGTGTTCATAAAAAATATAATGATATAAGGTAAGGATTGGAATGTTTTTAATAATGGAAGTAAATTGGCAAGAAAGAAGTCAGCAAGTCAAGACTAATGAAGTAAAAACTGGACCTTGAGTTGCTGCAAAATCTTCCAGACTGGGCCTTTAAAGGTCCCACGTTCCACTTATTTCTGGATGTTTTCCGTCCGCACTCGTAGTGGATCATTCTCGCTCCCGTTGTTCATCCTGCCTCCCACAGAAATGTTTGATCGCTGTCTTCCTGCTCAGGAGTCTCTGAGGCCTCTACGGCTGCCCGGCTCGTGGTGTCATCGCTGACCTGAGACAGGGCATCCAGGCCCTTTGTGACATCACCGTCAAATCTAGCTTTTAAGAACTGTGTGCATTTATTAACACGCTTTCTGAAAAAGCGAACAGGCAAAAGAATGAGGATTTTTCAGTCTGTAGAGTCGGTTGACATGATTGTTACTAAACATTGATAAAATCAATTTTGTCATAATTTGGGAATTTTTAAAGAGGAAAATAGAGAAAAATAATCTCCTCCTGAGATGCTGTGATCATATGGTGCAGTGTGGCTTATGTAATTCTCCTGTTAGTCAGTCAGTGAATGATGAATCTCATAATGATTCTGATTGAGTGTCATCTTCTTATTATGATTTCAACCATTCATTAATTGTGGGCCAAGCAGTTGACCAGTGGAAGTCGCAGCCAGCCAGCCAGCCAGCCAGCCAGGCAGGCAGACACTGGCGTTACTGTACAGCCTGTGCTTCATCTGTGAAGCTGTGCACAGCTCGGGCTGGCTGTCTCCTCGCCGTGCCCCCTCACTGTGGCCGCTCGCTGACCTCTACTCTACTCCCACCCTCCCTACCTCCACATCGCTCTTTCCGTCTCCTCTCATCACCACCGAGGGTTCTATTTGCAGAGAGGCCGAGTTTATTCCTTTTGTCCCTCTGCTATTTGCGTTCATTTCCTGGGCGGGTGGTTCTATAAGCCAGTGGATATTCATAGAGTAGCCGGCGCAGGTCTCCCGTCGGCCGCCTCGACCCTGTTCGATAAGAGCCGGCTATCAGGCGGCCGGGCTGCAGCTGCTCGGATCCCGCTTGTTTTTTGTCGCCGTTTTTGTGCGGAAAAACTCCCCCCCCCACCGTCCGTCCGTCCGTCCGTCGCCGTGCGTCGGGAGCGTCGGGACGGCCCTGAAAAAGCGGCGAGCCGCGAGCTGCCGGAGGATCAATTGTAGCAGCAGCTGTCTGTGAAGTCTACAGGCGAGGCTGCTGTGGCTCCCACATGACACGCAGTCTCCACACTGCAGCCTTTGAAGCGCCTGAACTCTTCACCCCTCTGTCTGAGCAGGTCGGCGAGAGAGCAGGATAATAGAGAGAGGGAGGGGGCAGGGAGGAAGAGCGGGGGGGTGAGGAGGAAGGAGGGGGGGGGGGAGATGTGGAATAGCAGAGCAGCGAGAAGGCTGCAGCGGTGTGGGGGGGGTGGGGTGTCGGGGGGGTGGAGACGTTGTCATTTAGGCTTTAGCCGCTCTTCATCTCCCCTTCCTCCCACTGCTCCTCTCCCTCATCCCATCTTCCCTCCCGCTACCCTGGGGTGTGATTTTCCTGGCACCGCTTGACAGTTCCATCTCGGTGCTCCCCCGCCGTCCCACTGGCCGTCCCACTGTCCGTCCCACTGTCCGTCCCACTGTCCGTCTCACTCGCCGTCTGACCCTTCGCTCCCTCTGCTGCTTCCCAATGAGTTGGTTTTAAAAAGCTGCACGCACATCGTGAACTGCTCTAGAGTTTTATTTCTTTCTTTATTATTTTAATTCTCAGACTGTGTCGTCAGAATACCTGTGATGGATGTGCGCCCTCCCGCCGTGCGCGAAACGGCCTGTCACGTCTGGGCAGATTGAAGTCGACACCCGAGGTCAAAGTCGATCACTAAAAACAGAACAACGCACAAACCCCAGTCACTTCCATTTTGGCTCAAAACCAAAGTAGCGTCGCAACGGAAAGGAGCGCCGCACGTTGAGCCTTCGCAGGCACTTTGTTTACCATTTCCGTGTTGTGTTTTTTTCTTCTTCCGAATACTGCGATTTAAACAAAACAAATTCTCTCTATTTATGGACTTACCAGTGACTTCATTACTTGTAGACTGAGACATAAGTAGGACCAGAGATGATACTTTGTCTCTTTGTAGGGTTCCTGAAGACAACTATCCAATTATAAACTCTTATCTCTCTGTCTCACACACACACACACACACACACACACACACACTGCACTAGCGAGTGCAGTGATGGACAGCGCACATCCTCAGTGGACTTCATTTTGGTGACACAGCTAAAGCTAATGTTAATGCTAATGCTACTGCTAATGTGACCCTCAGCACAGTGGCACGTGTTAATCTGCCGTTAATGTCGCGTCGTGTTTTTGGTGAGTGTTCACAGTTTGCAATTAAAACTAAAAAATGGAAAAAAGGTGGAGAAGAAAAAGAGCAGGAAGTGTTAATTAAAACTGATAATCAAAAAAAAACAAACAAAGGCAACGTGATGTTGTGATCAGCAGTTCACTGCACACAAACAGATTTTTGAAAAACACTGTTTTATCAGCCGCTTATTCTTTTATCTTGCACAATGTAGCAGCTTAGATGTGTGGGGGGTTTTTTTTCTCCCCCTTTTCAGCTCTATGTCATTGACTTTATAATCAAACCTTTCGGAATTCCTCCCCAATCCCCCCCCTCCCCAAACTCAAACGGTGCCATTTAATATGCAGAAATCTCTGCACGCCACAGCGTGTTTTTGTCACAGCAGCAGCAGCAGTGAGGTGCTGCTCCAGCGATGGAAGCCTGTTGGTGTGTCCCCTGGTTGACCCTTACAGATCACCCCCCCCCCCACCCCCCACCCCCCCACCCTCCTCCGTCAGCCTCTCCTAGGTTACCCTCGTTCGCCAACTCCGGCCACCTGATTAAGGGATTAGCGGCGCTGGCGGTTGTCAGTGCGGTGGTGGCGGGCGGCGGCGGCGGCGCGGCCGCCGCGCGCACCAGACACCTGAACCACGGGGTGGTGGTGGTTGTGGTGGTGTGGAGAGGGGGGGGAGATGGGGGGCACAAGACACCAACGCATCCGCAGCGGCGGCTTCGGCCCCTTTCCACGTACAAAGGAGCGTGGCTGCAGTGTCACACAGCCCGACACAGGCCTCTACAGCAGAGGAGTGGAGTGGGGGGGGGTAGGGTTATCACAGGGTTACTGTCTTGCCCCCTCCCCTCCCTCGACTCCCCATGTCCTGCCAAAAGCATATATCCCCAAACCCCCACCCCCCCCCCCCACTCCTTGCCTTTCCCGGCAAAGTTTCCTGGAAAGTGTTTGTAGATTCCGCACATCTGTCGGGGACGACGGCAGCAGATGCCACAGCCGAGCGCGTCCAGCCTCTCCTCTCCCCTCCCTCCCCCACCTCCTCCCCCTCGTCCCCCTCGGAACGGGGGAGGGGGGGGCAACACAACAACAAAAAAGGCCCTGGTTTGATTGATATCAGCAGACTGTCGACTCCGGCAGTGGTCAGTGTGCGGCGGAGCTCCGTGTCGCAGCGACTCGCCGGTTGGGCTCCAGACGAGCTTCGCGTGCGCTGCCTCTGCACCTCCCCAGTGTGTGAGCGTGACCTCCCCACGACCCCCTGACCCAGTAATCACGCAGCGAGATGCTGACCGAGGTTGGCGCGGCTCTAATAGCAGCGCTCGTGGGGTTTTTTTTGGGGTTTTTTTCTGCGGCCGTTTGGATTCTCTGTCTCTTTAAAGGACAGATGATTTAACTCATCATTTATCCCACTTCCTCTTCCTCTTCATTGGTACTGCTTTTTTTTTTTTAATTATTTTTAAAGCCATAAATTGTTGTGTATCGTCAGCCTCTGGCGCTTCTGGGCAGCCGAGTGCAAGACTTTGGAAAAGCCCTTTCCGTTTTTAACCCCGAGTTACGCTGCATTCGCACCTAAACTGGTGCCGCAATAGAGGCCAGCGGGATCGTGCTGTGCCGCTCTCTCCAGCCGCACAACAGGGTTCAGTGTGTGAACTCAAGTTCGGCCGTATGGTTCATATGGTTTCTGAGCATCGGCCACAGAAATCAAAAAAGTTTTGTTACGGCTGTGGCCGCTGGACGGCAAGAAACTGCAGCATCGATGATGGCAATGCAACATTAACAAACAACAAACAACAAAATGGCGCAGAGAAAAGTGACTTTTTTTTTCAGCATTTCCAAGTGACTTTGAAAGCGACAGAAAGATGCAGTGAATCACTCTCAGCATCAGCTGATCCTGCTTCCCAATCATTGCCGCTGATCCTGATCGCAGCGTCCCTGGTGGTTTTTATATGTGTAAAGAAAGAGGAAGGCGGAATTATCTACATTGTTGTGCATAATTGTAAATAACAGCTTACTGAATGCACTCAGATTTGGATCAGTAATTACAGACAAAATTTAATTTGCACGGATTTGTTCTTTTCTCTTTTTTTTTTCTTCCTACTGAAAACGATGTTTTGTAATGGACAAAAAAACAAGAGATGTGAGAGGTGCTCTCAGAGGGCTAACAAGCATCCGTCAGAGTGACAATAGAACTGTAACTATGGGGCAGTGTGTCGGTGCCCTTTCTGACATCACCAAAGTCTGATTTCCAGACATGAGATGTGTTAAAGTGGACTTTTCTCATCTGTTGGGAGTTGTTGACAGGCTGCAGAGATGCAATGTCATGGAGTTGCTAGTACACAGAGACGTAGCGCTGCCATGGTGGCAAAGCTAACTTTGCACAATCAAGCAACCATTGTGTCCCCCCCTTGCACGTTGCACAACCGTCTCTGTGAGCCTCCGCTGATCAGCCGCCGTCCTCTCCGTCCACACAGAGAACAACAAAGACGCCCAGCACCAGAAGGTGAAAGTCAAGGCGGAGCCCATGGAGGTGGACCCACCGGCTGCGGAGCTGCCCTCGCCTGCCTCTCACCTGTTGCCGTTCAGCACTTTAGGGCCGAGTGAGAAGAAGGAGCCGATGAATAACCAGCCCGAGACGTTGGCCTGCCCCCAGAAAGACCTCTTCTCCCAGGACATATCGGTCAAGATGGCCTCCGAACTGCTGTTTAAACTGTCTGGTGAGTGTGGCACGAGATGTGTCAAACACACACACACACACACACACACACAAGCAGCCCCATGTAACAGCAGACGCCGCGGCGCTTACACGGCTACAAGTTCTTTCTTCCTCCCCACAGCTGCACCGCAATGGAAACCTTGGAAAAAAAAATTTTTTAATACCCTCCATAAAAACGACATGCTTCCATTGAACGTCTCTGGTGGCTTTGTGCCGAAGTCAAGGATACATGAGAAGAAATGGCACGGCGCCTCTCACCTGCGGGGCCATTTAGAGTGACATTGAAGCCGCAGACGGCTGTTTGTGCCGCCGCTAGATTAAGACGGACATTTCAGGTGGAGCCGTCACCCCCCACTTCCCCAGTGTGTGTGTGTGTGTGTGTGTGTGTGTGTGTGTGTGTGTGTGTATTAAGAAGACCCTGGTTCCTGTCAAGCCGATGATTCCGCATCTTAAAGGACCTGATGGAGGAACAAGAATCGCGTTGGGGGGGGGGGGGACAACAATCCCTCTTCTGTTTCTTGCTCTCGCACATATTCACAGATTCACACGTCGGCAGTCGCTCTTTTCCCACACAGTCTTGCACAAACACCGTTACACACTGACACAAGGCCCCATGGGGAGTGGTGTCTGCACAAACCCCCCGCCCCCCGCCTCCGCGTCCGCCTCCTACCTCACCTCCTTTACTCTCATCCTCTCTCTCTCTCTCTCTCTCTCTCTCTCTCTCTCTCTCTCTCTCTCTCTCTCCCTCGCTCTCCTTTGACTCGTTTTCAGACATGCCGGCTCAAGCACACTTGGCTGCACACCCCACCCCCACCCCCACCCACCTCCCTCCCAGCTCTCCCCCAGCCTCCCTCCCTCCCTCCCTTCCTCCCTTTACATTTCTCCCGTGCGACATCTCCATGGCAACGTGGAAAGAGACCTCTGTCCTTGGCGAGCGGTGTGACGGAGCGGGGTGTTAAAGGCTGGGTGGGTGGTGGTGGTGGTGGTGGGGTGGTTGTAGCGAGGAGGAGGCGCTGGATAAGGAGGAGGAGGAGGATAGGGGGCAGTGGGGTGAGGGTGGGGGGCGTCGGGTGCACAGTATGCCCACCCAGGGAGACCAGGGGGGCAGCACCGCTCGCCTGGCAACGGCCCCTCCCCCCTCCCCCCCGCCGTCAGAAGTGGCTTTAAATGCAGGAAGGGGTGGAGGGGGGGGAACAGAGTGGCTTGCTGTCACACAATGAGCAATCAATATGAATTACCCAGAGCAGTAGGACCTCCGAGACACATCAGTGGCAAGGTCGCTCCGCTACGCCAAGACGGCTGCAGCTTTGAAATTCACTTCAATGCATCGCCTCAACACTCACATATGGCTCCATTCTCAGGAACACCGGGTAATGGTCTCCTCTCTGCCGAGATCAGGGGGAAAAAAAGAAAAAAAAAAGACCCCGTGGTCGGTCGCCGACAATAGCCGCCCGAGTCTCGCCATTATCTGATTTTTTTTATTTTTTTTACAACTTGCCTCGGCCACCGCTTAGAAAACCTCCCCGAAAAACCATTTGTGTTTAATACTCGGCCTCACGCCGCGATTAGCAGGGAATTGCTCCTCAAGTGCAGGATGCAAGTTTTTTTTCTCAGCAGAAGCTGGAAAAGAAGCTCTCGGCCAAAAAGTTGTGAGTTGCACGTTTGCCAAACGCCGAGCAAGGAGCAGCCCTGAAGCGGGTCGTTCATCCGGGCAGCTGAAATTACACCTGCTCGCTACTCGCTACTGGCTAAGTCATGGTGGCGGCTGCGGTGACATTTTCTAATCTGCATGACTGGAGTTTCGCTGAGCGAAAGATTGCGGCCAGTGCCGGTGCAGCGGAAGCTTTTGGGGGATCAGTTGCTCAATCAGAAAGAATGAGTAAAGGCCAACACAGCAACAGTTAAAACTCTCATACTTGTATCATACTTGTGAGAGTGTCAATGGCCTTCTGCATTGCTAGCTACACGGGCTCGTTGTGTATTAGCAGTGAGTGGACTTCTTCACCCTCTGTGAAACTCCATCGTGGTTACTTGGGTTTGAAAATGCCTCCAGGGCCTCCATTGGAATCGGGGTGGAAAGAAGAAAATCTGTGAAATTCTTTTTTTTTTTTTTTGTGAGCTACCCCTGTATAACACTCGGCAGCTGATTCCCTCTCTGATCGGCCTGACTGCTCAGGTGACCTGAGCAGCACATCGTTCCGTCCTTCTGCGTTACAGGCTGGAAAAAGAAGAGACAGTAACAGGTGTTGACATGTGAGGCGGAAAGAAAACCTGCTCTTCAAACCCGCCACCAATTTGTCGTCAGTTTGATCACTGGGTGGCGACACATTTTGTGTGTGTGTGTGTGTGTTCCTTTCCACCTGAATTATTAACATGAAAAATTTCAATATTTTCTGCATGCCAAATAGCTTCCACCAGACTTCTCACTTAGCTCAGAGGGCAGCCGGAGACACACGAGCCATCTGGGAAGTCTAATAAAGATCTGACCGGCCGGTGCACAATCCAAACTTGTTGTGTTGTTGGCCGTATTGTCAGGCAGCGGTGTGAGCTGCCACTTTCAGCCTGCGGTGTACTTGTCATAGTCTGTACATTTAGTAGGGATGCACCGATACCACTTTTTTACACAACGAGTAGAGTACAAGTACGTGCATTTCAGTACTCACTGATACCAATACTGACCACTTAATAAGGCCATTACGCATTAGAGAATTACTTGGATTTTTCCAGATGTTGTGTTATTTGAACAACTTTCCTCAGCATGTTTGTCTAGAACATGGTCACCTGTCATAAGTTTCTCTGCTGTACAAATTTAACAAAATTGCCATATACATTTAAATACAATCTGTGTGGTGGTATCGGTACGTGTTTTACGAGTACAAGTAGGGTACTCAGCCGCAGCATCAGCATCCCTAATATTTAGCATAAATGCAGTTCCAACTACTACTTTTGATTATGTATTTTTTTGGGATCATCGTTTGTGTTTGATGGCTATTGTTATTGTTATTGGCCAATTGATCACATTTTAAGTATTAGATTAATACTTTGGACTTGAATAAACGATTTCACATCATTGTTATTTATTTTTTGTTTTTCTTTGTCTGTTTTTCAGAAAAAGTCAGCAAATCCAACAACCACAAGGACAGCAACATGGTGGGAATAAGCAGGTGAGCCCAACGCGCCGCTCCCTTCTACTAATTAAACCTTGTGATATTGCGTCCCTGGCGAAGGCGTGACGCACAGTCAGCAGGAATGTTTGCACCTAGTTAGGGAATGTGTTAAGGTCACCAACTGCCGGTGTAACTGTTGCCGTCATGCGTCCCCCTCCAGCCCGTTCCTGGATGAGTGCTTCAGACAATCACCCTTCAACTCGCGCTCCAAGAGCTCTTCTCCTGCAGAGGCCAGCTCCTCCACTAGGGCGGCGTTTCACGGTAGGCTGCATGCTGAAGTGTTACCACACACGGGGCAGGGGGAAAACTCAGAGACTCAGGGACGCAGGGGTGCACTCACCCTTGTCCTGCGTCCTCTAGAGCTGATCCATGAGTTCTTCGGCAGAGGATCATTATTAATACGATAATATAATAATATTACTACCTCGTTTTGAGTATGTTTCAGCCAAAATAATTTTGCCCTTTCTGCTTCAAGTTTTTTATATGAAAATGTTCACTATCTCTGTTTGAAATTTACACCAGGGCAATCAGTGTCTTCTTTTCTAAATCTTAAAAAAAAACAAAAAAAACTTTTAGACAGCTATATTTTTTATTGCGCATTTTTCTTATAGATTGTGTTGGTTAATCAAGAAAATCACTTTTTTTCAGATTTTACATATTATCCACTGTTGTAAAAAACAAAACCAAAAAAAATGTGTTTGTTGCCTCCTCTCTTTTTTCCAAACACATCTTTTATGCTTTTTTTACACATTTATATTGATCTCACAGTAGCCTGGACTATTTGCTGATTATTCAGGGATTCATACCAAATACAGAACAGTTGGTGCGCATGCGTCAAGACCTGCACATGAAGACACCTTCAGAGTCCTCAGTGTTGAGGCAGCCAGGACACGTTACAATTAACCGGCCTCAACTTCACATGATCCCTCCTCTCTCTTCAGTAAAGCCTCCTCTCTGCCTTCAGTGCCCCCTCCCCCCTCCCTACACCCCCCCAGCCTTCCTGCACTTCATACATGTCCCCAACCTGACGGCCTCTGGCCCGGGGCGCCCCGCCCCTCCGTCTCCCTCTCCCGCCTGCCTCCCTGGCATCCCAGAACTTCCCTCCGTGTTCCTTTGGCAGTGAGAGATCCAGAGGTTAATTAGCTTGTGCCAGCTTCGCCTGTCCCTCTGCCAGTTAATGAAAATCTGATTGGCTTCTAGGTGTCAAGAGTGTCCTGAAAGTTAATTCGCCCAGCCCACCTCTGCTTTCCCCTGTGTGTTTAAGCCTCACAACCTGGACTCCTCCGCCTGTCTGTATAGTTTCACTGTCTTTTCCTGCTTTGTGCGTGTGCACTTTCACCTTTTCTACTTAACTCATCTTTCCTTTTTCCTCCCTGTTTATTATCTCATTGGCTGTGACTGACTGCTGGGTTTCCTCGCTCCCCTGCAACATTGTTTGCTGTCCAAGATTGTTCCAGTGGCCGCAGTGTCGCAACAGAACGTCTTTCTGAAACCCGTCAACAAAATACCTTTAATACTGACAACAGCACCTTGTGCTTTCTGGAACGGCTGCCCCACCAGACAGCCACAGGAAATTCCTGCTGGATCACTTGGTGTAATATGTAGTTTATAGTAACAGAGGCAAAAAAAAAAAAAAGAAAACAGAAAAATGGAGAGCAGGAGGTGGACTGACCTTTCGATCTGGCTTTGTTTTGCTTTGATTTTTGTGCTTTTACCACATAATTAAATCAGTTCATAAAATTGTTAATAATTTGGGATCTATTAAAAAGTTATCCCAGGAAACTAATAGATTAGTTATTATTCCCATTTTAATTCGAAAAAAACATTTTCTTCAATTATATTTGAACCAATAAGTTTGTTTTACACATTATGGCTTTTGCCATAATCTTCCACTGCTGTAAATTTGGGTGATTTCTATCAGGATTTTTTTTTTTGTCCAACAACACATTTTCTTTTTTTTTTTCACAATATTCAGTAACCAGTTAACCACAGAGTTATCATGTCTCGCGTCCTGAGCAAACAAGCTTTGCTTGCAGTCTTGCGCGCAGCCATTAAAGATCAGCGCCGTCTCCTGGTGCACGGTCGGCCCATATGCTGGGAGTCACAACAGACACTGCACTTTTGCACTGCGCGCATCACCTTCTGAAGTTATGCAGAAATGTGGCATCATGCCAGCAATGGTTGATTCAGGGGAGAGAAAAAAAAAGCAATGCAGTTTTTTTGTCAAATAGACCACTGGGATTTAGACTCACAGTTCCCGAATAAACTATCAGCTTGTTGCAAAAAAAGGAAGTGTGAAGTGCAGTTGTCGTATGTTTTTAATTGCAGTTTTTCTCCCGCTCGCGCGACAAAAACGCCTTTTCAAGAGCTTAAGATGTTTTCGTCGGCTGAGCATCCGTCCCCCTCAGTTATCCGTCTGTAAGTCGCTGCCACGGCTTTCAATTTGAGACGGAATGCGTAATAAAAACAACTTTCAGGTTTTTCAATTAAAACCCTAAATGGAAGCGATTTTTAGATGATCGTTTTCCTTCCATCCCTGCTCAGTTGTGCATATTCATAGGGACAAATTGGAAGCAACGGACCCACCGCTGCGTCATAATTGCTCTGAAACCATCGTATTCTAAAGAGCCCCGGCGTTCCCCACTCGTGGGCAATACGATAGTTTGTAAGCGCTCTAGTTCTCAATATAAACGTTCAAACTGAGCATCGCTTCTTTTGTGAGTAGGTGTTTTGTAATACCAGCGTGACCCGAGGAGTTTGCTGTCTTGCGCGCTGTTTAGAGCAATCCTTCTTTTTCTTGTTTGTGTCCATCCCTCCGGCTGTAATAGCGCCAATTAAACCATTAACCACTTCAAGGCCCACGCTACTCTCTAACTGGCTTAATCATCAGTGTGTCTGCCCGGTCTCGGCCCGGAGCCACTGACCTGACCTGGCCATCCCCTAGCCTCACTCGTGAGTCAGGATCAGTTAATGCTTTTATGTGCTAAAGCTTGAGCCACGAGCCTCGTAAAGGAAGGAGGTCTAAGATTCTCGGAATAAGCCAACACACAGACACGGAGCTGGTGGGCAGCGGTGTGAATAGCCTCTTGAAAGTGGAAGCAGGGCCGTCGCGATGAGGCTCCGACTAACGCCGGAGGTCAGAGGTCGGCCTGGGTCACCGCAATCATCCGCCATTGTGACACTTTGACCACCCGTGCGGCAACAATCACCTGGACTGAGACGAGACAAGCGTCTGTCGCTGGCTGCTAATTGTCCAGTCCCACAGTCCAGCGTTGGTTTTCACCAGGTGCGATGATACAGATCGGATCAAACAGCACAAGCCGATTGAAACTTCAGTCATGGTGGTGTAGCTTTGTTTCGGATGAGTAAACGGCACATGCAGATTAGATTGCATCCCATTGTCGGAATTTCATGACAATCATGTCACATTCCCAGTAAAGGTCATCCTGTCCTGTTTAACTGTCCCTGTTTTTAAAGAGGGACAATGATTCTTTGGTGTTGCAGTTTCAAAAAAAAGCAAAAAGACAGACAGCAACAAGCTTGATGAGTGGAGAAAACAAAGACATTATGGGAACCCACAAGTCAATGGCATGGCCTAATTCAATGTCCACGTAAATGACGTGTGAACGCACCTGCTGGTCTGCTTTAGATGCAGCGTGTTCTCCATATTCAGTATGCGCAAATAAAAGGTATAAAATAAGAAAGCGGCTCAGGACTGAATGTGAGGACATGGTTCTTTGCTTCTCCCTCATTGAATCTAAAGACCCACTAACTCCGAGACCTTTTCCCATGGAAGGAGCCCGTGCAGTGAAATGTGCTTTTTATTTCTTTCTCTCTTTTACTAGTATTATTTTCTAGTGAATATCAACTGTGTGCCCGTGACTTGGAGATTACCCAATTCTCTCTCTTCTGTATACCATTTCATCACTCAGTGAGTGGGAGCAACCGAGTTATTCATTCTCTATTAATAAGCCAATTTAAAATGATAAAAAAAAAAAAACTTTGCTCGACCTTCCTTTTACTTTTTTGCAGCAAACACAAATGCTTCGGTCAAGGTCAGACTGCTTGGCTATGTTCTCTGCAAAGGTTGCGTAGCAGGCAATAACAAAAGAACTAAATAGCACGTTATGAATGACTCCACGCCCTATTCATGCGGCGGCGGATTATTCGCAGCAGAAAGACCAATTTCTCCGATTTTTATCAAAGCGTGTCTTTATTTCTTCTGATTAATGGGTGGAGGGAAAGGGGTCGACACGCAGCGAGGAGTCCAGCAGTGAAATGTGTAAGCTGCAGGCTTCAGAGCAAAAGAGTGGCGCTCGCTGTGAAAATTAGGAATGCATTTGCGCAGCACAGTGGACAAGGAGCATATGTCTAAAAGGAAGGGTTCCGGGTTTTGTTCTGTTTTTTCTTTTTTCTCTCTTTTTAAATCTTCTGGTTGTTAAAATTAACCTGCTGTGTTTTCCTTGATTTTTTTGTAAAACATGGACCAGATTTGTATCTCATTTTTGCTGGTCACAATTTTTTATTTCCCAGTCTTATCAATTTAATACCTCGGTGTTTAGTGTCAGCATTCAAAGTATTGTATTATCTGCTCTTTGCGGCACGTTTGCACAGTTATTGAACCATCGATCAGGGATACGGTGGTGTGGTTTGGCGTGAGCCTCTTTTGATCCAAGATTCAAGAACTTCATTTGTTACTCGCTCGTGCTGGATGTGCGGTGAAAGGACAAAAGCGGCAGCGCTTACGAGAGGCCGCGCAAACAGCAAAAACAACATTCACAGAAAAGAAAGAAAGAGCAGCAAGAACAATTACAGTTTAAAGTACGGACAGTGTGTACGCATGTTTTGTGCATTAGAGGGACAGCGTGTGGGGTTGGTGGCGTCCTGCTTTGTAAGGCACGGACCCTCCAGCCTTCTGCCATTTCATGCCTGTATGTGTGAACACACTGACCAGGCTGTCCAGCCAGGTTGTGTTGAGCCGCCAGTAAGCGAAAAAAGCAGCGCGCCGCATCGTTAAGGCTGAATCGTTATGGAGCGACTCCATAGTGTTTTAATGGCCAGATAAGAGTGACTTCACCCACACACACACACACACACACACACACACACCCCATTTATTATCCGACACCAGCGTGTATGATTTAAAGCAGCGGTCAGACAGCGAATGTGATAATGAATATTTTTATGAAACAACGAGGCGTCCGCCTTAACGAACCAGAATAGGAGTTTTCCCTCCAGCATCTCACAAGGTTTGTCCGAGTTTATTACCACTTTCGCTGTGTTGTCACTTCCAAATTGCCTGCCTTCAGCCTCTGGAGTGTGTCTCTGTGCAGCAGGAGAGAGGATAGAAGCAGTGTGTGTGTGTGTGTGTTTGTGTGCGTGTGCGCCATGAAGGCTGATTAGCATGAAAAAAAGCCCGCAGCCTCCGGTGGCTGGGATCGCGCAGCGGTGGGAGGGCACACAGGCATCTTCAAAAGACAGTATGAGCTGATTATAACTTGGATTTAAAAAAAAAAAAAGAAGTGATGTCAAATATCCATATTTAATCTGTGTGTACATGTGATAAGTCAGCCCCTAAAATTATGATATGGCTAGGTTTTTATTTGAAGCATTACCGCAGTTCTTACAGTCAGTAGTGTCTGTAAAACTTTTTTATACTTTGCTGAATGCCAAACAAAAAAACATTTCATCTCATTTCGCGTGGTCCATTCACGGGTGGCCTCAGCCAATCATCTGGCTCCATCTAATTCTGTCCTCTGAATCCTTTTCTCTCACACCAACTAACTCTGTGTCCTCTTACATTGCATCCATTAAATCTCTCTAGAGCTCCTGCCTCCCAGTTCCAACCTCAGCATCCTCCTACTGATGCATTCACTGTCCCTCATCTGTGAACGTGCCCATCTGGCCTCTCTGACTCTGTCTCCAAAGCATCTCATGTTTTGAGATGTCCTTATTCCCGAGGCCATCCTATCCATCCCACCAGCTCTCTCCCGAAAAGCAGCCCAACATAGCGAACAAAAAAGACCCTGTTGTGAATGTTTGTTTTTACATTGCCTGTTGTTTCCCCATGACTTTTAATCTTGCCACCAGTCATGCGGCGCTTGTCTTTTTTTTATGAAGTCCACAAATATACTTGTCTTTATTCTCAATACAACTGTCTAACTGCAAAAAAAAACTCTGAGGTACACGGTTGTCCCAAGTACACTGTAAAAAAGAACATTAAAAAAAAAAAAGGCAGAGCCATTTCACAAAGTGCCGCCATTTTCGGATCAATAAATAATAAACTTGAATCACCCCGCTTTTATTTATAGCAGCGAGACGCCATCGGACTTGTAAAGGCTCTGCGGCTGTTTGCGTCAGCGGCAGGCTGCTGAACATGGCGTCGTCTGTTTCCGCCCTGCAGACGCTGAGAAAGATGACAGGCAGCCGGGAAACGGGATCACCCAGTGGAGGCTGAATGAGCAGCTCTTCCCCTGTCCCGTCTGCGGCAAGGTGTTCGGCAGACAGCAGACCCTCTCCAGGCACCTGTCTCTGCACACGGGTGAGTAGGCGCGCGGTGGAACCAGACTGGGCTGGATGCTCAACGCAAAAAATACGCAACTCGCTGTGTTTGCGCGTGTGGGCGTGCGCTTATTCAGCCCCAAGTAAGTAAATAAGACTTATCAGAGCAGATTACCCTGCCTTTAAAGAGATTACTTGCATGATTAGTCTCTCTGGGGAAAAAAATACTCGTCTAATTACCCAGATAGGGGGATGCCTCGCATCCAAAGGCGGGCCAGTAACTCTGAAGCGCTCCAGATAGCGTTTCCCTGCCTTATTGTCTCTTTCACTCCGGGGCCTTTTCGGGAAGAAGGACTCCACTGCATTTTGTCCTCAGTTTTATTCCCACAGAGGAGAGCGACAGCCTGGCGTGCTGCATGAATGCAAGGTTTTCCAAATCATTTGGGATCAAACTGCCGCTAACTGCGCCACCCCTGCTAGCATTAGCTAGGCTCACAGACACTTCCTGTATTCCCTCTTTGGTCTTCGTTTTTTTCTCTCTCTCTTTTAGAGCAGTTTTCAGCAGTTGTTTCTTGCTTGGATCTCAGCTAACAGGGCGCTGATAGGTTATGCTGCACTAAGATCACCTTGGAGCTTCACAAGATGGATGTGCAAGATTTCAGAATGCAAATGTTGGCCAATCGGGCTGCATTGCAAGGTTAAGAGAATGAGGAGGCAAATTGTTGTTTTATGCAAATCAAATAAGTGCAGGATTACAAATTGGGTCCTGCTCCTCCTCCTCCTCCTCCTCCTCCTCCTCTTCCTCCTCTTCAGGATTGCGTAGTAAATCACGGGGCCCTCCAATGTAGAGCCATGTATCAAAATGCCGTCACACTGTTTGGACATGCTCTCATATTTTTTGTGTACACACACACACACACACACACACACACACACACACACACCATCTGAGAGTGTTGGCTGTGAACAGCTTGGCCACACCACAGAGAGCAGAAGCAGGGGCATATGTCAGTGTGATGGTCTTTTTGGTTTCCCTGCGACATAAAGGTTGCCTGGCTTCATGTCCTTGGGGCAAAATTGTGTGTCTGCATGTTTGTGTGTCTCTAGGGGAGGCCAAAAGGGGCGTTATGTTGATTTGTTTTGGAATAAATGGTGAAGATTTGCATTTTTTTCCCTTTTTTTTTCAAAAAAGAAAAATTGTTTGCGAGTAAATGTGCTCCTACCGTGCATATCCGTCGCTGCCTGACTTGGCCCGTGTTATCAGGTTTACAAAAATGAAATGTATTCCTGACAAAAGGTCGTCAGACTTCACCAGATGTTGTTGTTGTTGTTGTTAGTATTATTTCCCCCCACCGTGTTCCCAGGATCAGACTTGTATTTGGGGTCACGCAGGGTGAGGCGGGGTCAGGCATTAAGCAATTATGTTTAAGCTCTCTTTAAAGGTTCCGAGGTTGCGCGCAGCTTAATGAAATATCATCCTAGCTAATGTTTGCGGTAACCCGAGATCTCTCACTCACTCTCTTTGTGTGTGTGTGTGTGTGTCTGCCTGTCTGTGTGGTTGCAGAGGAGAGGAAGTACAAGTGTCACCTGTGTCCTTATGCAGCCAAGTGCAGGGCAAACCTCAATCAGCACCTGACCATCCACTCTGTCAAGCTGGTCAACACGGACGCCGAGCAGATCGTCAACGCCGTCACAGCTGACTCTGCCGAGCGCCGCAACTGCCCCTACTACTACAGGTAGCCTTCACACACACGCACACACACACACTCACAGGTGCAATACACCTGAAAGTAAGTGGTGAAATCATGGGAAATGTTTTTTTTTTTATATATATATATATTAATATATTAGGTTCCAGGGTTTTTATCCAGACACGTGTTGCCATTTCATACTCATAACTGTGAACTGCACATATGATGAAAACAGATGGATTTCAAGATAGGTGTAGATTATCCATTCCAGCACAGTCGAGAATTAACCAAATTAGATGCGTGCCTGTGTGCGTGTCACTTACAAAAACAGTGATTTTCACATGACTGGACTGAGTACTGGTCCTGCTATTGTCAGTTATTACATCTTTATCGTCGTCTCAGTGAGGGCCGGGCCATAAAACTGATAGAGCTTTCATTTCAACTACAGTGTATTCTTAACGATGTCATTACAGGTGGTTAAACATGCTGCGATAGCGGCGCACAATGCAAACAGCACAAAGGGTTGCTGGTGTCTTGTGCTTTTAAATGGCCTCCTTTAGGGTGACGCCAGGTGCTAACTGCTTTAGCATGAAGACCGAAGGCTCTGTTAAGAGTTGGCAACCAAATTATCACTTAACTGTCACGTCTGCAGAGCTTTGATTAAAACTCATCTCCTTTTCCGGGTGGAAGGACGCGCGGTT
Organism: Thamnaconus septentrionalis; assembly: GCA_009823395.1. Classification (NCBI taxonomy): domain Eukaryota; kingdom Metazoa; phylum Chordata; class Actinopteri; order Tetraodontiformes; family Monacanthidae; genus Thamnaconus; species Thamnaconus septentrionalis. The sequence goes on along the minus strand of CM020501.1, from coordinate 10,580,799 downwards.
ATATGCGTTTTATCTCTGATAGTTTTTTCTCCCCCTCCTCCCTGCGACAGTGACGTGTGATGCATCACTGTATTGTACACGGGCATGATACACAATCCCTGGTCCCTTTATTGAGTCATCAAACAAAGCAAAGAGCGATACCACGTGTTCGTTACCTCGATATGCTGGCCCGGCGTCTTTGTTCTGTTTGTCACCCTGATGGAAGCACATCGTGAAGAGATTTTTTTAAAGGTGTTTTTTTCGTTGTGAGGTCAGATGAAAGAATTAAAGGCCTTTCCCTCAAGTGACCTCCCCTGGCTGCCTTCTTTTTCTTGTTGGTTTGCTCTGCACAAGGTCTCTGTAAGCCTGGGCAAATGTTTGTGGTTTTTTTGTTGGCTGTGTGCTTCACTGTGTGCCATTAAGGTTTAGCAACAGCCCTCAGTCTCGTGTCGGGTTTTGCAGCAACGTAACAGCAGTGACAATATAACACTGCAGCAGGTTTACATTGGTATTTAAATATTTTCTCAAAGAAACCAGAAAAACTACTGAAACACTCTCCAACTCACCTAGTACTGTGACATTGTCAAAAAAAAGTCATTTTTTTCTCTCATTTCTAGCTAATATGAAATTAACCAGCATTCCATTTGACAGATTCCCTACCAAAAAAATGCGCCCACACTTACCAGACTCACCAATTTATGCGTCCGCTACATAACACTGAAGCTGACGGTCTCTCCATCCTCTGATTCTCGCCATCTCCTCATCCTCATCCTCTCTGTTCTCCGTCCAGCTGCCATGTGTGTGACTTCCAGACGGAGCTCAACGCCCAGTTTGTCAGCCACATGTCGCTCCATGTGGACAAGGAGCAGTGGATGTTCTCGCTCTGCTGCAGCGTCTGTGACTACGCCTGTATGGAGGAGACGGACATGAAGAACCACATTAGTACTGGACACGCAGGTACGGAATCCCTGCTGTTTGGATGATCGATGGTCGATTCACCTGCGCGTGTCAGTGGAATGTTTGTGTGCATAACTTGTTTTGGGAATTTGTCTCGTGTTCGGATTTGTTTTTCCTGGATAAAACTGTTTAAAACTTCACTTTTTCCAGCCAACAGACTGTTTTTTTTAATTTTTATTTATTTTTTTATTATCCTCTCCTTAAAAAAATCTATTCCTGTTTATAAGCGAGCCAAGAAGGAGATGAGATCTCACTGCTTTGAAGCTGAAACCATAGCTTGGCATCTTTTCTTAAAGCAACACTATCTAGTTTTTTGTTTTTTTTTCATTTCCTAAAATTATTGATTTATTTTTTTAATTGAGTTATTTACATTTTTACAATTTACTCATTTTTAACTAGGACAATGACTCCCCTGACATTGACACAGCGCCCCCGACTGGCCATACGTACCAACCACACAGTCTAACTCTGGTTGACTGCCTGGCACCCTCTCACCAGAACTTTTGCCCAGCTGCTCTCTTCTTCTCTTCCAAAAACTTCTTCTGCTCTCTTTGGTGCTTCTGCCGTAGCAGGCATATGGAGAGCAGCGAGCTGCTTTCTTATAGCCAAGAAAGAAGAGTTGATGTTTCCGCCTGTGAAGTTTTGCAGCAGAGCGAGGCTCTTTCTCGTGAGAGGGCGCTGGGCAGGCGACCAAAGTTATAAACAACACGGCGTCACTTTAAATCAAGACCAAGAAATCACAACATCATCTTCATTCTGTCGACCTTGATGACTCTTTCCCTTTGTGCCCCTGCTCCTGCCTCTGCTGTTCTCGCAGCATTCTCAGGCGCCCTGTTTCGAGGTGGCCTGCGCAGTTCTCTCCATGAAAACCCTGATTTATGCAGTTATTTTCAAAATGACTTTCACATGTTCGGAGTGGGTGGTAGCTTACACGTTGTGGCTCTTGCTCACAGCCCAAAATAGAAATGCAGTGCAGTACTTGGAGTGTGACACATTTCTATTGTTTTGGCATTCTACTCCAACACATGGCATTTAGATTTAAACAATCGCTCTTGCCAACTTTAAACCTTAATAGTTTTTAATATCCCAGAACTTCATTGTTTAATACATTAATGTTTTCTTAGTACAAAGTCCTTCCTCCCTTTGAAAATGATGACCTAACATTTCCTGCTAAATCAACGCTTTTTTTTGCGCACAGCAGCAAATTACTGTATAAATAATGTCATTATCAGTAGATCGCTGATACCCATTACAATCTTAAACTTCTAAACAATAAAACGTCATAAAACAGAGTGCCAAGCTACATCACTAATTTCCAGTGTCATCCTGCCAACGTTCTCTGTAAGATACTGAAACTGTTTCAACCCAGAAATTGGCCAAAATGAGAACTTTGTAACTCGGATAGAAAAAAAAAACAATAGAGCGGGGATTGACTCATTGGGCCCCACCAGTTCTGTAGCGGCTTGTCATTTGATACTACAGGCAGTAATACCTCGCACACGTCATCAGATTCCACACACTCCCAATCAGGTCTAAACTAGTGAGCCGTGTCATCTCATTCCTATCACCTGCAAGCGTTGCACAAGGAGACGCGTCGGCGCACGCAAATGTTATGTTTGAGTTCTCATGTCAAGCAAACTTTGGACAAGACGCTGAATGAAGGCGTCAGTCAGTCACGTTTCCGTCAGCCGAGCTGGAGGAAGTAAATTCGGGGTATGTGATGTGTCGCCATGTCAGAAGTCAGTAGTGTGGTTGCTAGGCAATGTGAACACGCCAGCGGTTAGCAACAATATCATGTTACTTGTTTCAGTAATGCAATACCATATAAAAGTAATAATGTGAGGTACAAAAATGCAGGTCAGAACCTTTATGAGTCAGTTTTGTCTTCGGAAGATCAGCTCTTCATCCAGAGACAAAGACAAAATGTAGCAGTGCTCCTATCGCTGTTAGAACGACAACAAGAGGTCGGACTGCAACGGTTGCCAGCACTGAAAGACAACAAGCGGGCCTGTGGCTGGAACAGATGAAAAAGTATCAACTCACCAAAGTCAACCAGTGTTGAGCCGCTGAATATCTAGGCTGCCTCGAAAATCGTTGGCCTTAATTTTTGAACAGTTCCGTTCACCGAGATAGCCATTAAAAAAAAAAAAATAAACAAAAAACTGCATTGTGTCTTTTCTGAAGGTTTTCATATTCATGCAAGTCAAAGTTCAAAAAGCACAGTGGCTCTTAAACAGTCAGTCTTTAGTCAGTTCCGAGGCCACGGGGAAAGAAAAGCAGCAGAAGTGGGTCTCGCGCACCAACCTCCTCCACTCGACCTTCTTGGACTTTTAAAGCTGCTGCTGTGAACCCCTGGTGGTCGATATGAGTGTTTTTGTCTAAAACATCTTTGTCCAGTTTACTGCTGACGTTTTGCTTCCCACTGGGCTTGTGTGTCGGTGTGTGGGTTTATCTATATATATGTGTGTGTGTGTGTGTGTTGTACTTGTATGTGGGTGGGCAAGACTGTCCGGCCCAGACAGCTGAGGGGTCTCACAGAGGCCACAGTGGCCTTGTTTATCTGAGGAGGTTGGCCCTTATCGTTCCTGAGGGGGGGAAAAATCAATAGGCCTTGGGTCCTTTGGACACATGCTGGGTTTACGACGCCACCGTGGCCATCTTTTAACTTTCTCAGCCCAACTTGGCATTTATGTCATCTAGGCACAAGATGGATACCACCAGTGGAAAAAGAAGATGCTCCAAAGCAGCTTCACACACTCTATCAGGAGATCTAAATAATTTGTCAGGGTCGAGTCCAACCCTGTTTGTTTGGGTGCTGGATCTGATAGATCGCCGCCGAGAGGGAAGTGTTGCTGGTTATTTACGGCCGATTATCTGGTCAAACTGGCCCCTCAGTAGATGTTTTCTGCTGCCAAAGGTGTGGCGGCTTCACTCAGAAAATCCAGAAATGTAAAGTTGAAGCATTGAAAGTGCAATAAACTGACCCTGACCTTGGCGCCTTGGCGGTCTGAGGAAGGACTAACCGATGAGCTGGTAGAAGGATCGCGACCAGTCGGAGCTCAGTGGTGATCCAGCTGGTCTGGTCTGTCCAATCCCGTCATAGAACCGCTCTAGCGGCACACTCTTGAAACACTCCTGAAACACTCCTGGAACACTCCTCGTGTTCACAGACTGAAGCACAGAGCTCTGCAGACCGCTGACAGCCAACACAATTCAACTGCAGTGTAGCCTCACAGCAGAACAACAGCGCAGACAAAGACTGCGATAAATCAAACATTGTCGCTGACGATTCTTTTCAAGAGAGGAGACGTCGGCAGTATGCACCATGGGTAAAAGTGGCCAGACGATGGCATTGAGGCAGTCAAAGAAGCGATGCTTCACCCGTTTGTCAGACGACTGTCAGATATCATGACTCAAATACTCTGTGTATATACAGAGTCAGCCAAAATAATATATCCACACTTTGGGGAAAGAAAAACTTGCAGACGTATTTCAATTTTTCTTCTATACATTTCGATACCTCTTTTGAAGTTCAAATTACAATAACATCTGCATACTTTTGAACAATGTTTTCCCAACAGATGGCATTACCGTCATGACTGTAGCATCAACTAGTATTGAGGTAACACATGTTACATATATATATATATATATATATATATATATATATATATATATACATACACACACACACACACACACACACACACACACACACTGGATATTGTCAGTGGCTGGGAGTGGCATACATCCCCTCTGTGACATCACAAAGGGCTGAATGTCATAACTGTGTTTTAGCACACAGTGCCTGACAAGCGGAGCTGGCAAAGGACGTCAGTGAGGGACTCACCACTACGGCTGCTTCTCCGACGAGGCGAAAGCGACACACTGTTGGAAAACACTGGCCTGTGTGATTTTTGCATAATGTGGGACCTTTCAGCCCCTGTTTTCCCTCAATCCGCCGTTCCAGCCATCTCCGTGACTCACACCACCTACCTAAACATCGCTGCAGACCAGCCACATCGCTTTATTAAAGCAATATTTTCTAATGGGAACTGCGGGGGGGCCTCAACTCTCAACTTGCGGGACCCCGCTTGTCTTCTGCCGTCGCATTAAAGGGGCCCAAACCGCAGCGGCCGGCGTCTCCAGAGACAAGTCAGACTCGCCTCGGCAGCAGGTTTATGAGCTCGTTGTGAAATCTCTGCTGATTGTGTGCAGGGGGGTAAATATATAAATATTTCAAGTTTGCTGAAAGGTAAAAGCCCACAGGCTCCTATTGAATTTTTTTTAATCTTTCTGTCTCTTTTGGCTGTTGTGAGAAGAGGCAGCGTGTTAACTGCTGCGGCCGAAGGTCCACTGCTCTGTCCGCACGCTTCCCTCTGGAGGCTCCTGGTATATTTAGATTTGATTGAAGGCAATTAATCACGTCGTCTGCGGCTCTACAGCTCATTGTGTGCCTGTGCATTCCTGTGCATTTCCAGCCTCCTCCCTCCCTGTGTGCCGGCCTGTGCGTGCGTGCGTGCGTGCGGCGTGCGCGTTATTTATTTTTTCTGCGCCTGCATTAAAAAGATAGGTCAACCATTTCAGGAGCCGTGCAGCCTTTCACTCCCTCCCCAGTGAGTGGCCTTTGTTGAGCTGCGCCCTGAGATGCTCCCTCCATCTTAGCTCCCTCAGCCATGACCTGCGCTCCTCGCCCACCTCCCTCCCTCCCTCCCCCCCCTCTAATTCCCTTTCCCTACCCAGAGAATTGCCAACGTAGAGAGAGGGGGGATCAATAAAAGAGCGCCGCATCTCGATTTGACTGGCAGCAGGGCCTCAGCCGCAGCGCAGGCCTGTTTGACAGCCCTGCCTGCTGTGGGTTTTTAGAGATATCCTGCTCACCGTTTGCATGTTATTTTACCGTGTGTCTGCGTGCAGAACGAACATATTGAGGATTCTTAAAATGGATCAAACCACTCCTCGTTGGTTTTTTTGTCCCTGTCGTTGAATCCTCGTCGCCGCCTGTGTTGCAGGTCTGAACTCCAGGAGTCCCCTCAGCGAGACCAAGAGCACCTCCTCGTCTCTGTCCGCCCTCAGCGACTCGCTCAACAGCTCCGAGGGCGGAGACCTCAGCCACGCTAATGAAGAACTCAGGGGCCTGCTCGCTCTGCCCTCGTCCGCAGGCAGCCAGTCCAGCTCCGGAAGCCACTCGGGATCGGGAACCGAGGACAAACCTGACAAAGGCAAGAAACTGTGGCGACCTTGTGACCCTTTTTTTCTTTTCTTCTTCATTCCCCCCAAAAACTAAAATCGTAGGGTTAGGGTTAAAGGCGACATTCAGTTTATTATTGACGCTACTTATTTTTCATCCCAGTGAAGTAGCTTCACAAGATTATTCATCCGATAAATTGTCTCCAGAAATCCCCAGACCCCCAAAACAAGAAATCCCAATATATTTAGCCCTCTGTTTACAGCCTCCTACAGAAATACAGTTTAGTTAGTAGTTAGTGAGTTCGTTTATTGTCCACAATGTGGAAATCTGCCTTTGGTCTAAAAAAAACAAAAAAAAAAACAAGCTGGATGGCAACAATAACAATACTTACATGCAAACATCTTCAGGGCAAAAAGCAGGACAGCAGTGGCAACGACATTAAAAGCGCATCAACGAGACATGGTGGTGTTCAGTGGTCCAGTGGCATTAGGGATGAAGGAATTTTTAAAGATATTACAGTTTGCCTTTGGTACTTTGTATCGTCTACCAGAGGGAAGAAGTTCAACCTCCCTGTTGAGTGCATTAGGGGGTCGTTTGCTATTTTGACAGCTTTTTTCCTTGTAAATACAATTTAATTATTTGTGTCTTTTTTGAGGCTAGGTTAACTATTCTCTGCAGCTTGCTTCTTCCTTTTATGGTTAGATTGCCATCCCACATTGCCGTGTTAAAAGTTAAGATTCCCTCTATCAGGTTCTTATGAACTGTTTCCATACCATGCTTGCTCACTCTAAAGGAGCTGAACTTGCTTCGTAGGTGGAGGCGTTGATTACAGGTTTTAAAAATATACTCAGTGTTTTCACTGAAATTTAGGTTGCAAGCAATATGTGTACCTAAATACTTCAACTTGTTTACTACCTTTACAATCTGTTCCTAAATCGTAAGGGGCTGCACAGGCTCCTTGCCTCACATATCGTTGGAAAACGGTGCTTCAGGCAGTTCTGCGTCACGTCGAAACTCATAGAATCACTCTCAAGATTCCTTGGATCCCTTCGGCCTCAAACCCTCCCTCCCTCCCCCTGTATCCACCCCCCTCCCCTCCCTTCCTATCTCCAGGATTCGAGTGCGTCTTCTGCAATTTCGTGTGCAAGACGCGCAGCATGTACGAGCGGCACCTGCAGATCCACCTCATCACGCGAATGTTCGAGTGCGACGTGTGCCACAAGTTCCTCAAGACGCCGGAGCAGCTGCTGGAGCACAAGAAGTGCCACACGGTCCCCGCTGGAGGGCTCAAGTAAGGAAAGCAAGTACAGACACAGGTTCCTAACTCTGACCCCCACCCCCTCCCATCCACCACACACACACACACACACACACACACACACACACACATACCAGCGGCATAGACACAAAGATGTTCTGGGGGTATGCTGGCTAACAAGCAGCATCTTTTGGCTTCTAGCTTTTTAACACATAAAGGATGATTCCACAGACATGAATTAGGTTGATAAGGTAGTCAAAACAGACGTGTGGACGACCATCTAAAAAAACATGCCCAAACGCTAATCGGACACGATCGGCGACTGGCGCCATGTTTGAAGACGGTGCCAGCCGCGTGTCTTTAATCCGTTAACCTCCATTTAAAGTTCATTATCCGCAGCCAGCAAATTAAAAGGACGCAAGCTGCAGTTTTGCTCGACAGCCCCTCTTGGCAAGTGCAACTTATTAGACTGTGGTCTGCGGGTCTGCAGCGGCGGAACAGACGGGGGAGAGAGGGGGAAGAGGGGCTTCGCCTCGGGGTCTGTTTTTCCGCTGCCCACGGCTCTCAGCCATGCCAGAGAAGAATATCTGGCTTGGCCGGCGTTTCAGACAGCGGCTTTTTCCCCAGGTGGAAAAATCACTCGGAGCCTCTGCTGCCTTCCAAAAAAAGCAAGACTGCTGTATTAAATACTCCACAACATGTAGAATTCACAGATTTATTTATTTCTCTTGATGGTCCAGTGTGTACAGTTCTCTTGTGGCACTAAAGGATATGAAAACACGTCACTTTTTGTCAATATGGTTGAATTGTTAAAATTGAAGGGTGACGTGTTCATGATCCCACACGCAGCTGTAACACTTTTCAGAAAGATTCCCTTTCATATTATTATATTGACTTAGTTATAGGAGGGTTTTTTTTAATATAAATAACTACATTTTGTGCCATTCAAAAAAAAAAAGGTTCAGTTGACAATTTGTTAAGATGGTGTAAATAAAACATTTTAAGATTTAAAACCAAAAACTCAGCAAAACTAGAAAGTTATGCTTTCGCTCAAGGCTGAGCGCCAACTTTTAACCTTGCAAACAAACTTTTGCTGCCTTTCCAAACAACCCAACATGATCTCACCTCGTCAGCACCTTTATACATCCAAAGTTGTTTTCCTGATCCACCTCCACTGATTTAGTCAGCTGTGGGAACAAAATAGCACGCAAATTAATTTTTAGAATAAACTTAGTAAATGCATCACCTGCTGTGGGAAATGAACAAATTGAAAATTAGCTGTGTGTACCTGTGCTGCTCAGGACAATTGACGGGTAAGAGAGAGAGAGAGAGAGAGAAGCAGCGGCTCACTTGGCTGTTTAGCGTTTCTCCACTTTTTAATAAGAGCCGCTCATATCGAGGGAAAGTACTCAAAGCTTATTATCATCGGCTGCATGCATTTTTATTGGATCCGAGATGAAGATTGTTCTATCTTACAGCCCTTTATAGATAATAGCTTTTGAATTTTCCTAAGGGGTAAATAAAGTTTTATCACAATCTTTAATATCGGTCCATAATTTATTCATCCATTAGACTTTTGTATCTTTTACTTGTGTGCGGTGCAGTTGAGTGTTATGAGTCAGAACAGAGAATGTGCCGCAGTGAAGGCGTGACAGAAATTTCCCCCGTTTTCTGTTCCGTCCGGCGGAGGTTCTGGTGACGCTGGCGGAGCCGCTGGTGGAGCCGCGTAACCATTCAGGAGTTTCACAGACTCCAGAGCTGTGCGCTTGGCATCCAGCGTCCACGCAGTAGTGGCTGGAAAATGACTGAAATTCCAATTTTGGGTTAAGCAGTAGATGGACGTACGATGCCTATTTATTTTTACAATCCTAGGGAAAAAAAACAGACTGGCACGCCCCCAGAATGCTAACAGTCGGAGCACAACCCAGTTGAATTGGACTCAGATGTTTCCAGATGTGTTTATCCGACATTCACGCAGACTGAACTCGCTGCATGAAGCTGAAACCCTCAACCTCGAGATTCACATCCCAAACACATAAGAGCGCATGTAGCACACAACGCCACTGCACACTACACACTCCACTCCGAGCGCTGAGGTCACATGACTCCACCTCATCTCCACCCACCGCCACCCCCACCCCCACCCGTCCCAGAACGCCAGCGGTGCCTTTGGTTGTACTGTGGCATGTTCACGTCTCATTTCAGGCCTGTCAGGTTGTAACACGCGGCTCATCTTTCCAACACCACACTCACCAGCGAGCGTTTTGTGTGTGATTTTGTGCCAAATCATGTCAGCGCTGTTCTCCCACAAACTTTGAGCAATCGCACGGCGGTGGGGGTGGGAGTGGGGGCCGGGGGGATGTGGTGCAGATTCTTATCTCGTAAACACCATTTTGTCTTTCAGTCGTTCTCATGACTCCCAGGTTTTGTTTTGTTTTTTTGTGCATGTGCAGAGCCATTTATTATCATTATGGTTATCGCCTCATCCCCTCATAAACGAAGCAATGCGTCCCACGTCTTCCTTTTTTTGTGTTTTAATATATCTGTGCAGCCGTCAGTGGAGTTAGGATTCTCCTCCACGGCCAAACATCTGCGAGCGTTTCCACCACATCACAAATAAAGCAGGACGCTGCCAACACGCTTGGGTTTTTAGAGCGATTGTGAGGCCGGGGGTAGTGGGTGGGTGGGGGGGAGGGAACACCCAAGAAGAAGCCCCCCCCTGGAGCGTCAGTCACATCCCCACATTGCGCCTTCGGTCACAATGGCGGTGACGCGTAGCCGGAACTCCTGCGCGGGAGCTTTCATCCCAGCGCGAGATGTTTCCCCCGCGTCTCCGAAGCCACATTCAGCTCTCCTTTTCCACGTTGCCCCTTTTTAAAGGACCAAGTCAGGATATTTCTGCCTGGGCCCCGAGTTCTCTCATGCGCTGTTTATATCTGCACATGTGGGACGTATTTACAGCTCCGCGAGGTTTACACAGTGTTCAAATTTAAGTAAACCAAATTTTAGTATTTATACCCCCACCCCCCCTCCCCCCGCAGCCCCCACCAACAATTAAAAAAAAACCCAAAACAGGCAGGAATCAACCCAGCGCGTTCCGGATGAGTTAATATTCTGGAAGGGCACAAGTTTTCAATAAGCTCCCAATGTCGACGTTCTCAAAACCCCTCTGCTCCCCTCAAGGTCCACATAAAGATTTGTTTGTAGACCGCCGTGTGCGCGTGTGTGTGTGTGTGTGTGTGTGTGTGTGTGTGTGTGTGTGTGTGTGTGTGTGTGTGTGTGTGTGTGTGTGCGTGCGTGCGTGTGTGTAGCGCTGCGCTGAAACAATGTGAAGTGTTTATAGAAGTGTAGGACTGTGCAGGGAGGGGGGGCGGGTGGCTTGACCATTTGGAGGATTTTTCTGAGGTGATTCTGTTCTGCAGGGTTTGTGAAGCGCTTTGGGGCCCAGAGCAGATGAAAGGTGCTATTTAAATGTAAGTGCCACTCCATTCCTTCATCTCCCTTCATGTCCTCCTGCTCCTTTTTCTCTCCAGTCTGTCGCCCCCCCCCCCCACACCCCTGCATCCCTCCACCTCCCCACTTCCTCCCAACACACTGACACACACACACACACACACACACACACACACACACACACGTATTATGTAGGCCCAGACACCATTTAAAGCGCCACACATAACCAACACAGACCCCAAGGCAAGTCGCACACTTTTTCTTTTTCTCTTTCTTTTTTTTTCTTTTCCTATTCCCGTCCTTTTCCTCCTTCTCATCACTTCTGTTGTCGGTAGAAAAAATGAAATAATATTTAAAATAAAATAAATTCACGTGATTTTGTGTGTGTGTGTGTGTCTGGCTGGTCCATTTTCCCTCCTTTTTAACCGTCTCGTGCCCTTTTTCCTGCCCCTCTCACCTCCCCTCCCCTTCCCCCCACCAGGTGCCCTCTCTGCGCCTACTCCACCAGCCGCCCGGCGGCCATGGCGTGCCACGCCAGGACGCACCAGCGCGCGACGGAGCACCGCTGCCGCATCTGCCGGGCGCTGTGGGCCGACCGCGCCTCGCTGGGCGCACGCCCGCGCCACCGCCTGGGCAACCACTACCGGTGCGAGCGCTGCGGCTACCTGTCCAAGACGGCCAACAAGCTCATCGAGCACGCGCGCGTGCACACGGGCGAGCGGCCCTTCCGCTGCGACCGCTGCGCCTACAGCTGCAAGCGCAAGGACAACCTCAACCTGCACAAGAGGCTGAAGCACGGCGCCGGCGACGCCCCCAACCACCACCACCTCCACCGCCACCTCTGCCTCCGCCAGCAGCAACCTGTCACCACCGCCACTACGCACCTGAAGCACCAGGGGGCAGCGGCGGGAGAGGGCGAGGTGATGGAGGGAGGGGGAGAGGAGGAGGAGGAGCTGCGGGGGAACAGCGTGCATGGAGGAGGAGAATCAGGTGGAGCAGGTGGAGGAGGAGGTGGGCGGAGCCTCGCCGGCAGCCCCCTCCCGCCCCTGACGGCGTCGCGGGCGCTCCAGTCGGTTGCCCTGTCGCTCACCCTGGGGGGGGCGCACCCCACGACCAGGAGCGGTGGCGGCGGCGGCGGCCCCTCCCTCTTCCCCCCCGCCTCCTCCTCCTGCTCCTCCTTCTCCAGGATCTGCGAGGAGCAGGAGGAGCAGGAGGAGCAGGAGGAGGAGCCGCCGGCCCACCTGATCCCCCTCACCGCCCTGTTCACCCACCGCCGCCTCACATTCCACTCGCACTCCCGCTCCAGATGGCGGCCCCTCCCCCTCCTCGCCACCTCCTCCTCCCCCTTCCTCCCCCTCCCCTCCGCCTCCTCCTCCTCCTCCTCCCGCCAGCCGACCGCGCCCGCCTCCTGCAAACACTCCTTCCTGGCCTACCTGGGACTGATGGAACAGGCCGAGACCGTTTGACCTTTTGACCTCAGCCATCGCCGCCGCCTCGCTCCCCCACCCCCACCTCCACCGCCTCACTCACTCCTCAGACAGCAGCATCGACGCCCCTGCCCCCCCCAGCCGCTGCGCTGGGAGCTGCTCCTCCCTCTCTCCCCCCCCTTCCCTCCTTGTTCCAATCAGACCAGCAGGATGAGCTGGACCAGACACAAACAATATCACAGAAAAGGAGAAAAAAAAAACATTTATAAGAGAAAAAACGAGGCTGTACATGCTCAAAAATTGCATTTATATCAAGAAGCTGCTTTTCCTATCAGTTCTATCGATTGAATTATTACTACTTCAGCTGCCGCTCTCTATGACCCTGTTTCCGTTTTTAACCGTCGGGACAACCCGGAACCAGGGGCTTCACGCGATGCGAGGAGAGAACTCGAACGCCTCTCTCCGTTTTATAGCCGTTTTTTCTTCTTTTCTTTTTCTTTTTTTCCCATTTCAGTTGTGTGACGCGATTGAAAAAAAAAAAGAAAAGAAACAACGTCGACGAAAAAGGATGAAACAAAACTTGCAAGTGCTACATTTTAGTGCATTTTTGTCTATTATGCATCGAGATAAGCATGCCTGTTCCTGTGTTTCGACTAGCTTTGACGTCATCGGGGAGCTCGATTGGAAGGAGACCTCCTGCAGTGTGAACGGTGCCACGTGGACAGAACCCATGCAACGGGAACGCTTTCCATTCAAGGAAAAACAAACAAACAAACAAACAGAAAAGAACCACAAAGGCACGTTTCCAAAGCAACGCCTCAAACCACGCACTTACTTATTTATCAGTCTTGTATATAGTTTTTGTAGCCCCGCCCCTCCGCCCCACCCCCAACAACCTCGGCCCTTCCATCTTTTTCACTTTTGTTGATTTTTTTTTTTTTTTTTTTTTTTGTATAATGGTGAAACCATATTATGCATAGCTGCTGCCTGATGCCGTCTCCGTCTCAGAACGAACGAGGAGCGAAGACCTCCTGAACTTAAAGGGCCCAGTGTGTGAGCTCAAGTAGCATCTAGTGGTGAGAAAGCGTATTGCAGACAAATTAGCGGCCCTCAATGTTTCACACGCGGCATTTCGCCCAAGTCTCAATCAGATTGGTCGGCTGAGCGACGTTCACCTCCGTTTTCTAACACCTCACATCTCTCTCTTACCTGCCGTGATGTCAGAGTACAATCATGAAAACCAGTCGTGGCTGGATCTCATTTCTGGGCCGCTGTAGATACGTGGTGGCAGCAGCACGGCTGCCTCTCCACTCGCTCTTCATGTAAATATTAATACTTATAAGTAGCAAAAATGAAAACCTGACACTTATTTATTTCTGGTGGCTTTAACTTGCTGAAAACGTACACATGTATGGCCCGCTGTGTTTCCTTTAAAGGCGCAGTTCATCATTTTGGCCAAAGGCCATCATCCCTGAGGAGCTACCGTGCCTTTAATTATCAGTGGCTGCTCACAGCTTTGCTCCTCTACGTATTTAAATATCCAATGCACAAACCAACAACTCCAAACTTCTCTCGCGGACAAGTTGTGACCTGCACATTCATCACACTGTGAAATAATAATGTATCATTTGGAGACAGATGTTTTTCAGGCACATCTAAATTCCATATATACCTGCTGAGTGCTGCAGAATGACGTTTAGTGAAGACAATACCGACGTCTGATCAAGGCGGATTTTGTGGTAAACGGTGAAGATTTATTTCTAACCAAAAAAAAAACCCACAACATTATTTATTTGAGCCAAAAACGGGTAAATACCTGAGGTGGCACTGTGTCACTCCACCCAGTGGTTTACTCTAGAAAGTAGTTTCCGCTATTTACTTCATGTGAAGTATTGTTGCATAATTGTACATGATTATTTCATAGCGTGGTGAATGTGCAGGTCACAACTTGTCCACAAGGGTGTTGTTGGAGTTGTTGGATTGTGTATTTGATGAGTTCTGAGGGAGGTGGACCTCCACCACCTCCACTGTTCACCTCCTCCTTATTGGCCGAGCACCTCTCGTTCTCAAAACAACAGGCACTGATCATTCAGTTGAGTGTACAGTAGCTCCTCGTGTGACCATGTAGGGATTCGCCAACATGTTGAACCGTCGCTTTAAAAGCCTTTCCCAGAATATACGCTATTGTAAATAAGAGTAAGTCTGAGCTATGAGAAGGCGACGGTGCGCCAACACTGCCCGGGTTTCATTTCAATATACAGCAAATGTAAAAAAAAAAAAAAAAAAATCCGTCAACAAATTTTTGCACTGAACGGCAGCAGAGTGCCGGACGGAAGCCGAGAGAGAGCGCTCGTGCTTTCTGAGACCGGGTGGGCATCAGCGCAGCTCGCCATGCGGAGCGATGTGTGACGCACCTGTACCTAGAAGAGATATATGAGATAAAGCGTTTCGTGGAGGTGACCGGGAGCCGGTCACCGCAGGCCGATTCAATGGTGCTTTTTGGAGCTTTTTGTAATTTTTTGTGTACAAGGAGAAAAAAAAAAAAAAGGAAAAAGAAAAAAAAAATTGTTCCAAAATGACTTGAATGAATGTATTTTTTTTTTTGTTGATGTAGATGAAAACGAAGCGATACAGTTGTGGGGGGATGGTGGGGGGGGGGGCGTCTTCTGTGCTGGAAAAAAGACGGGGGGAGGGGAAGTTTAGCGTGACTGGTGGCCTTCTGTGTCTTTTTCTTCTGTTGGCTTGTCTTTTTTTGTGTCTCTTCTTATGTTTGTTTTTTTTTACGTTTTTTTACTGAGCCTTTTACATCATAACAAAACATTTTCTACTACTAACACTCGTAGAGTTACCCATCTTAAGGGGGCAAGAGAAAAAAGAAAAAAGAGAAGTTCCCACAGGTGCAATGACGAAGCAAAGCCATTGGCTGGTGCAGCAGCAGAGGTGGTTACTGCTTCCTGTCCCATCTTCATCCTCCTCCTCCTCCTCCTCCAGCTTCTTGAGTTTTAATTGCACTTAATGTCGTTACACTTCAAGCCAAAAGCACTTAAAAACCTTTGATTTTCCCTCCTTTTTTTTTACGAAGTGCAAACGCAGATCTCGGACCGACCGTCACCCCTTAGTTTCCACACGTAGATGCATCCGGCCGTGCGCAAAACGTAAATTAATTTTTTTTTAAAAAGAATCGGCCTCTGTGAAATCGGAGAAAGTGAACGAATATAAATTGCGTGAATTAGATAGAAGTGAAGCTCTCTGGGAACCAAAGGTCCCAGGCTAAATTCTAAACAGCCAATTTTGCACAGTGCTGCACTTTTTCTTTCCATTCAGAGAATATGTATTTATCGGTTTAAAGAGAAAAAAAAGAAGAAAAGAAAAATGCTCAACATACGGCAAGCGTTTTTGTTTTGATGAAAGAATAAACAAGCTTTACCCGTTTAGTGATTTAGCGCGCTTGTGTTTGTAAGTGGTCTTCAAGCCAAAATCCCTTCATTTTTAAAGGGATTCTTTTTTTATTTTGTTATCATTGTCATTGTTGGTTTTTATTATGTTCCATGATGTTTCCTTTTGTTTATTTCTACTCATGCATTTTCTAAATCATTGTCGTTGCTCCTTCTTTTTTAATTGAGGAAAAACACTTTCCTACTTTGTGCTCGATCAGGCAGAGAACATGAAGGTCAAGACCAAAATGTCGCCTGCGGCCAGACGTGATGTTAGGATTGAATCCGTCACGTCGCGCCGCTCCGGAGCCACGCCTCCACTCGTCCCTCCCACCTCCACCTCATCCAGCAGCACCACATCTGCCACCTACACTTCCTCCTCCGCCACCTCCACTACCTCATCCACCACCCCCACTAACAGCTCCTCCACTCATCCTTCCCACCACCTCCTCCTCCACCACCATCACGCCGCTTGTTTGTTTATTTCTTTCCTGTCCGTGTCCGACACGTTGCCGTCTGGAGTGAATGGAGGAGACCTCCCAACACACACACACACACACACACACACACAGGCACGCACGCTGTAATATCTCTGTTATCTTTTATACTCTAGTGCCACTTGGTGGAAGGAAACCACCTGAGACCTCTGAGAATGAGTCAAACTAATTGTCAGGGTCCAGCAGGAGGGAAAAAAAATCTAAAGAGATAAAAAAAAAAGAAAAAGTGTCCACTCTTGACACCCTTTTGAAAACGTCTGCCTTTTTATTACAGCATAATCATGAATGGCTGCACTTCCTCCTGCCCCCCCCCACTGCCCCCCGTCGTCTGAGTGTACTATTTAATAAGGCAACAGGGCTCTACTTTTTTGGAACTCCAGTGTTCTTAAGCTCGTATTATTATTTCCTTGTCTTGTTATTTCTTTTTTTTTGTCCCCAGCTGTAAGCAGCACAGTGACCTTTTCTTTAAAGCTCGACTACCTTCTCCGCACTTCAGAGTCTGCACGACGTTTCCCTCCCTCCATCCCCCTCTCCCTCCCTTCCCTCCTCCTTTTAGCACTTAATGCCGTTTCAAACTAACTCCCTCCGGTTCGGCGTCACGGCGCCGCCTACTGTCTACAATCAGTTTAGCTTTACGTTGGGCTGCGGTTTTTATCATTAGCAAAAGGCTCAGCGTTCTCCTCTGGCACTTGGTAAAGATTGGTATGTGCTGTACAAAGCTTTTTTTTTATTACTGCATTGTTAAAGGCTGTACAGGGTTGTGACGATAACTGGTAAATAGATCATTTGTACTTTTTTTTTGTTTTGTTTTTATTTTTTTTGTATTGGGTTTTTCTTTGTTTGGGCATTATTTTATGTTCAACTTGCCAGATCTAAATGTAACAGGATTTGAAAGTAAAGCTTACATCAGATATTACGGCGGTGGTCTTCTCTGGTTTCTTCCTTCGCTATCAAGTGACGAGTCGTCCTCCCGTTTATCTCCTCGGTAAAAGCTGAATTCATCTGATCTGATTTATGCACACTGAAGCAGTTATATTACTCACTGACAGTGCTTATAGAAAAAAATCTAACTGTACTGTAGTAAAGCAGGTAGACTATAGTGCAGGTGTTTTGGGAGTGTAATGGCGAGACAAGAGGATGATTGGAATTAAAGGCCCCATGTCAAGCCCATGACTGAACTCCAGTGGAACAGCCACATAGCACAAGAATTATCCAAACAAATCAATACATTTCCATCTATTTAGCACCCTGTTTGCAGCCTCCTGCTAAAGCAATCTTTTTTTTTTTTTTTTTTTAGCATCTTGGTCCTTGCCTTCCACTTGCTTGGAAGTGGACTAAACGAGGTGTCCTGGAGACATTTGTGACATCACAAATACACCTAAACTGAAATATTGTCAAAAATATAGACAATTAATTCTGGCTAATGCTTGTCAAAAGATCTTTTGTAAAACACTCAATATGCTAGGCGCATAGCTGCGAGTTGTTGCACTGATCAAACCTTAAAAAAACAAAAAAGAAAAGAATCCATCTTCTTAAAATTCAATCAGGATCAATTAGGGAAATATTAAGTACATAAACAGGACAGAATTTGTTTTGATACTCTTACCCCTTCGAGTTCAAAATCATTTTAATTGACCTGTAAAAGCATCCTCCTCCCTGTTATTGTTTCATTTTATCATTCATTTCATTCATGCAGAACAGGAAGTAAAGAATCAGGACCTGCGGTGGAGAAACGCACGTCTGGCCGCTGAACAAACTGGGACGGGAACTTCTGGAGGATCAGCGGTGGCGCTCGCACAGCCTGTGCAGCGGACCGTCCCCGTCACAATAATAATAATAAGGGATGGGCTCCGTCTCGCTGCTGTTTTTATGGGGCCGATGGGAGGTCTCCACCCACCCCCCTAGCCTCCCGCACCCGCTCCCTCTCCTCGCCGTAATGAAAGTTACGGCACGTTCCCGGCCAGCCAAAGGTTGGCCCTGCCTAATGAAAACAGATGAAGCAGAGATAAAGTGTTTGCCGACATTAAGGGACTCATTTATCACCGTTAGGCCCCCCGAGCTATGGAACACCTTGGTTGCGGAGCTCTCCTCCTCTAGCGGGGTCCGGCCTCATGGCGGCCCCTCTGTCCCTCTGTCCATCCCTCCATCCTCCCCCCCCGTCTCCACTCCTGCACCAGTATCACTGTTTACATCTGCGTCTGCATTTGCATAAGATAAAATCACTTTTTGTCATAAAGGGATTTTTTTTTTTTGGGGGGGGGGGCAATCTGCAGGATTTGGTTGTCCTCGCGGGGCCTTGAGTGTGTGTTGTGTGTGTTGTGTGTGTGTGTGTGTGTGTGTGTGTGTGTGTGTGTGTGTGTGTCCCGGAGCCCAGTCTCCTCTCTCCGCTCCGTCGAAGGGGGGCCCATGTTCTCATCTCGCCGCTCATCTCAGCCGTATAATGATGAATCTCTTTCGGCTCTGTGTTTAAAGCTGCTTAATTAAGTTCAAAGCGGCGCCCTGGGGGGTGTTGGTGGGTTGCCGTATCTGACCTCCCCACAGAGTGGAAGTGTTGATTAGGAAGTGCAGAGACACACGGGCACTGCAGGGGAAGGCTACTGATTGATTGAAAGGGGGAGGGAAAAAATAGCCCGAGCGGCTTTCGGCGACGGGGAAATCTGGCCAGATGACTGCAACTCCCATGATCCCACCCTTACCGACATGACACGACGCGGCGCTCCGGCACCCGGCTGTGTGCAGAGCGTCGACCCCTCCAACCGCACGGCTGGCCGGAGCTGTCGGCCGACGTGTTGGCTTGTTTTCGGTTTTGTTTGAAGGTCCAGGCTGATCGGCTTTATTGCAGCTGCGGTGGGCAGGGGCCGGGGGTTGTTAGTGCAAAGCTTTGTGAGGAGGGTAGGGTAGCCCCACCCCACCCCTCCCCTCCAACCCCACAGCTCTCCCTCCCCTTCTTGTTTGCCAAAAAGTGTAATCCCACTGTGACCTGCCGTGACCCCGCCCTGAGAGCAAAGCTGCTTAGACACAAGTGCGTGTCTGCCGGAGCTCCCAGCTGCCCACACGTCCTCCTCTTCCTCTTCCTCTTCCTCTTCCTCTTCCTCTCCGCTGGCCCCTCCTCACTGGCTGTTCGCCGCCTCTGCCCTCACGTGCCCCTCCTCCGCCCTCGCTCTCCACCGAGGTTTACGTGAGGGAGACCAGCCCCACCTCTCCTCTCCCTTGTTTTCCTTCTCGCCCCTCCGACAGAGAAAATAAACACATTCCCCCCATAGACGACCCTGAGCGGGGCCGGAGCGGGACCGCCGGCGCCCCCAGGTGGGTCTATCAGCAGGCTGGTGGTAGCAGGACTGTAGTTTCAGGAGAGCTGCACATTCAGGATGTTTTGTTTCAGTGTTAAAAGCTTAACACTAAGAAAGTATTTTCATTTGACTCGTTCTCTTGGTGAGGTGGCACCATTCTTAAAAACAAGGAGCCTCGATTCAGGATCCAGGATTCTCAAAGTGTTAGGAAGCCTTTTCTTCCTTTAGCAAAGATATCTTATCCATCCATCTTGCCAACCCCCAGCAGAAAGTGCTGTTCAGCCACTCAAGTGATGCATTGAGATCCAAAAACCAATCAGCTTTCCTTGGATTGTGACAAAACAAGGACCGTCTGCAAGACGGAGAAGAAAACTGGAAGTTTTAGTTCATGCTAGAGAATCACATGGGCGCTGCAGCAGCGGCCGTCTTACCAAAAACAGATGGCAGCTCTTCACATTGAAAGAGGAACTAAGAAGTGCACAGAGAGCTGTTTCACTTTAACTTGTTCCACTTTTACCCCCTAATTTCATTGACGAGAGCTTCATAAATCGTCAAAATAAAGCAGTTTTCAGCCAAGCGCCAGTCACATTCTAATGTCACAACTTACAACGGTCGGCCTCAAGCCACAGCCACCTGGCTAAAGCGGTGGAACCAAATTTGATTGGTCCGTTTGAATGTTAAGACAGACGGTTCAGCCAATCCCCTTTCAAGCTTGGCCTTCTGTTTTTAAGCAATGTCCCTGGCTACCTTTGCCAGATGGAATCATAAAATCAATACAGATTTAGGAAACGTTCAAACTTTATTGCCAAGAGAACACTTGGCAGCGTGAAACGCTTGACGCATGATAATGAAAACATAAACATCTGGAGACATAAACACATGTTTATTTGCTACTTAATAATCTGAAGGAACAGTGCACTGTCACTGCTGCTAATGTGTGCAGTTCAAAGCCAGTCGGGGAGTCTGGAGACGGCGCCGCTCACTCAGCGCCGCAGTGGACACGCATGGCAGGACGCATATTTACATGGCGGGCAGCCTGCGGGCACGGCACCACAGCCAGCCCAGGCCCCCCCTGCTGCGCCCCCTTCCCCGTTCTCTGGGGTGAGACGTCACCCCGCGGGGGTTCAGAGGCAGTCTGATCCAGGATGCACCGCAGGGGGTGTTCTCTTCTGTGGAAGCGGGGGGGGGACGGTACCCACAAGTCCGGCATATCCAGGCACAGGGCGGCCTGAACCAGCGGGGACACTCAGGGTTGGCCAATCAGAACACCCTGCTGGGTACCGCCACAACTATAAGCCAGTCCGGCTGGATGACAAATACTTTATGCAGGAGGGGGTGGGCTGGTGGGCGTGTGGCTCCTTCAGCGAGAGCATGTCTTTGACACTGTTGTTTTGTTACTCCAAAACAAAAATAACACAAAGGTTACCCGTGGTTCTGTTGCAGCCTCGAACAGTAAAGGTGTCTCTCACAGCTTTTAAGGGTCACCGCAACTCAAAAATGACAGAGAGCGACACTTTCACGCTTCATCGAAATTTCAAAACATGAAAGCATTTTCATTTTTTTAATCACCAAAATAAGTTTGATGATGAAAAGCCTAAGTCTAAATGTAGCAGTTACCAACTGTTCAAGTCAGTTTTTCCATAGAGGGCAACACGAGGGCCAAAGCGTCAGATTAATGTGCTCACACAATGCAGCCGAATCGTCGAGCCATGACACTGTCAACATGTCCAAAAAATCGGGGGGAAAAATTGATTTCTATTCACAGTTGTTTTTTTCTGGGGGCCAAGAAAAAGTGCAGGGAAAATTGTTCTCTGATAGTTTGGCAAAAAAGAGAGCAAAATCTTAAAATGTTCAAAAATCTGAAAAAAAAAGTCATCTTATTTACTGTTTTTTCTGAGGCTTAAATATTAAAGGTTACAGATAAGCCCAAAACACGCAGGGTAGATGGTTCGATTGGAGTTTGGCATAAAACTGGATGGCAGCGCACAAAATCCCAACATGTCTGAAAATTGGCTAAAAGTCTACTAGCTGGAGTACTATAAACTCTTATTTTTGTTTGATGGCCAAAAAACTAAAAGTCGCACATCAGCCCAAAAGCCACTCAGATGACTGCTCTATGATAGTTTAGTGAGAAACTTGATGATATTGCCCAAAACTGTCCAAAAATTGAAAGAAAAAAAAAATCAAATTATACACTGTCAAATTGTTTTGGAGGGGGTCAAAAATTCAAACACTCCGATCAGCCCGAAAATTGCAGAAATGACTGTTCTATTATGGTTTAGCACAAAAAAGGGGGAAAGCAAAACAAAATCTCAACATGTCCAGAAACCAAAAAGAAGCCTGATTCCAACCCAAACTTAACCTCAACCCCAACATGAGCTCCGACACCTGAACCCTAATTCCAACTATAACCCAAGTCCAACCATAATCCTAACCACAACACTAACCCTAACTGCAACCCGAATCCCAACCCTACCCTAACTCCAACCCTAATCCTAAACCCACGTCCAACACCCAACCCTACCCTAACTCCAACCCTAACCGTAATTTCAGCCTTAAGCGTAACCCTAAGGCCATGCAAGTCTATGAGGGTCAAAGGTCAACTTTCTCCTAGCGACATGGGGAAACTTGATGCTTCATCAGGAACCCCCAAGACACACCCACATCAAGTTTGGGGATTCTAGAGCATGAACCCCAAAACCCTAACCCTAATTCCAGCCTTTTATCGCTAACCCTAATGTCATGCAAGTCAATGGGGTCAAAACTCAACTTTGTCCTAGAGACATGGGACCACTTGCAGGTTCAAAGGGATCCCTCAAGACACAGCCACATCAAATTTGGGTCTTCTAGCCCATGAGGAACCCCAAAACCCTAACCCAAATTCCGGCCTTATCGCTAACCCTAACGCCATGCAAGTCTATGGGATCAAAACTCAACTTTGTCCTAGAGACATGGGACCACTTGCTTTTTCATCAGGAGTCCCCAAGACACAGCCACATCATGTTTGGGGCTTCTAGCCCATGAGGAACCCCAAAACCCTAACCCTAATTCCAGCAGTAACCCTAACCCTAATTCCAGCCTCATCACTAACCCTAATGACATGCAATTCTATGGGGTCAAAATTCAACATTGTCCTAGAGACATGGGACCACTTGCAGGTTCAAAGGGATCCCTCAAGACACAGCCACATCAAATTTGGGTCTTCTAGCCCATGAGGAACCCCAAATCCCTAACCCAAATTCCGGCCTTATCGCTAACCCTAACGCCATGCAAGTCTATGGGATCAAAACTCAACTTTGTCCTAGAGACATGCGACCACTCGCTTTTTCATCAGGAGTCCCCAAGACACAGCCACATCATGTTTGGGGCTTCTAGCCCATGAGGAACCCCAAAACCCTAACCCTAATCAATTCTATGGGGTCAAAACTCAACTTTGTCCTAGAGACATGGGACCACTTGCAGGTTCAAAGGGATCCCTCAAGACACAGCCACATCAAATTTGGGTCTTCTAGCCCATGAGGAACCCCAAAACCCTAACCCAAATTCCGCCTTATCGCTAACCCTAACGCCATGCAAGTCTATGGGATCAAAACTCAACTTTGTCCTAGAGACATGGGACCACTTGCTTTTTCATCAGGAGTCCCCAAGACACAGCCACATCATGTTTGGGGCTTCTAGCCCATGAGGAACCCCAAAACCCTAACCCTAATTCCAGCAGTAACCCTAACCCTAATTCCAGCCTCATCACTAACCCTAATGACATGCAATTCTATGGGGTCAAAACTCAACTTTGTCCTAGAGACATGGGACCACTTGCAGGTTCAAAGGGATCCCTCAAGACACAGCCACATCAAATTTGGGTCTTCTAGCCCATGAGGAACCCCAAAACCCTAACCCAAATTCCGGCCTTATCGCTAACCCTAACGCCATGCAAGTCTATGGGATCAAAACTCAACTTTGTCCTAGAGACATGGGACCACTTGCTTTTTCATCAGGAGTCCCCAAGACACAGCCACATCATGTTTGGGGCTTCTAGCCCATGAGGAACCCCAAAACCCTAACCCTAATTCCAGCAGTAACCCTAACCCTAATTCCAGCCTCATCACTAACCCTAATGACATGCAATTCTATGGGGTCAAAACTCAACTTTGTCCTAGAGACATGGGACCACTTGCAGGTTCAAAGGATCCCTCAAGACACAGCCACATCAAATTTGGGTCTTCTAGCCCATGAGGAACCCCAAAACCCTAACCCAAATTCCGCCTTATCGCTAACCCTAACGCCATGCAAGTCTATGGGATCAAAACTCAACTTTGTCCTAGAGACATGGGACCACTTGCTTTTTCATCAGGAGTCCCCAAGACACAGCCACATCATGTTTGGGGCTTCTAGCCCATGAGGAACCCCAAAACCCTAACCCTAATTCCAGCAGTAACCCTAACCCTAATTCCAGCCTCATCACTAACCCTAATGACATGCAATTCTATGGGGTCAAAATTCAACGTTGTCCTAGAGACATGGGACCACTTGCAGGTTCATGGGGATCCCTCAAGACACAGCCACGTCAAATTTGGGTCTTCTAGCCCATGAGGAACCCCAAAACCCTAACCCAAATTCCAGCCTTATCGCTAACCCTAACGCCATGCAAGTGTATGGGATCAAAACTCAACTTTGTCCTAGAGACATGGGACCACTTGCTTTTTCATCAGGAGTCCCCAAGACACAGCCACATCATGTTTGGGGCTTCTAGCCCACGAGGAACCCCAAAACCCTAACCCTAATTCCAGCAGTAACCCTAACCCTAATTCCAGCCTCATCACTAACCCTAATGACATGCAATTCTATGGGGTCAAAACTCAACTTTGTCCTAGAGACATGGGACCACTTGCAGGTTCATGGGGATCCCTCAAGACACAGCCACGTCAAATTTGGGGCTTCTAGCCCCTGAGGAACCCCAAAACTCCAACCCTGACCCTAACTGCAACTCTAATTCTAAGCATAACCCTAACCGTAACCCTAATCCTAATCACAGCCTGTCATGGCCTGACGTTCAGACGTTACTGTGTGAGCATGTTAATCACAAGCTTTGCTAATTTAGATTAACGATTCTTTATGATGAGTCTACTAACAGAAAATAGAAGCACATTTTTGTTCTACATGTCAGTCAAGAAAATTTTTAATAATCTGAGACCTTTAACAAAATGCTTGGGTGAGCTTGAGAAACGCAAACACAGACCAACCAATTCATCATTAAGTATGAACCTTTTGTTGTGAATTCCTTCCACCAGCGCAATTTACAACTGAAATTAAAATAAAATGAAAAAACAGATTCAGGTGTTTTTGGAGAGTTTTCCCCCTCTTCTCTTTGTTCCCATGAGATGCCATGATTCTGATGATTGGAGTCTGCTGCGGTCTGAAGATCTGATCAGAGAGGGTTTCTCACAGTAGCCTCAAGGTCAGGCCCAGACTAATCAGGCCCTCATTCCTTTGGATGGAGTAATGAAGTAGAACGTTGACCTCCGGCTGACCCTGGAAATCCTGCAGCTGTGAGAGCGGCTGGCCCGGGGACCAATTAGCCAAAAGTAAACAGAAATATTTTTTTTAAAAAAGAGCACTCTTTTTATTAATAAATAAGACCATAGTCAACGCCCCACACGCATGTACACACTCGCACACAAAAGTCCACCTCGGCACGCTCAGACGGGCCTTTATGCGCAGCGAGTGGTGCAACCTTAAATACTGCCTCAATAACAAGCTCCTTTTCGTCCATATCCCACACATCATTTACACCGAGGGTTGATTACAACCTGGTTAGCTCGCCTAATTATCTCGTGCACTTGAGCTTTTAATGATTTCCATGATTCAATTATCCCTAACTGAATTCCTGTCTTCAATCAATTACGGCCAAAGCTGCACACTCATCCATCTTCCAATCAGGACATCGGGAATCCCTCCATCCATTCTCATTTGAGAAGGGAGTGGGTCAAACAAATTAAAGGAGATAGCATCCATCCATGTCTGCATCTTTTTTTTCTCTCTCTCATTCCCCACATCTAAAGTTCCTCTGTTACTTCTACTCCGCGACTCCCGCGGGATGAAGGATGGAACCGCTGTGTCAGGCATCTTCAATTCAGTCCGACTGATTATATTTTTATCTTCATTATAAATAAGATCAATGCCCGTCACCTGCAGCCAACCTTCGTTTGCGCACCGCTTTTCACGGTAGCACCTGCTCATCGAGCGCTGAAGAAAAACACAGTTCTTGTTTTAATTTAAAGGTGTCGCATTCAGCAAAATTCACTCCACTACCGTGTCTCCACCCTGGAAATGAGGGTAGCCTGTCGCTTACATCTTTCACTTGCTCCACTTTTTATAAAAGTCCGGGCTTGGGAATTTGGTCCTGGCAATCTCTTTGTGACATCACATCTCATCATCACTCTGATACCTTTACCAATTTACTGAGGCGTTAGTTTTTACCCCTGACACATCTTTATTTCCTTTCACATAAACATGTCCAAATTATAGCTATTAAGAGAAAGTTATGTTTTTATTTTATTCTGAGAAGGCAGTCGGCAAATGCTGCTTCCTGTGGATCTGTAGACTTGTTTGGATAATCAAAGTAAATCTGAAAATGGGTCTAATACAGGACCTTTTATGTCTAAAGAGCGCTCCCACACAAAAACACACTAATAGACACGTTTGGCACCATCTACTGGAACCTTGGGAAATATTTACCCACAGAGGATATTTGAGATTAAGGGCACAATCAAAGGATTAGATTAGAAAAAAAAACAAAACCTCTGAGCAACCAACTGCAAACTGTACCTGTGAGATTAAAGAGGCATATTTTAGCACGACGGTGGAGTGATGTCTTCTCGACTACAGAAAAAAAAGGAGAGGCATGCCAGATTGATGAATGCGAGCCGCTTCGCAGCCAAATTAAAGCAAAGAGAAGGAGAAGATCCACGGAAATGGTTGCCAAGGTGCCCGGCGACTCATTTAACCCTCATTGGTTGAGAGAGAAGCCGAGGGCAGGGCACTCATCTCTCTCTCTCCATCCCCAATTTACCCTCTCCTCTCCACCAGTAGTGTGTTTGCCTGCAAAAAAAACAAGGCGCCGAGCCGCCTTTTGTCTGATCCCACCCCCAACACCACCACCTCCTCCTTTTCCTCCTCCTCCTCCTCCTCCTGTGATGGACTCATCACCTCCATTGCCTCTCTGCAGTCGTGCTCGTCGTCATGTTCGGCCCGTGAGCAGCCTCAGATGTCTCCATTCGGAGGGGAATCCTCTCTCAGAGTGCCCCCCCCCCCGCCTTCCCACCTGCCCCCGACTCCCTCCTCCTCAACCCCCCTTCCACCCACCTCCCCGCCCCCAGCCCTGCATGTTTTTGGATGGCGAGTGTTCATTCCCTGGCACACTTTACAATAGCGCTCCCCCTGGAGTTGCCGGGGGAATGCCTGTCGCAACAATTACACTGACAGCTCTTTTCCAAAGTGCACTTGATTTATTTGATTTAGCAAAGATTAATGCCCCCCCTTGCCATTCCCCCCCGAGCCGCCCCCGACACAGACGTCCAGCAGCGCCCCTGCAAGAGGGCGGCCGTACACCGACGCAGATAATGGCGTCGCGTCAGATGTATGCGCTGGCACAAAGCAGTACAGCGATGGGCTCATTTATTAGGCCCCACTGTAAGAGTCCTTTCATTGTGTTTGTTTGTTTGTCTCACAGTCATGGATTCTGCATTTCAGCAAGAGGCACTGAGAAACACGGGTCAGATGGCGTCACTGTTCTCAGAAACAATCAGATGTTTTATTTCGCCTTTTTTTTATATATATATATTTTTATGTGCAGTTTTATTGCACAAGGTCAAGTCAGTCACAAATTTAACAAAAATGTATGTTTACTTTCTTTAAGTAAGCAAGGTAGAAATACAGGGTTAGCCTAGATGCTGCTTGTTATGAGTCTAGCATGGCTGCTGCTGAATCTGAACGTTCAGTTCGGGCTTTAGCCTCTCCTTAGCACAGTCCAACCAACAACAGCGTCAGGTTAGCGCTGCCGTTGGAGTGCCCAGAATGCAAAGCTCCCTTCTTGTGTTCTCTCTGTGTACTGATGAGGTGGAGACGCTTTAGACAGGCTAATGACAGCCCACATACACAAACACTGACACACCAATTTGCTCATTTTCTGCCAGTGTTGCTTGTGTGGGTCATGAAAGCCAAGTGGACACAAACATTATGAATAAATGTATTAGCAGTAAAGTAACGATGGCACAGGGCTGTTTGTTTTCGTGTCTAATGGTGTTGTGCGTGTACATGCGTGTGTGTGTGTGTGTGTGTGTGTGTGTGTGTGTGTGTGTTGTATCGTATATCAGAGCTGGGCTCTCCCTCTTACAGCCACCACAAAGGGCTTTGCTTTAGTAGCTGCCCCAACATCACCATTAAAGCTGCGAGCAGCGTTGATTAGGGCTGAGCCACCCCTCGCAACCGACCCCCAATGAAAATTATCCCCGCACGTCCCCCGCACGGGCCGCGAGTTGAGATAGAAAGGACCTTGAGCCTTTAGCCGCACCTCTGTACGACGTTCCAGCCGCACCAGATTTGTCTTGATTGACTATTGGCTCGTGGAAAACACGGCTTCCTATTGGCTCTTTTAAAATTAGGCCTCCTTTTTGGCTTGTGTAAAATGACGGTTTCTATTGGCTCTTCCAAAACGAGATTTCCTAAAGACTTGTGTAAAGCAAAGCTTCCTATTGGTTTGTGCAAAACAAGGCTTCCTATTGGCTCATTTAAAACGAGAATTCCTATTGGTCAGTGCAAAGTGAGGCTTCCTATTGTCTCCTATAAAATGAGGCTTCCTATTGGGAGATATGATTGAAATATTTGAGATATGCGCACACACACAAACACATGCACACTCACACACTTAGGCATAGCTCAGTATTGGGGGAGGGATGAGTGGGGGGACACCTGCCTCTCAGATATGTGCCAGGATGTGCTGCCCCCTGGCTGTCTGGCTGCCCGACTGTTGCCAGGCCAGCGGTCTGGTGCGGTCCAGCGCTGTTGGCACCGACGCCCGCCCATCTGCCTGAGTTGACACGTCGCTCCCACACCGCTTGTCCAGAAGGATGAAATGTGCCGCGGTGTCCTGGCAGCGCTCCCCGAAATGTCAACCCGATGTGACAAACCCATGCCGGCCCGTTGGCCCCCTCACAGGCCTGGAAGTGTGGGGGTGCTAACCCCGGATCGCACCCAGAGCCAGGAACATGCCACGGTAACAACAACCGCTGATCGACTACCAGGGCGACACCATCTTGTTCGGGGTAGCCGGAGCTTGTTGGGTCGCGGCGGAGCGATGAGTTTCACTCATTACTGGCGCGTTGAGCTCACACAAAACTTGGCCATTCGCTTGGCAAAAGAGGGCAGCTGGACAGAAATGCGACCTCATGATGGGGACAAGCATTTGGGGAGCAACCTTGGATCCTATGCTGAAGTGATTCGAGTCCATTAAAAAGCTTGTTTCAGAGGGATAAACTCTATCAGGCCATCTATCCCCTGCAGGCCAAAAACGTGGGCACAGGAGATGAATTAAGGAGACAAATAAGATGCGGGACACATCTTTGGACTTGGAGGTTCTGAGGTTCTGAAAGTTCGACGCTGCCCTGCAGCAAATCATAGTAATCGTTCGGAAGAGAGCAGGCCGAGTCAGCAATGAGAAGAACCCAGTGTTAGTGAACGGTCACTGTTGGTTAGAGGCCTTTACACACAGGTGGCGTTTTGTCGGCATGAGCAATATTCAAATCTGCTGATTGGGCAAAAGTGTTTTCACGAAGAACACAGACGTCCACTGTGAGAAAATGACTTTCGTTTTTGAGTGTAAGGTAAATTTTTCATATGCTAGATGTCCTGCTTGTCTCACTGAAATCTCGTAGAGCAGCTCATTTTGTGCACCTGTCAGCACCAAGTAGTGTTTAACAAACCAAACTGAAATGACAACATAGGCGTTTTACCTCGGACCATTCTGGACATTTTTAGAATGTAGATGAGACTTTTGAAACTTTTCTGCAAGGGAGCGAAACTATTTGCCATTATATGTCTGCTTTGTAGAAGGTAGTATTCCCAAAACCTCATTTGCTCTTTCTCTGGAACCATAAAGAAGACAAGACCTTCGTCGCTGTAGGACGACTTTGCTTTGGATTATCCTCTCAAAGCTTTGTTGTACATTCACTTTTACATATTTCTGTCCAATTTTGGGTGATGGCTGGTAGAGAGATATGACCTAAACATTGCATTTTTGTTTCACTTATTCATAATCCTGGACCAACACGATGGTGCATTAGGGGGCAATACTAATGGCATGGGTCTGGGGAGTTTGCCCGTGACTACTTGAGTTCTCTCCTCGTTCTCCGGCTTCCTCCTACAGTCCAAAAAAAATGTATGTGAGGCAAATTGGGAACTATTGATTAGTAAGTGAGAGTTAGACTTTCTATGTGGCTGTACAAATAAACTGTGGACTTGTCCAGGGTGTAGCCCCGCCTTGGCCCAAAGAAATCTGGAATAGTCTCCAGCACTATTGTAGAATATGGATGGATTTATTCAAAATCCATTAGGACAAGTGACACCTTGATCTTCCTCCTCTGTGCTGAAGGAACCACAGGATGTAGAACTTCAGATTCAGAAGTTCAAAAAACAGCCAGTTTGGGGAAGTGTGGAGCAGCAGGACGGGAAGATCAGAATCCCTCCTCCGCCACTCCGCACCGCTCACTTCTGCTGAGTCCGAGGTCACGGCCCAAGATGACTGGCAGTTACCCGTGCGTGGTGAATCATGCCCTGCGTGTGTGTGTGTGTGTGTGTCCACCATGCAAGTATACGTGCATGGTGGACAGGTATGACAGGCTGACCTCTGCATGTTACTGGGAGGGAGTTTGCAGCCCAGCGTTACCTGTCATAACACGAGCTGCCTGCGGCTGCGGAGCAGCAGCGTGACCAGGCCACTGGGCAACCAGAAATAATAGAGACTGGCAAGAGGGCAACGAGGGGTCACGCACAGAGAGTAGCGCTCGGGGGAGGGGGCACATCTGTGAGCGGGGAGGGGGTGAAGGCGGTGGAGGGGAGAGGCAAGAGGAAGAAAGAGTGGAAGGGGAAGTAGTGGGGACGGCAATCTGGGAGCCAGCAGGTCAATCAAGGGGCACAGATGAGAAAATAAAAGAGGCGGAAGGTAGGAAACCACCTCCACCACCTGAATATTCCCTCCTCTCAACTCTGAAGAGAGCTTGCCAATTACGTGGGAGGGCGACGAGGGAAGAGCTCCCTCCATCTCCAGCCGGGGAGAAAAGAAAACAGCCTGAAAGGAAGCAAAGTCAAACGGAAGGAGACGGAGCGGCTCTCGCGTCGCTCCCCCGTTTGTTTTCTCCAGCTCCAGGTTTCTCCTCGGAGGCGTGTGATGTTGGAGGAACGTGTGAAGCCCCGCCCACCCGCCCGCCCCTCCAACCGCCCGCCGCAGGAGACGGAAGAACCAGAGCGACTCCGGGGCCCCCGGTCGGCTTTCGGCGGCCAATTAAAAGCGGCGGATTAGGAGTGATTGCATTTCGTGTCCTGAGGAGGCGCTGCCTGCCATCTTGAGAGGCTCTCATTAACGTGGCGGCCGCGGGCGCCCGTGGAGGCAGCGGCGCCGCGGGCACTTTAAAAATAATGGAGACATTATCGTCCTTAATGTCCCGTACCTGGAGCGGAGACGACTTTATAATCACTATAGTGATGGGCCACGAGCCGCTGCTCGAGCGGAGAGGGAAAAGTTGGACAAAGATAACCCGCCTCTCCCTGCAGACCTGCGCGTGTGTGCGCGAGTGTGCGTTTTATTTTATTTTTTTTCTATCCAGATCAGCCACTGCCGCACGTGGCGAGTTCGAGCAGCTGGATTTCATTAATTGAGTTGCTGGCAGCGTTGTGCTCTGGCGGCAGGGGTGAGTCACACTGGTGGGATTGGTCTCCCTCCGCCCGATATCATCTTCCAAAGCATAACTACAAATAATTATTCACTCAAATCCATTACCGGGGGTCAATCAAGTTCCCCCAATCACTTCTAAAGTCCAATTACTGGCGCCGAGGCTCTGTTCGCACCCCTCCTTCGGAATGGGGGTGTGGTGGGGTGAAGGCCGGGGGGGACAGGCTGCCCGCTGAACTGAATTACACACGGCAAACAGCAAAACGTGCGCGTGTATGAGTGCGTGTACGGGTCCCCGCCTCCTCCTCCGCCTCCTTCCTCCTCCTCCCTCCCTCCCTCAGGTGGGTAATAAAGCCGAGGTACACACCGGCCTCCCCGCGGCATTCCGTCCGTACCATCCACCACACTCCAGCAGGTTAAATAGAATTAGCCGGCGCGCGGCAGCGGCGACGGGGACGCGCTGCGAATACCAACCGCATCCCATCAGTCCGGCAGGGGCGCGCGCGGCGGTAACATCCATCTCAGCGGTTGATATAATAAGACACGTCGCCACGAGGGTCTTCTTATAAAGAGGCTGCACGGTGACCCGTCGGCGCGAGCATAATGAGCCGGGTGTTACATCCGCGGGCCCGCACTCGCACGTGCACGCGCCAGGCTCGGCCGCAGCTCTCCAACCCCATTAGCGCGCCGCTCCTTGTGTCGTTCCTGCCGCCGCCTTGATAGTGAGACCTGCAGCCCTGAGGAAACGCTGAGAGGTGGAGGGCGGGCGGGCGGGGGGTGGGGTGGTGGTGGCGTGCAGGCAGCCGAGTCAGAGTGAGCAACAACGCAGCGTGTGAGTGTGTGTGTGCGTGCGTGACAGGGGATGGATAGCTTGTCGTTACTGTACGTACAAGATGTGTAGAACGTTAGCAGGAGCAGTGTGAGTGGAAAGAAGTGTGTGTTGTGTGTGTGTCTGTGTGTGTGTGGATCAGCAGTCCATGAAGGCTCAT
The DNA here is from genome assembly GCA_009823395.1 of Thamnaconus septentrionalis. Lineage (NCBI taxonomy): Eukaryota > Metazoa > Chordata > Actinopteri > Tetraodontiformes > Monacanthidae > Thamnaconus > Thamnaconus septentrionalis. Next base: position 10,548,383 of record CM020501.1, on the reverse strand, counting down.
GGCTCGCACGCACACACACACACACTCACTCGGTGCCAGTGAAGGCTCACACTCTGATCCAGCCGGAGAACAACTCAACTACAAGCCTGACAAACCCAAGGAGAAAACGAGAGAAAGAAAAAAGAGAAAGCGCCACTGGACGTTCACCGGCGCCAGTCGCCGTCTGTGTTCTTCACCGTTTGTCTGCTGCTCGTCTCGGAGTCGGAGGACTTGAGGCTGCAGTCCGAGGGCACCGTGTGCCCCCCCCCACCCCGAGCCTGGAAAACACTGTGACTCGGCTGCGCTGCAGACATAAAGACAGGCTTGTCAGCGCGTGCATGACCCCCCCCCTCCTCCCCCACAACTACTCCTGCCTCCATTAAACAAGAGCAAACCTCATCAAAGAGGCAGCCTCAGTCCTCTGCTTACACTCCACAGATCCGGCAAAATGCTAAACACATGTGGACGCTTCCCTCATGTTTGGGCTGAACTGGGCCGGCGCGACGCACTGGTATTTCCAGCTGAGCCTCCTTTGTGAGGTCGCATGGTTTTGTTTACACTGGATACATGTTGCATGTGCATGCAGACGCCTGCGCTCGCGCGTGCTTGTGTGTGTGTGTGTGTGTGTGTGTGTGTGTGTGTGTGTATCCAGAGCTGGAGAACTCACTGTTCCTTTTTTTTTTTTTTGAAAAGCTGTGTAGCAGGAAGGCCTACAGTGTGTGTGTGTGTGTTGCGTGTCAGCGTGATGGAGGAGAAGGGTGTTACTCAGACCTAATGAATCCATCTGCATTCAAGGAGCATTCTTCCTCTTGTAGGCAGGCGGGAGCAAACAAGCAGCGACCCAGGAGAGAGTGCAGGGGTTGGATGGGCGGTTGGGGGGCTGGAGGGTTGGGGTGGGGTGAGGGGCAGGGGTCTCAGGCTGGGTATTTCCACTACAGACCATACGTATACATATATATTATTTTTTCTTTTCTTTTTTTTACCCCGGAAGTCATATATTCAGAAAGGGGTCAAAGGATGACGTACACAATTGTCTTCCTTTCTTTTGGCTTTTTTGTTTTTTTTCAGAAAGGACTGGGGATTACGACACTTCGGACGAGGGCTGACGTCCTCACCTTTGGGTGACCTGGCACCCGACGCACCCGACACACCCTCCATGAAGAATAGATGAAGGGCAGGAGGCGTGGGCGCCAAGGAGGAGGAGGAGGAGGAGGAGGAGGAGGTGAAAGAGGAGGAGTTGGGGAGTGGGAGGGCAGTTGGCACAGGGCGCCCAGTTATCAAGATAATGGGATCTCGGCTGAAGTGGAATTTGGGAGCCCCCTGGTGGCCGAGAATGGAAACGCCCCTATGCGTCCAATTTTCACTGTTTATGTAACGTTGCGTCGTTTGCATAATGGACGGCATGAAATCACGACGGCCCCCACTTGATGCGATTTGTGATGTGCGGCAACGCGGCTGCTGAGCTTTTTTAGTAGGGACCACAAAATAAACAATTAGGGGCCAGTTTGTTATGGCCTCGTCAGACTCCGGTCCCAATCAACTCGTGTTTATCTTTTATGTTGCGCTAAACAGATGGCTCCCCGGTAATAATATATACAACCACGCTGTGTTGAAAGCAAAACTAAAAAAAACACGTCACTGGCTCACTGAACCTCAACGTGGCTCAGCAATAAAGCCCCGAAAATGGTTTTATCTTGAAAGCAGTTTTTCAGCTGCTAGTTTAAGACGGTGGGGTGTGATTGAAGGTCCCAACATTCACTTCATTGAGGTGTCTCTAACCTGAAAAAAAAAGGCACCACCTTCTCAGAAAACATGTGCCTTCACACTGCTGTCTCAAAATGAGCTTTATTAACTTTATCATTGAGACCTATCACCCGCAGCCAGGTTCTGGTGTCCAATAAGACATGCTAGCAAGCTAAAACTGAGCGTTTCAGTGGGTGGCTGCAAACAGGCGGCAAAATAGGCGTTTTCCGGTTGAGATTTCATCAGCTTGTCACAAAAGTGTATCAGATTTATTGTTAATTAACGTACACTTATTTTCTATTCGCTGAGTTTTGTATTTTTGCATACTTTGACTAGCAGTGTTGTAATATGCTGGAGTTGTACTGGGTGAAAGCTACTGCTGTAGATCAATTTTGCATGCTTGAGTAAATATCCACATTTGGCCATCCATTGATTTGTGCTAGAGGAAGCAAAGAGTGATAATCGTAAAAGCTTTGCGATGTGCAGTGGTTTCCCAGGCCATTTGTGTATCCCTAGCTGTTACTAACATGCTGCATGAAAAATACTTCTTTTTTTTTTTTATGGATGTCAAGCTGCGAAGTGTGAGAGGCGTGCATCAGTTCCCAGCATTTCATAAGTTCAATTAATAATTCATAGGGAACCATGTCGGCATGTATAGGAAACACAAGTGTAATGTAAATGAGGGTTGTTGAGGCTGGAGCTCGAGACACGGCTGCGCCGGAGTGTGCGACTCGTTTGAGTGTGCGACTTGTTTTTCTCTTCAGCATGAGAGCAGTTCACGAAGAAAGTAATTTGGAAAAGTGTGTTTTTGCCTTGGAATCAAAACACAAGTGTGTGGCTGACTCATTCTGGGGAGATACCTATCACTGACACTTCTGGCACCAGATCGCAAGAGAGCAATTTCATTACATCTCTGACAAATCTCAGAGCAAATATTCAGAGAGGTTCCATATATCATTCCCTGCAACCCCCGCCCATTTCTTGGTCAAACAAAGGAGAGAGAAATCTGGGCTGCTGTATCTGTGCATTTATTGTGATTCACTCATCTGTTTCAGATTTCCATAATTCCATTAAGTTGGTATCCAAGTTTAAAAAAAAAAAAGAAAGAAAGAAAATTACTGAATAAAATCCCTTTCACTTTTTCACTATTTTGTCAGACCAGTAACATGTAAATGCAGCATCATCTCTGACTGGCACCTTATTAAAACAGCAACACTGATACCTGTGTGAGTGAGTAGCCCAGATTACACACTCAATACATGATGTTGTTATATAACAGGTTTTGGGTTAAAAGGTCCCAAACATCTTTTGTTCTGGTCTCATTAAAATAGTCCAACATGATCTCTGGAGATTCTGCTGCAATCCCAGTATTTGGAAGATTTCCTGAAAACATCACATCTCAAAGCACCAATCAAACTGAAGTGTTTTAAAGTCCTGTATCTTATGTGATACAGTATCTCATGCATCCAACTTTAACAGTTCTAGATGTAAAAGAGAGCCAGACGGCCTCTTTCTGTGCAAACGTGTCACCTCGTCCAGCTGCTGATCAGCCCAGCTGATCGCTATGACGACGACGATGATGAGGAGAAGGCCTTGAGGAGCAGGTCTGCAGCCAGGCCCGGCGATATGGAGCCCTTGGTCACCCTCTCCTGCAGGTGTGGCAGGGTGTCCCGGACGCTGGGGTGGTTCTGGAAGTGGAGCAGCACGTTCTCCTGGATCAGGCTCCACATCCACACCTTCTGCTGGGCCCTCCGCCGGCCCTGCAGCTCGCCGCTGGCTAACATGGCGTCGCGGTACGACTCCATCTTGGCCCAGACCTCCGGGATGCCCTCGCTGGTGTGTGACGAGGCGCGCACCACCTGGAGCAAAGGGGCAGTGTGAATAAAGAGCGTTTTGCACAATGTGATCTGACAATTCTGTCTCCAAGGTGAATGTTTGTGAATGGCATTATTTCAATTTCCAAAAACTCTTTTTTGTATTCTAATTACGCCATCACTCATTAAGTTACACAATTAAATATATAACAGTCTGCCTTGGCAACATGAACTCTAGAAAAACTAAATGTTTCAAAGATAAGTTTCTGTTTTTAATGTAAAAAATGAGTAGGAGCCCAGTCAGACTCTCGCAGCCGTTACAGCTGATTTCCAAAAGGCCGGCGTTCATTATCACGGCGTTACGCACTAGTCAGGAAAGAAAACGGAGCATCACGGAAGTAGGCGACTTCTGCGATGATGCCAGATAAACTCCAGACTGCTGCAGTCTGATGAAATTATGTGCATCATTTGGAGATAATTTGACATCAACTGGCAACTGGCAGAGTTGAAAGTGACACGGCTGATAAATATTGGAGGCCCGTGATGAACGGCCAATTACTAGTCCTCTAATTGCATCATTATGTTAATGGTTTTACAAGGATGTGATTCGAGTCTGACGCAAACACGAGAAATCAGACTTTGAGAGACTAAACATACATCTACAAATTACCTTTAGGACTGACAGGATTACAATTCAAACACGGGGAAGGGAGAGAGTTTTTTTTGTTGTTGTTTTTCAATTACATCAGCTGGTTGGAAACTGCAACATTTCCATTAGGACAAATTGCAGCTACTGATAAAACGTTTAGAAGCCAAACGTTCCTGAATAATGGCTTTGGGGGGGAAAAGTCCTAAACTCTAAAAACAAAAAACTTTCTCTTACTGATTCACTAGTGTTTTACATGGCACTGAGTGTTACAAATGGAAAAGTGAAATTAAGACTAAAGCTAAGATGAAGTTTTAATTAAAAACAATGGGAACACATCACAGGAAGAAGGTCTACAGATGAATGTGATACTGGTAAACATAAAGCTTTTCCCTTCTAGTGGAGTAATCTCTTGTTTCTTTTATCTATTGTTGAGTCCTGGGATGAATAATCAGAGTCAGCCATATAAAAGTGGCAAATATTGCTTGTAGAAAAAAAAAAAAACACTCAGTGGGAAACAAAAACAAAAATAAGTGAGAGCAGAGACAATGTGAAGGCTGCAGAAGTTTCTGATGAGTGAAAACCACGAGCCAGCAGCGACTTTGTATCAATGGAGTATTTCAGTGCACTTGGACACAGCGGTTTCCAAATTCTAAGTCAGCTGTGTCGGGAACGCAAAAGTGAATTTGGAATTTCAGCTGGGAAAGTTCCAATCTGGAGGAACCTCGGGAAGCCAGAGCTGACAGTTAAACATGGCCGCCACCTTTTTCACCACTGAGTGCCCGATAGTGTATATGTTACACCACTGAACAGCCACTTGCTCAGCTTTGTGTCATGAAAAGGGTGCACGGAGAGTTCTGTGCGTCTGGAGGTGCAGGAAATGAGGAAGGGAGTGGACTGAGGAAACTGAAAGAAAACATGATGAAGGCAGGTGTCCAACCAGCTGTACTGCAAAAAAATGACATCACCACTAATCACAAAATCAGGAGAAGGTCATGACACCTTCTGGTGCACACGAGCTGCCCTAACCGGTGGCCTGACCTTGGGGTTCCAGGACCTGGACTGTCTCCGGAGCAGCTTGAGTGCGCTGGTGTACTCGGCCTGGATCCTCCTGGCCGGAACCACCAGGTCTCCGTCTGACTTGGTCACCACCACCAGGTCGGCCCTCTCGATGATGCCCCTCTTGATGCCCTGACGGAGATGAAAAGGGGGGATTTACAGAGGGCTGTACTGACAGGAATGCGCTGGCTGAGCAGCGCGTTTGCCGCGGTTTCATTTATTCACGACAAGTTTACAGCGATAAAAAGCAAATTTGACTCAAGCTGCTTGATGTCTCATGGCGGCCTCCAATTAAGTTGCACCAATTGAGATTGAAATTGAAAAATGTCTACAACTAATTGATCTAAATAAATGCACATAAAATAGCAAAACAACTGCCTCTCATTTAATAATGCAGATTTCTCTTTCTTAATAAGAACTCTGATCTGCGACCGGGCCGATGAGTCTGGAGCAGATCCAGATGAACACACACCCACTCATCACCTCACTGCTCCCGTTACAGCAGCGGGCAAAATTTGGCTTCGACCTACCTGTAATTCATCGCCCCCTGCTGGTGGGATCAGCAGTACAAACATGTCGACCATGTCTGCAACCGCAAATTCCGACTGACCCACACCTGGGGGCGCACACACAGTAACAGCGTTACAGCATTGACAGTGAAGACTGAAAACCAAAAAACAAATATAACATAATCAGCAATGTAATAATATTGGCAAAATATATATTTGCTATACTCACAATAAACCAAAAGCAAGAAGGCCTTCGCGCAGCCTTATTAACTACTTTCCTATTTACTGCAGGTCGCTTTGCCGTCGCAGCATTGAACAGGCTTATTGCATGTTTTTCCAACATCGTGCCGCCCACATTCTGTTTTCTCACCTACAGTCTCTACTAGCACGATGTCATAGCCGCCGCCTTCGCACAGAACAATGGCCTCGTTGGTTGTCCTGGTGACTCCGCCGAGCGTTCCCGAGGCTGGCGAGGGTCTGACGAAAGCGTTCATGTCTCTGGAGAGTTCAGTCATACGTGTCTTATCGCCCAACAGGGACCCTGCCGCACAAAGTCGACGTGAAGTAGAGTTAATGTCATTCTTTGTTGAAAAAAAAACCCCATAAATGCACACAGGAAAGGCTGACGGAGGTCAATTAAAAGCACAACATTTGAGTTCTAGGTGCCAGACAATGCAGTCACATTGAGTGTGGAAGTGGATAGAGTGGAACACGCAGCGGCTCTGTCAGAGTGACTGATGATGCTACCTCCTGTGGTGCAGGAGGACGGGTCAACAGCCAGCACTGACACCTTGTGTCCTTGTGACGTCAGCATTTTCCCCACCACCTCGATGAAGGAAGACTTCCCGGCTCCTGGAGGACCTGACAGCCCTGAGGAATTCACAAGGGGACAGAGTCAGCAACACTGACAACTGACCTGGCAGAATAAAACTAACTGTATAATTTAGTTCTATTATATATTTGGGCTTCTTTTCTTTTTTTTACTTGCAGAAAAATAAAATTTAAAAAAAGTCTCAAAACAACTACACCTGCACACCTGATTACTCCATAAAAGTAATCCAACGAATGATTACTCGCTAAAAAAGTAAACTAACTACTTCTTGAACTACTTTGTTTCATAAGTAATTAATAATTATTAATTAATAATTACTTTAGTTAAAAAAAAGATAGAGTAGCAATTGAGAACGTCTTGTTTCCTGCACATAATGTACAGCGCACCACAACATTCTTTCATTTAAACCAGATAAACTCAAAATAATGTTTGTATTTGCAGCTATAAAACGCAACTGCTGTTTTTTCTTTTGCTGCCGCCATTCTTGCTTTGGTGCGTCGTCGCATATCAGTGACGTTGCATGCACAGCAGCTTCATCAATCTGCGACGTTACTGTTTTCGGTTGTTTTTCGAAATTTCAGACATTGTATGGTTAATAAGACATTTTTAGCTTGTTACTTGATAAAGTAATTATGATATAATTACCAGTTTTGCCAGTAATACGTTACTCGCCAACACTGCCTGAACTTGACAGATGTTTATATTGTTCATTAGGAGTATAAATAATATAATTGTATTGCACAATAACACCATCTATCCATCAATTCATTCACTGATCGTCATCAATGATTCTCCTGGATATTTGGGGTCACAGCGAGGTGGTGCAGGAGTCAATCCCAGCTGTTGTGGGCGTCACGGCAGAGTTAGACCCAGGACAAGTCCAGAGACCCCACACTGACACAGGAAGAGCACGCAAACTCCACAGGAGAGCTTAGGTCGGAAGAGAACTACACTTGGTTTTAGCCTTTGTTGACAAGCGATGCTTCAATTGCCCTCACAAATATTTGGAAGGAGATGAAAAATGGACAAACACCTGGTTGGAGGGCACATCATAAAGGGCCAATGTCTCAAATAACTATCTACTGTCTTAGCAGCTCAGTGGCCCTGTGAGTATAATTCAGATTCAAACATGAATTCAGAATGCAGAGAGAGAGTGCTAAACCACATCCACAGGTGTTCAAACGTGCGTTCAGGACATATCACGACAGAGTGAGTGGGAAAACATGGAGCAGATCCAAACTGTGGAGAGTGACCATAGAATATTAAATTAAAGCTGCAGTTAAAGTGTAGTGGATTGGACCAAAGCGACCTTTCCCCTACCGACTCTGAAAGCCACGGGTCTGCCTCCATTCCGGCTCTCCTGCTCCTTCCTGTAGAGCAGCACCCTCTGCAGCAGCACCTGGGCCAACTCCTTTTTCCTCGGATGCTGAGTCTCGACCAAAGTGATGGACTCGGCCAGAGACGCCCGCTGACCCCCGATGAGCCCCGTGTAGAGCTTATCCAACAGCCTCTGTTCGGGTCCACTCAGCTCCTCTATCTGCTGGCCGGCCGCGGTGCTCACAGCCCTCCTGCTGTGGTAGCCTCGAGCTCCGCGGACGAGAGAGCCGGTGGAGACACCTCGGTGCAGGCACCACGTCCTGTCCACTGGAGGGCTCGTCTGTGAGGGGAGGGACGAGATGTGGCGGAGGAGGGAGAAGCCGAGCCGTCGCATTTTGCAGTAAATGCGGGGCATCTGAGATGGGGAAATGAGGGAAGGTGGTCAACAGTGTTAACGGTGAGGCTATGACTGAACCTACCGAATGTAAACACTGCTAGCTTCGACGTGCTAGCAAAAAAAAAGCGTGAGTATTTGCAATTTTAACCAAGAAATGTCATCTGACGTCGAAACAAAGTTAAGGACAATCAAAATGCATTCCTTATAGTGGTTATAGCACAACTGTCACAACGTCTGAGTAAAAAAAACAAAACAAAACTTTGTAGAAAGTCACTAGCTAGTTTACAATGAGCAAACACACTGACCTCGGTTACGTTTCATTCAAGCACATACAGTTTCCGGTGACGTAGGGCACCGCCCCTCACGTACACTTCCGCCGGTTCGTCTCATGAAAGAATATTTTAATTTGTTCAAATATAGCGACGGTGAGAATTTATATCGACTTTATTTTGTTTGCGTTTAATATCTGAAACGATAGGAGTCGTTTTAGAAGCGTGTACATATCAATGTACTGTGCGTCAAAAACATCCGCCAGCAGGTGGCGGCAGATGTTAAAACACAGCATCGCGCAAAAGCAGCGTCAGGGAATACGCTGTCACTTAATCGATCAAATATATAATTGAATCGTATCCATCTTTTTTTTTTTTTAAGTTCTTTCTCCAAATCGATCTAATGCCTCTCTAATCTTCATTCCACTTGTCAAGAAAAGTCAAAAGTATCCGGTTTCAAAAAGACGTGGTGGCCAAACATCTGGTATCACATAAATGAATGCAGAATTGTCAAATTAGCTAGTGTAGATTTTGTTTTCATTTGTTGATGCTGCAAACTAATTATTTGCCTTCTACATTCCCCATATACTCCCGATGGATTATCTTGCTTTACCTACTTTAACCCTTAAAGCAGGGTTCCTTTCATGCATGTTATTGAACTTATCATGAAGGATGGATATTTCATGGGTTTTCTTTCTCATTTCATATGGACCTATGAAACAACTGTCTGTTTGTTTTTAACATGTGTCAAGGGTAACTAACACAAGTTGTGGGACTGTTTTCACCACTGCTTTGTGTTTAAAACATTTGTTCTCTTGTCCACCTGATGCGTTGGAGCGATTTTGAAGAAACATTACAATTCTAGAGTCTAGAGGCCTAACCACTGTGAAACCACCCACAGCCAAATGGAACTCCTGCACACACAGCACACACGCATCACTCGGCTCATTCCAGAGAAACTTCCTGGAAGATTGCAGTAACTACTCCAGCGCTGTCACAATTTGTGCTCATAAAAAAAAGAGGCACACATGATTTCAGGCACTTCCATGCAGTTTTACTGGAAAATGCAATTATGCGTGACATTAGTGCTGTTGGGTTTCAGATGCACTAGTAATTGTTGTGCCTCCCTAATTGAAGGTCTGTCTGGGTACACAGTATACAGACACACACACAGAGTGACTGCAGCTTCGACTGACAACAATGATTCATTCTTTTTTTTTTTTTAGTATGGGTGGGCTGTAATTAAAGACACAGGGAGTGTTTATATAAAAAAGACAGTGCGGCTGCAAGTAATGAAACAAATTTATTGAATCTTCCAGTAGAGGCTTGATATTCATGGAATAAAACTGCTTTTCTGGGAGCTTTTACAGAGCAAAATTTTATAATGGAGAAAAAACAAAACGAAAAAAAGGCGATGTGTGAAAGTGCAGACAAACACAACAGAAAACACGTTCAAAAATACAAAAAGAATGTAAGAGTAATACAGTTGGAAAGCAAAAAGGGCTGCTCTGAGCATAAAAAGAGATGAATGGCAAAATCTGTATCTTATAAAAAAAAAATTATATCGGGTACATCAGTCACCGATACCCCTTTACTCAATCGACCATTAAAATTTGAATGCTCAACATTTTCCCATAACAGTCTTTTATCAAGGGTGTGTGCAGAAAAAGATCATTCACTGAAATATTTATGACCTCAACGTGTTTTTTTGACGCATTTGTGTTTGCTGTTAAAAAAAAAAAAAGGATAGCAGGGTAACAAACTAAACTGCACCTGTGTTTGCCTCTGGCTCCGTTCGTGTTCAGCTACCAGTCTTAAATGTGTAACGCTACACTAACCAAACGCTATGCTTTGCGAAAAAAAACAACAACAAAAAAAACAGACTGCACAGCACAAATTCTAATAGTGTGATATACCTAAACACTATTGTTTTTTGACCTTAAAATTAAATTGAAACACTAGTGTCACACATGATGAGCAACATTTAAACATTAGTCTCTTTCTCTGAATAAAAGAAATGCCCTTAGAGTGCCATGCCCCACACTAAACCCCCGCGCTAAACTCACCATCTCCCCCTCGTTTTGCCCTCTTTATTCAAATGATCTCAAGGTCAATGATGTGGATTTAATTTTTTCTAACCACAATGTAATTCTTCAATATAATTGTCTTAAAAAACGTTTTTAAAATGTAAGTGGAGATGTTTTTTAAAAAGAAAAAAGAAAAAAGAAAAGTCAATTGTGTTGGTCAACTTCCAAGTTGCTGCCGTCTTTTTACATAAGTACATTACATTCCAACCTCAGTGCAGTCAGCCACGCTGACAGCGGCCCAGTGCTAATATGGTGAGCTGGAATGTCCCATAATTATTACAACTATACAACTAAATCTGGACTTTAGGTTTTTTTTTTATTTGTTTTTGTTTTTAAAATGTGAACTAGTAATGAGTCAGTGTAATAGAACAATGAAAAAAAGAGATGTAGTGGGAGCGCCATCGAGGAGGATACTTGCATCATGATGAACGTGATGGTCAAATTATTACAGTTGGTCACAAAGATCAAGTATCTTCCAGTTGCCTCCTGCTTGCTTTGCGTTCCTCTCTCCCAAACAATAAAATGTGTCCAATTCAAACATCCTTCAAGTAGAGAACAAACCAACCCGTCCAGCCCAACTGGTCCCAGATCAGCTTGTGTTTCAGTCGAAAACCTCGGTGATGCGAGCGACGTCCGTTTGGCTGAACCACAAGTCGATCTGCGACGCTGTTCTTTGCTACCAAGACTAAAATGCTGGGGTGTGGACAGCCACAGGGCTGGGGACAGTGAAGCCTAGGAGACAGACGATATGGGGTTATGGGGGGATCCCATCTGGGTGAGCACCTTATCCAGCCACTGCAGGGGACCGTGCAGGTGAATCTCAATCCAGCAGGGTGTGCTGGTCACGTCCTGCCGGTGGTACTCTGCTCCCCATCCCTGGAAAACCCACACAAACACACAAAATCACTTTGCGTCTTTATTTTTTATTTTTTTTTTTAATTTTTTTAACTTTTACATTAAGAATTTTTTTTTTTTTTTTTTCTGAAACATGAAATAAGCAACAAACAAACTAATATTCACTGTAAATATCATTATCATTGCCATTACAATTCAGGAGGAGGAGCAAAAACTCTTATTTATCGTGCACTGAATATCAGGATTTGCCAAGCAGGGCACATGAATTTTTCAAATTCAATCATCTTCAGTTTGATCACACAAAAAAATTCCCACGTAGCTGAAGTATCGGACGGCTCACCTTAACGAAGCTCATGCGGATGGTGCACATCTTGGTGAGCTCGTACACGGCCTCGAAGCCGTGGTTGACGGACTGGGCCAGCAGCTCGGCAAACTCCTGATTGTTGAAAATCTTGAGGCTGCAGCCGCTCGGGATTTTGCACACAGTCGTGGGATGGAAGCCGTGGTGGTAGTTGCAGTTGCGGCTCTGGACGAAGATACTGCTGTCGCTCAGACACTCGGCGTACACTTCCCCGCCGACGTAGTAGAGGTGCACACCTGAGCAAAGGAGGAGGGGGCGGGGGGGTGATAGTCGGTCAAGCGGCCTTGGAAGTATCTCAAAAATCAATGCGCCGAGACGTCTGCTCAAATTGTTGTTATTGTTTCCTTCTACCCTATTGACAGCGCTGATTGATTTCGTTTGGCACAGTGGCGGTCGAAAGCCCCCCCACCCCCACCCCGAAGCCATTAAGCGCACCTTTGCTGATGTGCCGCCGGGTGTTCTCGATGGTGGAGTTGCGGTTGACGTTGGAGAGCAGGCCGAGGCAGAAGCGGTTGCGGTTGTTGGAGGGATCCGTGAAGCCGTCGACGAGCACGCTGGTGGAGGACGCCTGGAAGGCCTCGCCCACGCGGTTGTTGAGCTCGTAGTAAACAATAGAGCACCAGTGCTTGGGTTCCTCGTAGGCTACGGGCTGCACATCTGCACGTTCACAGGACACACAGAAGGAGAGGGGAGGGGGGTTAGGCAGCGTTCAGACTGCAGGCGAATCTGATTCAAATCAGATTCCTTCTCAAATCTAATTTTTAGGGCTGACTGTCCACACTGTTTTTAGCAAGTGTCCAAATTGGATCTGGCTCTGTTCAGACTGGACCACATTATTGACCCATCTGACAGGTTGCTGTAGCAACGAGTGGAGGCGTCGTCCAGCGTAGCGTGTAGTGTGTGATGTCATATAATTGTAACAGCGGCAAAAACTAAATGACCTTGTTGCATTAGATGCCCTCCCCACACACTGATGAGCCAATGAGTGATGTCACGGACAGTCAAAACCGATCAGTGTGTTTGGAGCTGTTCAGATGTGAAACTACCTCCCAAATGGTTTCAATCCGTTTTGCAAAAATGGGATTTTGTGTGATTTGTGACTGTCCAGACTACAAAAGAGCCATCCGGATTCAATCTGGATGGGCTAAAAATGGGATTTTGGCTGGCAGTCTGAACAAGGCTCTAGTGGCGCGCAGGCCGAGACGGATCCAGACACATTTGACGCACATTTGAGATTCTTCAGAGCAGCCACATGTGTTGACAAGCTGCGGGGAGGCCGCCGGTGTCGCTGCGAGCGCCGCTATAAATCTCAATCGTCCGCTTCCAAACTCTCCCCTGCAGCCCATAACAATGGCCTGAATAAACATATAGAGGAGGCGCCGGCCACATCTGTGCACAGTTCATCCTGACCAAAAAAAATAAATAAATCAATGCAGACGTCCTAAACTGGGTCTGCGGTTCGATAAAAGGTGCCCAGCCCGCAGTTTGGTGCGGAGCGCCGGGGGCCGGTGCCAGCTGGCCTCACCCTCTCCGGGTGAGAAGAATCAATCGTGTTTATCTAAGCGCATACTTCGCCCAAACTTCCTCTGTAGCGTGGCACTGGCTAGCAGGTGTGTTTTGTCTGTCCCTTTCCCAGAGCCGGCCCACAATAGAGGGCCTGCGCTCACAACCCCCCCATCCACCACCCCCACCACCACTCCCGCCATACAGGATGCAGCTTGTGGAGAAGAAAGAAGTCCCAAAACTCCTGCTTCCAGCGAAGGCATCGCCGGCTCTTCCCACTACCGCTGTTAGCGTGCGTGGGCAGGACTCTGGGCTTTGATATGTCTGTCCTGCGGGTGTTTGTCTGGGACACACTACCCAAAGCAGTCACTTTTCTTTTTTTATTTTAACAATGCAACCACACAGCAAATACCTGATGAATGAATGAAAGAGTGAATGAATGAATGAGTAAATTCATGCTCTCAAAAAATATGAGAAGCGTCTAAAACGGACATCGGCAAACTATGGCCCGGGGTCCATATGCTGCCCGTTAAGCTTTCTAACCCGGCCCGCTGAACTTGAAGAAATTATATTAACAGTAAGTCAGTAATAAAATATCTGTATTTAATCAATTTTTCAGTGTTTTAAGAGTCATTTTAATAAAAAGCTGAATACTGTGGGGCTTCAAGGACACATCTGTAGTTGTAACACTTTAGTTCCTTTATCAATTGACATTAAAACTACATGGTTTCTACATGTCCCATGATATATTTTTTCCTCCTTTGAGGTGGGTCACCAAAACACTCCATCCATCTGCTGCTGCTCCGGCCCCACTGTCAAATTTTAGAACCCACTGCGGCCCACCAGTTAAAAAGTTCACCCACCCCCCCTGGTCTAAAATGTATATTTAAGGGATGCACCGATCCGATACAGGGATCGGTATCGGATCCGATATTGAATAAAATTCTAGATCGGGTATCGGTGACAATGAGCCGATCCAATGGCCCGATCCATAGGAGCAGTTCCGTTCTGTGTATTTCTATGCTGTGCGATGCGAGTGACGTCTGCGACAGAGCGGCGGCCGTGCGGGTGACGCAGTTGACACGGTTTTCAAAGTGGAGCGAGCGAAAGGATCCGCCGTCTGGAACTACCTTCCACGGCTACGTGCAATATCTGCACCATTAATGTTCCGAGAGGTGGTAGTAAAACTTCTAGCTTCAAAACAGCTAACTTAATTAAACATCTCCAGAGATTTCACCCGAAAGAGCACGCTGAGTTCGTCGAACTGAATTTAAAAAAAAAACGGCCGAAAATATTTGTCCGAGGCGGCTCAACCTGAACTTTACAGTAAAGTGTGCAAACATACTGGAGGACATAAAATATGTCAAAGCGTTTAGCTTTACAACCGATATCTGGAGCTCCGACGTTTCCCCCGTGTCACTTTTGAGTGTAACAGCACACTGGCTGTATGAGAGTTTCGTTCTACGCAGTGCAATGTTAAATGCAGCGAACTTTCGTGGGTCACACACGAGCGAAGCAATTGCCGCTAGCCTGAAGGATATGTTTGACAAGTGGCAAATTCCGTTGAGCAAAGTCCATGTGATTCTGAGGGACAATGCTAGCAACACGAGAAAGGCGATGGACAACATGGGAGTGCGTAGTGTGGGCTGCGTCGCACATACAATGCAGCTGGTAGTCAACGGGGGACTTCTCTCACAGCGCGCTGTGAGTGATGCTGTTGCATGTGGGAGAAAAAACACGTTACCTCCGACTTTTTTTTTTTTTTTTTTTCCCAATATATTGAAGCTATTCTGTTATTCAGCTGGTTTTATAATGGGTGTTAAAGTTCTGTTTGCACAATTTCACTACACCGTTGTAGCTGATTGCTGTTTACTTTGAATATCTGCCATTCAAGCTCATGAAGCTATTGTTTTGTTTCTCAATTTCAGCTCCTTTACTATTTATTTTACATTGCACTTTGAATTCCTAATTGCACTGACTGAACCATTTTAAAGAGGGTTTGTTCCTTTTTCATGTTGTTTGACCAAGATGCTTTTTTTTCCAAGTTTCAGCTTCTCTTTCATTTTACATTTTGTGTTATACTCCTAATTGCACTGACTGAACAGGGAGATATTTATTATATATTATATATTTTTTTCATGTTTGACTTTGACAAAGCTAGTAAGCTATTTGTTTATTTTGAATTACTGTACTGGTACACAGTATTAAATAAGTTTTTCAGTACATTTATTATTTTATTTGTTTTTAGAAAATGAGGAAAGTCTGACATTGCCTTGCACAAAAAGACAGTTTTTTCTAAACAAAAAGACATAATTTGTTAGGTGATTCAATGCTGTTTTTCTGTATCGGTATCGGATCCGTATCGGCCGATACTAAACTTCGATCGAATTTCTGAAAATAAATGTAAAACCAGCACCAATTTCCCGTCACTTCAAGCGACTCTGGATTCGCGGCCGCTGTCTGCTCGGCGTTTGCCCACTGACGCAGGTTCTCGGATGTGTCTACTCTACCACCGCCATAAACCCGAAAGCCCGAAAACCACAAAGTGCAGATAGCTGCAATTATTGCGCCGCATTTCAGATGCGAGACTTGGAGGTAATTAGTGAATCTAATCGTTAACGAGTTTCAAGTCATTACCACCAGCAGCGATGACATCAGCTCTGGCTTTTATAGACCTCATAAAACTGCTCTGAGGTCGGCCTTAATTTGCTGAGGCTTTGAGTTTCCCACTGGCTCGCACCCGCAGACAAAGCCTCACCGTAAACTCGCAGGTCTCCTCCACACACACACAGGCTTGTTGTTTTTTTTTTATTTGAAAGGATGTGGCACCTTCCTAGCAGAGAATTATTTTCCTTTTTAGTGCGGTGGGGGGAAGGGTGTTCGGCTAAAACCGCAAAAGATGGAAAAAAAAAAAAAAAGGAAATCAAAACAGCCACGGTTCCCAGAAGTCTTTGCACCTGCAGATCAAGGTGAGCAGGTGCAGACAGTTTAATGCGGATGATATCACTTTGTTAGGGGGCGGGGAGAAAAAGAAGGTGCATGTGTGAAAGTAGCAGCGGCCAAGGTTACCTGGCCGGTTGTTGGTCTCGAGGGGCAGGGGCGGAGCCATGAGGTTAGTGTCCATTGGCTGAGGACAGTCCTGAGTCATCTGCTCCTCCGGCGGCATGTAGGCAGGAGGGGGTGTTTCTGCGAAGAGGGGGGGGGGTGAGCTGCTGTCATTCAACCGGTAAAGGACAAAAAAAAAAAAAAAGACAGCAGGAGATAATCCCGGGTGAGATTCTCACCTGGCATCTGGAATGGACTGCCGGGGTCGGAGCTGGAGGGCGAGTGCGGGAAGGTGACGCTGCTGCTGCCGCTTCCCGGGGAGTTGGGGTAGCTGTTCGCCGGAGAGTGGGGGAAGGCGGCGGGCAGCGTGTTGGCCTGAGGGAAGGATTCTGGGAAGGTGGCGTTCTGGGGCATGTGCGGCTCGTTCTGCTGCAGAGGGTTGCGGAAGCGAGGCAGCATGGTGTGCTTGGCGTTGAACTCGCTGTTCCTCGGTACCAGCACAGGGGGCAGCACTGAGAGAGAGAGAGAGAGAAAAAATAAACAGAATATATTGATCAACATGAAATACTGTTGTTTTTTGTTTTGAGTAAAAGACGGACGTTCGTTTGGGGAGAACATTCCTCAAAGTGCGGGACCACCCGTGCACCACTTCCCAAGGCGCTCGGTGAAACACATTGCGAATGCGGAAGCAGTAAAGTTGACAAAACCAAAAAACGAAACAGAAAAAATGAATAATGAAACACAAATATGAAAGGCATCGCTTCCTCTCCAACGCGGAGCCGAGCAGTTTTCTCAACGGCCTCTTTGTGCCGGGATGCGCTGCGAGCCGTACTGCACATTTTGTCGACGTGACGCTGATCGCAAACGTCTACGTGTGCAAAGACTTGAGGTCTGAAGGCCGTGTGAAAAATGACACCTCGCTGCGCGCACCCTTCATAGTGTGAAAAATAGTGTGAAAGTTAAAAGAAACTGGATTCCAAGACATGCAAAAGAAAATATTCATCATATTTCTTGGCCCTCTGTGTTTTTATGCTTTCAGTAAAACAGAAGCATCTTTCTTCGTCCGGAGCAACACGACTCCTGAAAGCAGGTGCACGTCCACGCTTCTCTCCAGCGTCAGAACCCCACCACTCCCCACCCCCCTGTGGACCTTGATAATCGTTTCAATGCTAAAGACATCTTGTACAATAACGCGCATGAAAAGCTAAACCGCACAAATGCAATAAGAAAATTGGTTATTGGATTCCGACGTAATAAAGAAAGCTTCCTGGAAGGCTGAATGTTTTCACATTCTGAGCACAGATGTCCCTGCATTTTTCAAATATCAGCTCCCGGCCCCGTTAGCGCTAGCCAGCGGTATCTGGGCCCGCATCTCAGGCGTCTGCTCAAAAAAAAAGCATTTTAAGCTGAGCCGCTTCTGAGGAATTCACCATGTGGGGTCAATGTTTTCAACGGTTGTGCCGACTGCTCTGATGCGACTGCTGCTGTAATGTTTGTTGATGATGATGATGATGATGATGATGATGAGGGGTGAGGTGTGTGTGTGTGTGTGTGAGTGTGCTGCAGTGGGTGGGTGGGTCTTAGCATCAAATGTAGTCAAATCTAATGAAAGTTAATTTCAAAGGTCCTGCGTGTACAGCAGGTGTTTGGTTGTTTGTGTGTTTATGTGTGTGTGTGTGTGTGTGTGTGTGTGTGTGTGTGCGTGCAGGCGGGTGGTGCTCAGGGAAAAGGAGGAGGGCTCGAGGGTGTGGACAGACAGGTGCTGTGGGGTTCAATCACCTCATCCTCGTCCTCCAGCGGCTGCTAAAACATAAAGTGTGCAGAGCAGGCAGCGACTCTTTCCTCCGATTGTGTGCGGGTGAGCGGCTTCCTGTTCCAGCCATCCTCAGAGAAGCTGTGCGTGCAGCCATGGGTGTACGGGTGTGTGTGTCTGTGTGTGTGTGTGTGTGTACATGTGTGCATAAATGGGGAGGAAAAAAAGGCCACCGGCACAGAGCATGCCCAAAACAAAGCCCTCACTCTCCTCCAGATGGAATTTCCTGCTACACACACGCACACACACAAACACACACACACCAGTGAACAGTCACACTTAGCCCTTTACACATTTAGCACCCCGCACACAGCTGTTCCTATCTTGTCAGCTGACCCTCTTCTTGTGTTTAGCAGGAGGCCGAGTGCTGTTTGATTTATCTTGTTGCTGCTGAAGCTTTTCAGCCACTCGTTTGTTCTACAGCAGCCCTGACGAGGGTTTCGCCACCTTTTTGTAAAAAAATTAAACTTGAACTTTTAGACTTTTTTGAACGTCATTTTAGAATACTGAAACATCAGCTGTTGTCTCCTGTCTTTGAAGGGTGATATATTATATATCTTTTGTGCCAGTAGTCTCTGTGGACTAGATTTAACAGCTAAATGAGAGCGCTTGAGGTTGACTTGAAGACAATATAACACTGCGTTTCTCAACTGGTGGGTCGTGGAGCTGTTTTGTTTGGGTCGTGGCTTTGTGGGCAGTGGCACCCCTCTTTAAAAATAAAATAAATAAAAGCGGGATTTTATATATATATATATATATATATATATATATATGTATATATATATATATAGAAAATATATATATATATATTATAGATATAAACAATTCAATAATCTTATTATAGAGGAAACAATAATAATAATAATAATAATAATAATAATAGAAAGCGGGCTAGCGTTTTTTATTTCTGTGGTATAAATTTGGGTCGCGACTTCAGGATAAGGAAAAATAAAAAGTGGGTCCTGGGACTCCATCCGTTGAGAACCACTGGTCTCACATTTTGGGGGCGAGTGCAGCAGTAACACTAGTGTTCTGGTCCCTCACCTGGACTGTCCACGCGTTTGTAGTGGTAGGGGTTGATGCACACGTCCTTCTGCTTGGAGCCGAAGGGGTACTCGCAGCACTCCAGGGCCTTGAGCTCGTGGTGGGACTGCAGGTCGGGCCAGCGCCACACCCGGCAGTAGATGACGTGCGGCAGGCCCTTCCTGTGGGACACTTGCAGCCGCCCGTCCAGGGAGCGGGGGATGGTCACGCAGTTACTGGGCTGGCCGGGGCAGCTGAGGGCCCGCTCCAGCTCTTCCATGGCGCCCTTCTTCTTCTTCAGCTTCTTCACCAGAGCGTCCACGGCCTTCTCTGCCCACTTCTCCTCCTCGTCGCCCTGCTTCCAGCCCAGCAGCCGCTTGACGGCCGGGCTGGTGAAGGAGAAGAGCGAGGTGACGTTCATGGCGGGTGGCGAGGTGCCCTCGAACCCCCTCCGGTCGCTCCGGGGGAGGTGTGACAGCCGAAATGGGAGGGGAGGCGATCAGAATATCCTCGGCTTCTCAAGGCGTGCACTCGGCTTCTTCTTAGCGATGGAAAACTAGAAGGAAAAAAAAGGAGAAGAGGGTTAAAATCTGTAAAAAATAAAAATAAAAAAAAAAATCCCCCAGCAGCCGAGTTGTGACGCGGTTCTGTGAATCGGTGCGCTTGCTGCGTCCTCGGTCAAACGCAGCTACAGCTTAGGTGGCACACGTTGACACCCTCTCTTGTTCTTCGCACTTGATGATGAGCGATGAGGTCAACACTTTTTCGGCCACACCGGCCGTGGCCTTCTGGGAAGCTGGTGGAGGGGTCGAAACAGACACCCGCCTGTGAACATCGAGCAGACATTCTGCAGATAGCTTCCTCCCCACAGCTCCAGCACGTTACCGCCACCCGCTGATGTCACTTACGGCCAGAAGGGCTTCAGGCTTCAACCGAGAGCAGTCGACACATCGCGCAGGAATCTGGTGTGCTGATTTCATTCTTTTTTTGTTGTCATGCCCAAGATGGATATATAGATGAGATGAGATTACTTTTCTTTCCAGGATAATTGTTTTCACTTTCTGTACAGCCATGAGAAACTACACAAACTATTTTACAAACACGACAGCATGTACACACACTCTTTTCCCCACATTTTCTTGTTTAGTTCAGTTACGGCATGTGGGATGAAACTTTAGCTGAATTTTATTTCCTTCCCAGCCAGCGATCTGTATGGTTGGCCAGAAGGAAGGAGTGTAAAGTACGAGTTGAGCGCATGGCTTGGATCATGCGCCCGGGAGTGTGTAACTGTGCTATTGAGGTCTGACAGATTTGGAGGTGGGAAGCCAGGTGACCTTGTGCAGTTTTGTGCGTGATTTGTGTTAGTTTGTTTGTATTGAGTGCTGACAACATGTTGTAGGAGCAGCAGGAAAAGTAGAGGAGTATGGGGTTGAATGATCCCTCATATATATATAAATATATATATATACATATATATATAAATATATATATACACATATATATACATATATATATATACACATATATATATATATATATATATATATATATATACATATACATATATATATGTACATATATATATATATATACATACACATACATACATATATATAGTGCAATATATAATTCAATATAGTGCAAAGAGAAGGAAAATGCTATCAATTGAAAAGAAAAATATTTATAGAATAAGACAGGGCAAATATATGTATATTAGGGCTGTCAGCGTTAGCGCATTCATCGCGATTAGTGAAATACAATCCATAACGCACTCATTTTTTTAAATCGCATTTCAAACGTGAGGTCAGGTTCACACCGGTTGCAGAAGCGCTGCAAAGCGCCACGGAACTTAGCCCGCTTCCTTGTTAACCGATGGTGTCATTCACGCCAGAACCAAAGCGGCGTGCCCGGCTTGCGCCTGCAGCGATTGTTTCGGCGTCTGCTCTATTTTGTGCGCGAGCGATCTGCGTCAAGCCGGACAGCAAGTCTCTCAAAGAAACACAAGAAAAAAAGAGCAATTTTCAAAATAAAATACCGCGATTGACAAATGCGATCATATTTGTGTATGTTATATTTGGCAGTGTGTAAACAGAGTGAGAGAGAGATGAAAACAAACAAACAAACACGCGCACGCACACGACAGAGACCCACAGAGTGGGCTGGCTACGGGGCAGGGGTGGGGTTTTGGTGTCTAAACACACAAACACACAGGGAAAGAGCGAGAGAGAGGCAGAGAGGAGTTGTTGTCAAGTCAAGATGGACGATGTAACATTGATCTTGATGAAAAAATAGCTCTGAATGGGAGTAAACAACAGCTGAGCAGAAGTGCTTGTTGACCGTAAGACCGTAAGGTTCAGGTTTTCGGTTCCGGTTTTCGGTGTAAACCCGGTGTAAGCCTTTTTGTCCCTTTTACTAACCTGGAGTCGGCCCCTCTGGCCGATTTCTGGTAAGAAATACTTTACATTATGGGGCTAAAACTGCCTTGAAAATAACCGCATTTTACACATGCAATTCAAACTGTGATTAATCACAGTTAACTATGAAGATTAATTGCGATTAAAAAAAATGTATTGTTTGACAGCCCTAATATATACTATATATATATTAATACACCTCCTCACCAGCCAACCAAGGCAATGCAGAAGATCGCTGCTCTACACAAAGTGAAGTCGTCCTGTAACTTTTACACGCGTCGACTTGTATGTGCCAGTGATTTGAAAAGCTCTGCCGCCTCCTGCGAGGAAGTCGCATTCAACGATCGGCCACTTGCAGGGTCGAATGTTCTACAAAGCCCTTCACACCGGCCAACCTGCAAACACTGGTTTTGCACAGGAATCTGGCCACGTGGAGGACAATAAAAGGGAAGTGCGTGAACCCCGGCATAAATGTGCCCATTCAACGGGCTCCCAGAGGAGCACTTCGGTAGCCAGGAGGTACACAGATCCCGGCTTTAACTGAGAAAAAAACACCAGAGCTGATTAAGCTCTGCTGGTTCTGCAGTTTTGTATGTACATGTGCGTTTTCCGAAACACTTGGTTGAATTTAAGTAAGAAATTATACCAATGCTACTGACTGACTCAGTGTCTATGTAAAGCTCTAATTCCAGAAGGGACGGTGTTGGAAATCCAGCGCTTGTCGGCACTGACTCACGGACGAGGATGCATCACTCCTTGACAGCGAGGCCTGCAATGGATTGGATTTCCTGCAAGCAGGAACAAACTCATCATCAAACTGCGCACTTATTCTTGGCCAGAGAGATTATGAATGATGAATAGCAATTTCTATCTTGGTCGGGCCACTACAAGTGTTGACTGCATCGTAGCGGTTAATGGGCGGGGAAGTTTGATGAGAACAGGTGCTGTTTACAACACGGCTGTATGTGCCGTGTGTGTGGGTGTGGGGGGGAGGGTTCGAGCACTTACTACAGCCAAACACAGTGACAGGATAGAAGCAACACACACCTATAATTAGCATAGCTATCTGAATCACAGTGGCTCACCGGGGTGACACACGGCCAGCGCAGTACGCAGAAGGGAATATTTCCTGCAAGGCTGCGTCTTCGCGACCTCTTAGCACACACCAGATTTTTCCACGCATGCAGAGCGAGTGCAAAGAAGGCAGCCTGCCAAGCTCACGTTCAACTTCCTCTCGCTCAGGCTTTGACGATACACAAGTTTCACAGGGGGAGGTGTGGGTCCTTAGATAAGGCCACGGTGCACCTGCAACTGGGTGGCAGCAAAAGAGATAAAGCCACGCAGAGCACTTCAGGTGTGACGTCTGGTGCAAGAAGCTACAGATTAAAAACAAGAAATCTTAAATATCAATGAACTGATTCATTGATTTGTGGCAGCCCATCACAAAGACATGATCACACGTCTTTTCTAGTGTGTACTTGACTGACTCAAATGTGTCAAGAAATGTGAAACGAAAATGTGATTTTGAAAATGACTCACTTTCAAACAACTTGCAGTTCAACTTCAAACTTCACGTTGAACTTACTTTTGAAACACATCTGTCCTTGTCAGATGAAGTCCTTGTAATGCCTGTGGGCTGTGGCATTTTTCACAAGTTATTTTGTTGATACATACATCTATATACACACAAAATGTATAATATATCCATATAATAAAGCAAGTCATTTAGAAAACGCTGACTGGAGGCCGTGTAGACACAAAAAATATTAATATTATAATAAAGTATTATTAACTAGACTATGTAAAAAAGGTAGCGGTCTTCTTCTGGTTTTTAATAAATGCCAGGTGAGGTGACATTCTCACTTAGAGAGCTTTCAAAAAGCTAAAATCTGGCAATTGCAAAACACAGAATGTGAAATGTTGCACCCCCACGTTGACTTTGTCAGTGCAGGAGAAAGAAAAGCAGTCCTAAAGTTTAGGGCACAACAATAAGGTTCAAAGGCAAACGGCAGTCACCACTTGGACAGTCTGCACACACTTTGTGATCCACTTCCAGCCGCAAAGCGTCTTTGATGGCATCCCAGCAACAGATGACGCTATCCAATGCAAATTCACAACAACCAAAAGACATTTGAGATGGAAGATTACAGGAAAGTGCATTGTGACATCTGGAGTGTGACTCCAAAACCTCAGGTGTCACTCTGCTGCAGCTGGAGTGCACATTTTGACAGTGTGAAGAGTCTGGCTGCCGGCCTGGCTGCACGCTTCACTGTGAAGGTTCTCCATGACTTTATCCTGCTTCGTTTGGACAATGTGAGTTTAGAACCTTCTGTGTGCCAGTCAAAATATATTAGTGCCTTTTTTCATCAGTTTGTACAGAAGCCTGACCCTGACAATTACAAATAACCCATGACAAAAAAAAAATTTGGAAGGCTAAAATTAAACAAAATGACCTTAATTGTGGAATATTTTGCTCTGTATGTTGTGACTTGAGAAGTCGTTGTGCTTGTCTATAATATTAACAGAAAAAGAAATAAAATCTTGTTTAAATTTCTGATTGTGTCAGCTCTTATCAATCAATAGTTCCAGAGCAGTCAACCTCACTACTATGATCGGATGGAAAACACTCATTTAAAACTGATTTCCCTAAAGCCAATACAACCAGCGTGTCTACACTGATTTCATCTGTTCTTGTTGGCATTTCCGAGATAATGGCTCACTTTTATCCCAGCACTTACACTGTCTGTCATTGCATCAGCAAAGGTCACGTTGGTTCGATTTATCGATTTTCAAATCGTCTTACATCAACTCTGGAATATTTGAATGTTGTCTTTGCAGTAAAATACACCTTTTTGGTGAATCTGTACATGATGCCATACTGTTGGACGATGAACACAATCAAAAGATCCAGACCAGTTCAATTTTGAGCCATACATTACACCACTTGGAAGGAAAACGCAGGGATGTTTCAATGACTTGAAGGAATGCATATAGTCGGACACATCAGTCCTGTCTATAGCTGCATCCCTTTCCGTCGACTAATTGTTTAAGCACTAATTCCTTCCATTAATTATACAAATACCTGAGCTCAATGCGGATGTATGCCTTGCATTAAACATCTATATGTGCAGCCATCAACCTAAAGGCCTCACCCCCGCTGACCCCCCATGCGCCTCGGAGGACTAACACAGATGCCGACAGTGGCCTCGTCTCCCTATAAATCTGAGGCGCGCACCATCATTTACACAACAGCTCCATAAAAACCTCCCTGACATTCCGCACAGCCGAGCCGGGGCGATGCTCTCTCACTATTGCGTTAGCGGTGGCTTGTTATGGCCATCAGTTAGCCCGCCGGACAGAAACGGGAGGCTAATGGGAGCGCGGAGTGGGATCATACGACACTGACAGGCGGGAGGCTCTGACCCACCTGGTGCGAGCCGCTCGCCACTACACCAGCCCCATGGATCATTTTGCACTGCTCCAGTGTCTGTTAATCAATTTAGGTCTGGGCTGTGTAGGATGAGGAGGCAGTAATGATGCTCTCTGGACCCTCCCCAGAGAGGGGGCATTATAAAGAAGCTACATTATTTATCAGCAGGGTCCTGGATGGGCCTCCATTAGCCCCCACTCAATGGAGTCGCTGGCTATAAACAGAGGAGGGCAGGAAGAGAGAGTGATTGATAAAGCGAGAGGGAGAGAGGGAGAGAGAGGGAAAGAGAGAGAAAAGAGAGGCGGAATGATTTAAGATAAGGGCAGGAAGAAAAAGACAAAGGTAAGATGAGGAGTTGCAAGAGTGAGTTGCAAAATAGAATATATATGTGGCCTGTTCACCGAGCACTTTGCAATTAAGTGCCTATGAGGGTCATTACTGAGCCGGGGGTAACACTACAAAGATGCAATCTCTGCTTCTTGCAGAAAAGGGAACCATAGCAAAGCATCAGCGACGCCTTACAGTAAGAAAAGCAGTAAATGGAGCTCGAAGAGATTCTGTTCCAAAAAAATGATCTCAGCTGAAATTCTCTATTAGGGTTCTACTGCAATTGTAAGAGTGACCGTATTTTGATCTTCAATCAGGAATGTCAGCCAAAAAAAGCCCAAGTGGCAGTAACTCAATGGTTAATTTGGATCAAATGGGGACTTTCCTTTTAGTCTGGCACTAACATTGATTCATTGTTGTTTATATAGTTAGAAAAACAAGGCTCTGAATAAAGAGCAGTAGTTTGCCAGGGCCGGGTAGAACACCAGACTGAGCAGCACCACTGGGTTTCTGTGTTTCTTCACTGTGGTGCCGCTGTTAAACTGGATGCAACATTTAGCAGTGTGGTGTAATTTTAGCTTACTAACGTTCTTATTAGCTCCCATGTTATTTCAGTATTTTGTCAGGGTTTTGGGGTTTTTTTTTCAGTCCTACGGCGTTCAGAGATCATCACGTTTAGTCTGTGGTGCACACAACTGGCGTGAGGACTTTATTCCCTGACCTGGAGGCGTGTTGGGCAAAGCCCAGTACGCTACTGTGATGCTTCAACTACCTTGTGCAAACAATATGCCCATTTCACACTTGCAGTGTTATGACTACTCCTTCAAAATATGACTTCAATAACAAAAAGCAAAGAAAACAAAAACAAAACAGAGATATGTGAAGTCAATCTGAACAACACAACACATGCCCTATACACAATCTCTAAATAAATCACGTAACATTTTGAATATCTACTAAAGCGGTGTCTTAAATTCAATGAATGAAAATGTTCAGTGTTACTTCATGCTACACACAAGGGATTACCGCACAACTTGGGGGGGCAGCTCGAACTGTAGGAGGCGTGAGACGGAAAATATTAGCGGCTTTGAATGCGCAACGTTTTCAAATTGCGGTGCGCCTTGAAACTGGGAATGGGCCCATGACAAATATGCCAGTGATAGGCAACACATTTCTGCGGACTGATCCACATCGCCATACCTCCGCCCCCACGGCAGCAGCACTGAGATGTTTACCGAGAGCCATTCTCTGAGCGAGCAGCCAGGCAGGTAGGAATGTTTTTTCTTTATAGAGGTGCAACAAAACCAACAACTCTATTGAGACAAATCATCTTGTGTTTGCAGAGAATACAATCAGTATCTGTTCAGAATCTCTTTGACACAGATAACTAAAATCAAGGAACCTACTGTATTAATCACATATCACCTTGTGTAAAGCATGCTTGTTTTTTTGGTTTTTTTGGTGTACGCTATTGTGTAATTTCTGTATTCCTGTGGGAAACGGTGTTCCTTGTTGTTATTGGGTCAACATCTACAGTGAGAGTTTTACAGTAACAGTCAGTCAGACCCTTGACACTGTGAGTTTGAACTATTTCAATTAGCTTTCCGACTTGTCTTCCACAGCACTCGCCACCCCATTACGAAATCAGGCTGAACTTAGACTCATCCAGCTTTCAGTTTCAGGCTTGTGACTCACATCGACAGGTATCTGGGAGAACCTCTCTGACGTACAACTTCCGAGTTGCTCAACAAGCCCCTGTTGTTCCTGCGTGTGAATGTTACTGAGTAACCGTGTACTGTTTGATAAGCGTGGCTTATCAATTGTTGGGTTTAATCAGCTCTATAAAGTTTGGATTTTCCACAGCTGGCAGTAAGCAGACTTTACCACAGCTGCTCGTGGGTTTTGGAGAAGTTCAAGAGCAAAGCTTGAAATAACCACCGTTCGGCCCAAGGTGACGAGACACGACATTGACCTGGGAAGCCACTTCCAACGCGTGGGTGGGTCAATTTTCCTGAACAAACACCAACAAATAACGCAACCTGGGTAGTAAAGAGCAGCACAATACAAGAGACCAACAACCTTCACGCAACTGCAAACACCAGAAGAACCACTGGTCACTTGAACTGCGGTTGCTGTTACAGCGACTTTGCAGAGCTGAACTTCAGCTCAGATTCTCTGGGTCCCAGACACACTAGTCCACAAATGACTGCAGACATAACTAGCTAACACATGGGGGTTTCAAGCAGCTATCCCAACCATGCTTGGCACTCAGTGTTGGGTTAGTGTTGTGTTAGAGTGCACACCTCCACCGCGACACATGGCAGACTGCGTTGTCCCGGCTGCACAGAAAACACACGAGGGTTCTGACGCTGGTTGCTCCTCTTGTGACTTACTCTGCCAATTGTGGCACGCTGACAATCTCTATTTGCTTCTAGTACTCAAGACGTTTGCCTTTCGGCGATCATAAACGGATGGAGTGATGTTCTGCATGTGTGCGCACGGGGAACACAATGCTGATGTTCGGGCCGTATTTCCATCAAAGAGGGATCGCCGTTAAACAAATGGCGCTCTAATCCTATGAGAAGACAATTTAAGACATTTTCCAAGTGAATTGAAAGCCACAAACTCTGGGAATGATAGAACAATTGGAAGTAAAGCACGGACAAGGACAAATTCCTGTCCTTTGGGTAATCTGATATGTCATCTTCAATAATGTCAAGAGAACCTGCTTTTGCCGCTGTGGGTCTCTCCCTCTTTCCCAGCTCTTTCTTTCTCTCTTTCTTTCTGTCAAATGAACGCCGACTCACACAGGCACACATTTGTTAACTTCATACAACAAATACAGCCTCACACGTGAAGCGTGTCGGTGCACCAGATGGAGCCTCTGCCAAGTGTGCATCAGCCAAAAGGCGGCACAATGAGGACAACTTTGGAAGTGGAACATTGTAAAAGGATAACGTGAGTGACACGATAATGCAAAGTGCTGTGTGTGTCTGTGTATGTGTGTGTGTGTGTGTGTGTGTGTGGGGGTCGTTCTTCCTGATACGCTACTTTTGTACCATCTTAGAGCAATCGCCCAATGTTTCTTCATGATTCTCTGACTTCATGATTGCATTATGCTCAGTTTATTATGTGAATGAACTGCACTCCAGTTTTTAGCATCTGGGGGGGGGGATCCCAGTACACAGTAATATGTCTAGACATGTGCTGCAGTTCAAACTCACATCAGCTTTTAAAGCTCAGAGGGAAGATGTTTCAGTGGCCAGGAGCACAGACCGGGCTGCGTCTCTGCAGCATACAGTAAGGTGTTCAACACTATAAAAAGCCACTTTTAATTGTTGGCCGAGGCATACCGTTTTTTAAAAACCACCTCACCACAACAGTCAGTTTACAGTTTTATAGACATGTGGTTCAATTTGCATCCCCAGACTGTTACTTTCGCGTAAAGAGAGAGAGAGGGAAAACTTTTTTTTTTTTAACTCCCAATACGCACACTGTTGAGCTAATGACCGCTTAGGGTTCTAAATTTTCAGAAATTACAGACAGACGAGGGAAAGGTGGGGGGAGGCGTTCAAAGCTGCCGTGAAACGCGTAAATAAATTGAAAATAAAAGTTTACTGTACCTTCCACACTGGGCCTGAGCGCGGTTCCCTGGCGTCCCTCTCCGCCTCTGCCAGCCACGGCTCTGCTGCTGCTGCCGCTGCTGCTCGGCCCTGGCGTCAGCGAGTCGCGGAGCCGCATCACCCTCCGCTGAGCGCCAGTATCACGCCGCGGCGGTACACAGTTCCTGACAACAACAAGACCTACTTTTCACACGTCGAAACATCTTCATTTTTGATAGTCCGTCCAAAATGGGTTATGTAACTACGAGACAATGGCCGTTTCCTCGCCGAATTCAGTCGCGCTCCTAAGTTTCCTATCTCACGCGAGGATTCAGTTGCAGAGTGAAAAAATAGTTCTGTCTGCGCTTTGTAAAGATTCAAACGAGGCCCGCTTTTTTTTTTAGAGGTTCTTCAAGGATATCACTGCAAAAGGCGGTAATTAAATTTACCTTAGTTGTCCTTGGGCTAATTACACAATGTAGTCAGTTTTCCTGTTTGAAGTTAGCACATAGCCAGTAAAAATCATGTGAAGTCACATTACCTGAATGTATCTCCTCACAGAATTAAAATGCGTGCCCCAGTGCAACACCAAGCATAATAAATCAATTATTCTGGCATGAAGGAATTCCATGACTGTGTAAAAGCTGCCTTAAAATACCCCTCTTGCTTTGATTTTTGATATAATAAGCACTGTTTATGCGGCCAGATGACAGGCCATTATCCGAACTTGTCACCACAAGACAATGGTTGGTGTTGCCACAAGCTCAGCAACATACAAACGCACACACGTTTTTGCAGTGTGAAAAATCAAACTTCCGACAGTTTCTTCAAATCACCTCTTTAATATTGCATGATAATGAAAGCTGATAGCCTCCAGGAAGGGAGAGCAGCAGCTCGCAGCGGCTCTGCCATTTCCCCTGACGTGAACTAAATCAGCCTCCGCTCCTGCATCACACTCACCTGACTCATATCAAGGATTTCGAAACAGCTTCAGCACATTTAGTTTTGCCACCATTCTTTCAAAAACTATGCTATCTGATCGCAACTGAGATAAAGAGGTGAGCAATATCTCACCTAAGGGGGAGATGGCAATCTCAGCGCAGGCATAATAAGATAAGTAATGTAGGTTTTGAAATGTGTTCAAGCAGATACACACAAGTTAGAATGCTGGACCTTTTGTTGTTTTCGTACATGTAAGGTATTTTAGTATTTGAGTTACTGAGTTACATTGTAACCTAAGGGGCACAATAACCTAAAGTTCATTGCATATTTTATTTCATTTGAGTTTGGGGGGTCGGGGGGTTCGCTTACACCCACTCTAAAGAATTTAAAAGGATGTTTCCTAAATATATAGTGAGTAAAGGGTTATTTGAGATGCATGTCACATTTTCGCAAGGCTGGCTTAGAAAAAAATAAAAGAACAAAGTAAGTCAATAAATAAATTAGCCATAATGTGTTTTTTTTCCTCCCGTGTAAATTTGAATCACCCTTTAAATTCAAATGGGGAACTCACGGCTGCCGCTGCGAGGAGGGACTAGATTATCTTGATCTAAGACAGGCGGAGGGAAACGTTCGGGGCAGAGGAGGCTGCTAGCGTAGGTGACGTCACGGCGCTGGCGACAGAATGTCTGAGTGAGGCGGGAGCTAGCTGCACGTGAATAAATCTGGGAAAACAGTGCGGGAGGAGGTGGGGATGATGGCGGCGGCGGCGGCGATGATGATTATTATGTGTGCGAGCAGAAAGAAGAAGGCCCACGAAAAAAAAAGTTTCACAGTCGAAGGATTCCCTTCTAACGCACCACCAGCACACACTTGCGCGCGCACTCTCTGCGGCCGTGCCCGCGCAAACTCAGCTCGTCCTGCATGTTTCCCCAGAGTTGGAGGGAGGCTGGCTGCAGAGTTTATTAAAATAAAGTCTGCAAACAAGGCCGCGGGACACTTTATCTTGTAATAACCGCACAATAGACCAGCGATATTGTCATTAAGACCGTCTACTCTGATGTTTATTCTGGATGTATTTGCTTAAGACCTGGCTGAAATGACTGGCCCGTTATTGGTTCTTAAAGGAGTGTATTTTTGATGAGGGTGATTCTTGTGTTTCATTGCCACTGTAGGTTTTATTGCAGCTTTCATTTTCAAATCAATATAAAAATTAAAAGTTTGATTTATCTCAAACTAAATAGATGTAACATGGTTATGCAACATTGCATACATTGCATACATTGCTACATTTTGAGATTAGCAGAAACATACTTTTTTTTCCCCTTAGACATGCGACTGCAATGAAACACACACACACACACACACACACACACACTTTTTTTTTAAAAAATATATATATAATAATATTGCTGGCCCTGCGATGAACTGGCGACTTGTCCAGGGTGTCACCCTGCCTTCACCCTATGACAGCTGGGATAGGCTCCAGCAGACCCCCGTGACCCCGATCTCAGGAAGAAGCGGGTATGGAAAATGAATGAATGAATGAATATTGCTATCAATACAACAAGCCTTTAACATCCCAAATAACTTTTGTTTGTTTATTTCTCTAACTCAAAGCTTCTCTTGAAACCATTCCCTCAAAACCAGCAGGTTAGGGAATTGCAAGTACTTATGTCAACATCCATTCTTTTATTGTCTTCAAAACAGAAACCCAGAATCCCACATTATTTGGTAAAATTGAGTTACAAGACAGAGGAGTGCAGGAACCATCCAATCTCAATGCTGCACCCAATCTGTAAAATGCAAACGGGAGTCTTTTCAAAGTGGCTGAAATGGCACGATTTATTATTCACATCACACTAAAGCTACTTAAAACATAACAAAGAGGCAGACTTTGTTCTCTGTTACAGTAACAGATTTGATAACTGTGGCATAGTGGCGGTATCTCTATTGGATTATTTACACAAGCTTCAGTTTTGCTGTGCAGGCTAAACATGTTAGCGGGGTTGATGTGTCCCATACATATTCTGAACAAATGCAAATACTTTTTGCTGCGCTCTCTTTGCAAGAGATGGGCCTGGCACTGTGGTTCCTGTTGCTGAGCAGAAACACAGTGGAAAGGCAAAGAGATGGATCAGGTCTGTGGCACCTTTTAACCAATATAAAGGATGTATCACTTGAGGATTGTCATTATCTGTAACATAATGTCATGAGAAAAAGAATATGAAAAAAAAAAAACAGTAGGCGATGTCCTCATTATTTTTACATGAGCCTCAAACTCAAAACTTGAAAACGTAAACCAATGGAGTTACATCATGGTCCTTTCAGTAGTTTAAGCTCTTAACGCCTTAATTCCCGCCACACTATTTTTGCCAACCTGGACGCGATCATGGAAAGTCATCAGAGGGCCCCAATATTTATTTTTTGCACCAAAAAGCCCCACACAATGTGTTTTGCTTCAGACAAAGACAAAGTAATTCAGGATGCTTCTAATCTTGAAAAGACATTTTTGAAGACATCTTCAAAAGTTACAGCCGAAAAGATCACCATTGCTGTGTTGTTGTTTTCATTTCTAAAATGTAGATAGCACATCTCAATTTTACAGGGCAGGCAAGCAAACCACTTTGTCTCTGTCTATTTTTGATATTCTACACAACTATTACACAATCATGGAAGATTACAATAGAACAACACTTAATGATATCCAGTGCAGCTTCTTAGTTGGAGCGGCATGTATGCAATCTTGCAAGATGGTGGTGTCTTGTTATCTTGGTATCTGTCCTCAACTGCAATTTTTTTGTTTCTGATGGACTGCAGAGTCTGCAATAACACAAGCAGTATAGTTTGTGTGGTAGCTTATGCACGGCAAGTTCGTAAAAAGGCATGTAAACATGGGCAGCTGAGTTTTATAACATTCTTGAACAAGAAGCTACACTGGACATAATGGCTAAAAATCGTGTAAATGTTGCCATTTAGAGACAAATTTGAATTTCCCTATCTCGCAGACACCTGAAGGCACCATGCTAAAGGTATGGAGAGAAAAAAACTGCAGAAAAATCTGGAGAAAAAAAATATTTATTGTGCTTTGAGGATGAAACAATGTCACCAGAACCTGAATTGATGAAACCAATTTAGGCGGTAAATGGTTGTAATATGTCTTTTTTGGGGGGTTGGCGGTGTGAACTATTTTTCAGCTCTCACTTTGACATAGAGGCCACTTAGCAGCAGCAAGCTCTTTTAGGGCAGAGTTCAGGGCAGGAGCGAGCCCTTTGGAGAGTTTGGATCTCTGCCTGTTTCTAACCAGATGCAGGAAGAGTGGACTCACGAGTTGGGATTGATTACATTAACTCCATAGGCTTCCGTGAATTAGCACGCAGCGGAAATGCTTTGCGATGACTGACACACGTGTTTGGGCGACGCTCCTGTGACACATGCGACTCATTTCGCCATCCGGGGGGCTTCTTGGCAGGCCCCGTCCAATCTTTTGCAGCAACGCCAGGCATGAAAGCGCCGCATCAGGCCTGGCTCACATTTCAAACGGACGGCTCGTTTGGCTTTTTCTCAAGTCCTTCTAGAAATAATGTTCCAGGTGGTAATATTTGAATGCTGTCTCCGGGGGCCCTCTGGGGCTTCTCCCTCCGCTGCCGCACAGAGACAGAGGATGCACCAATCAGAGGGTGGCCGCTCTGACACATGATGCACCAGCACCCTCCAATTGGGGATAGCGAGGTCAAGATACGCCCGTTTAACATGCAGTGCGAAATTCGTTGGCGATTTTATTGCATGATAGGCAATCTCTCGCATAGCATTTCTTTCTTGGAATTTTGAACACACTTTGATTGATTGTCCTGCGGGGCCCTGCTAGAGGTTTGATCAGCGCTCCTCTCAGCAGACAATGCAATGAATTTCGAACGGAGAGACGCTGTGTAAAATGAAACTCCCTCGAGGACATAGTGTGCCAGACACACACATACACATACGCGCGGGCGCGCGGACGCACAAACAGCTCTGTTCATCCCCAGCAGAGAGATTCCCTGGGTTCAGAGTGGAGGGTGGTCTGCCCAACATTATTAGAAATGTCTGAGTCTTTGGTGAGGGGAGCAGGGGAGAGGGGTGGAGGTGGGAGGTGCGGGAGGGTGGGGGTCTCACAGCAGCTGCCACAGTCACTTGCTCAGTTTCGGCACAGCTGCCACTCAAAGAGAGCGGGTGGCGACACTGTGAACTTCAACCAACTGCCGGCCGACACTTGTTGGGGGGGCGGGGGGGCGACATGACGGTGCACCTGTATCTCGGTCAGCTGTCCCTCAGGTGCACTGTCAGGCATGTTCCTCCACCTCTTCTAATCTCGCTACAAGATGTTGCTCCTGAAGGTGTAACCCGTGTTAACGCCCGTTTCCTTTCATTTCGCAATGACGTGCGAGTCAAGTGGGTTTTTCGGGGGTCTACATCGGCCACGGGCGTTCCTCTTAAGTCGGCCCGGGCAGCTCGAGGCGTTTCCCCTCTGATTCATGAGTTTGGGCTTGACATGGTAGCCCTTTGAAGA
Source organism: Thamnaconus septentrionalis (assembly GCA_009823395.1). Classification (NCBI taxonomy): domain Eukaryota; kingdom Metazoa; phylum Chordata; class Actinopteri; order Tetraodontiformes; family Monacanthidae; genus Thamnaconus; species Thamnaconus septentrionalis. Next base: position 10,513,873 of record CM020501.1, on the reverse strand, counting down.
TCCTTTCAGAGGCAACAGATGAGCAAAGGCCTGCTGCTACCTGCTAGAAAAGATGTCACCTTACAGTCTTTGTCATGGAACAATCTCAATAGGATGAAAGAGACCTTCATACGCATGCATTAAGTATTTAAACCAGTATCTGACAGAATTTTGAAATGGCAACTGGCAACCAGTGTACAATTTGAAAATGACACAATCTGTATTCTGTTCAAAAATTGGGTCCACAACTTGCTGTCCATCTGTTGTCAATAAACAGCTGCTTGTTGTTTTCGTAAGCACAAAGGCTTTAAAAACAGAGAGACAGCTCAACTGTTTGTGACCAGAGGTAATGACATCTAGCAGACCTAAGATAACCAAGCTATCCGTAAAAATTGTCTTTTTATGCAATGTTGTGCTAGGAGCTTAGTCTTTTGCACCCATTTAAACACTTAATTCAATAGCATGTATTTTAGATCCGATACTATATTTGTTTTCAAATCGTTATTTCAGGCCTTACACTATTATTTATCCAAAAAACAGCATATTCAGCCTTCTGTTTACAGCCACATCCAAGAACTTCCTGCTCAGACACATTTAAACACACACTTTCTGAAAAGTGGAGCGTATGCAAGCAGCAATGGATGGGGATAGACTTTCTTTATGTCCAGGAAATCCCTCGGTGGTCCAGCAACGTATAACATTGTTGAGTTGTACATTGGGAGGAGTGATTATTTCACAATTCTCCTGAATGGCTGATACCCTGTTTTCACTTAAAATCCACATTACATCGAATAATTTGACTCCAAACCGTCCTACTTTTGCTGCACAGGATGCAGACTGCAGCAAAATATTTTCCCTGACTCACAGAAGAGAGCCCTCTCCAGCGTAATTCCCTGCACCAGATCAAACATGCATCCTGCTAACTAGATCATCGGGCAGATGTTCCCTCTGCACTCCCAGGCTGAGGTCATAGCCCGGGAGAGAATGGGCTCTGTACATCTGCAGCTGGCCAAAGCATTGTAAGTGATAGCCATCATGACATCACCTCTTCCTGGTTTAGGCTTCCGAAGACAGATCTGCAGGGCAAAAATAGAGCGCTCCTCAAACAAAGCCGATGACTGATTGTTTGCTGCAAAAAGAAGAAGAAATGATTACGCCCGCGGATAAACCGCAGGGATATCTTGGGTCAGATGTCAAGCAGGTAAGGGGGGCAGGCTGAAATGAGCCTCCACATTACTCTGCTGAATTGATTTAATGCCACTATCTGAGATATTTATATCAAGTGTGGAGCACAGAGAGGCACATGGTCTAATTGTCCAAAAGGACGATCAAATGCGTAACATTTTTAGACGTGTAGAAAGGAAGGACATTTTTCGTTATGACACACTTGCGGATACACTGCGCTTTTTTTTTTTAAGCTGTGAAGCTTTCACCTTGCATATAAGTATTTTTTTATGACATTATTGCACATCACTTCTTGCATAGTGTTCAGTCTTATGTAGTTTGATGACAAGTTAATTCCATTTTTAATCTTGCATTTGCAATAAAAATTGTAGCAAAATGAATTGTTATTATTTTATTTGCATTTAAATTTTGCAAGTAAAATCTCAAGCATTAAATGCTACAGGCTGAAATATAACAATAGGTACATTCTCTATTCACTTTTTACAACGAGTTTTTATTCTATTCTTGTATTATATTCCTTTAGGGATACTCTTTGGACAAAAGTGGAAATGACATGTATTACGAGCTGTATTACCCAGAGAATCTGTAAGGACATTCATGGTTTCTCAGAGAAGTTGTTTTTAATAAATCATGTGCCTTTGGCCTTTCCTAAGTGTAATTTATCTTAAAATCCAAACCGAAGCCATTCCCTTTAGTTTTGACTTTTAGAAAAAAAATAAGTATAACCTCGGTTGGTACATAAAGAGAAGTTTGACTTTAGACTAATAAGTAGATTAATCTTTAGAGAGACTAGTACGACTGCGCTGTCTCAGTGAACTCAAATCACTGCCAGACTGTGATGTGAACAGACATAGCTGCTAGGCCAAAAAAATCTCTTACTTTATTTATCATGTTCTGGCTGTCAGGACAGTTTTGACTGTGCGCCGGTGTGAGAATTGCTTGTTGAGGATTTGAGATGAGCGAAACTGTTTTGGAGTACAGCCCTCATAAATACATAACAATAGAACACTATGTTTGTCTAACTTAGTGGGTGGTGAGCTGGCATTTGCTGTGCCGCAGCATCGTGACACCATGAGAAATGAATGCTGCCGTCGCGTTGCAAATGTAGCTGCAAATCACTTGCCAAAAATGTGGCGAGAATTTCAAACCGTCGCCGGAGCCAGAGCCTGTTTGAAGCCATAACAACAGCAGGTCCACTGAGCTGCAGATGGAGCAAAGACATGGTCACCCTGGGAGTTCCAGCTCTCCTGGGGACCAAAGCTGCACCCAGACACTTGATAGAGGTGATGTCACCAATCTATAATTGATCTCTGTGGTTACAGCTGTCATGTGACCGGGCCAGATGTGCATGTGTGCGTTTAACAGGGAGCAGAGAGGACTGATGTCGTATTTTATAGTGACTTAAGCAGGGTTAGGCATTCAGAAGAGGAACTCTCCCATGCAGACTGAAACAACCCTGAAACAATGTGCATGTGATACTTTCAGTCATGTAACCAGTTTAAAGGCCTGCTCCTTGGTGCCATTAACTTATTACAACAGTCCTGTCTCTTAGGTCACCTAATCAACTTAAAACAATCAAACACACGAAAAAGCATACTTTCTTTCACCTTTGCTATAGAGTAAGTGTTGCATCTAACGTTACTTTGTCTGAAATAACAGCGTCCCAATAGAAAATAATGCATAGTGCAGAATACGGTGTATAAATATTCTAGACTATTAAAAAAAGAGACCTCAACATATTGAAAACAATTTACCTAATGTAGTTCGAAATGTTGGCATAGCAGCTATCTTTTTTTTCGTACACTCCGCCATCTAGTGGTTAAAAGGGGTCAGTAAACTATTGGCCACAACATCAAAACCTCTACTCTAGTGGGTGACTGATTATGATTTTTCACGCCTGAAAATGTACTAGTGATTCTGCACTAATCTGCATGAGCAAAATGTAATCGCCAATTTAAACTAACGTAAAATCAACATTAGTTGAATGCTCACAAAGAGTTCAGGCTTTGAGCATACCTTCTCAATCAATCAATCAATCAATCAATCAATCAATCAATCAATCAATCAAGTGGAATTTGCTTGTGTAGCATGGTCGGTCATCTTAGCTTCTACACTGAAACACAAAACAGAAGACATTTCAAACAATAAACTAAAAAAAAAAATATTTCTAACATGAACGTTGTAATCTAATTTTACAGCTGCTATATATATAATATTTATAGGAATATTGGAATATAAACGAATAGAGTCATTTTTGCTAGCGCGAAAACTGGTCCGCAAAGAGGAACGTTTTGATGGTTCTGTGGCGCCTCCCAGCGTGCATCAATGGAAAATTTTGGTGCGCTATGTGTGAGGGGTTGGGAAAGTTTTTCTTGCTCTGCTGAATCCAAGTGGCAGTGAAGACCAGGCAGGAGGCTGAGCTGGGGGAGCTCAGCCCAAAGTCCCAAAGCAGAAGAAGAAGAGGAAAAAGAAAAAGAAACTAATACAAATCTGATTGTACAAAGCGCTTTGAGACGTCTTTGGATGTGATTTAGCGCGGTACAAATAAAAGTTGATTGATTGATTGATGTGCCAAGGTGGAATGTGAAGGAGTATGTCATGGCGATGGCATTAATGAATGATTTTTTTTTTTCTGACTACATCCCCCCCCCCCTCTTTCAATTTACAACCTGTATCACCCCTTTAAATACGATGAATAAGAATCGAATAATAATTTTTGGCTTCGGCCAACCATGGAACATCTAGACAGCTCCTGTACAAAGTTTGGTGCGCATTAAAACGTCTCTTGGCTGATGAGATGAACACAATAGTTTCGGCTTTCAGTGGGAAAGTATTCGGCTTCCCGCCCTTTGAGAAGCAGCGACTCTCGACGTCAACCTTTCTCGACTTCAAGGTTGCCCGTCGTGTCCTGGTCGTGTCTGCTATCTCCCGGTGGAATTCCATGTGCACTTACCTTGACTTCCGTCGGATGACAAAGACGTTAGTTCCGCCTGCGTGGTTCCTATCTGACATCCAACTTTGCCCGACTACATACCCCAGGCTGTGCGGAAGTGCTGCCATCGTGAGGTGACCATAAAAATTGCAACGTCTGCGGCGGGCCACAAGAAACGTTTTTAGCGACAAGCCGCGGGCCACATAAAACTAGTGAGCGGGCCGCAGACGTTTTTTTTTCACGCCTAAAAATGCACTTCTGATGGCATCAGTATGCATTTACGCCAATTTTACCTAACGTGTTAAAATCAACCTTAATTGAACACTCATTCCAAAAGAGTTCCTTTATTTGAGGATACGATAGCCCTTCTAAAATCAATCAATCAATCCATCAATCAATCAATCAATCAATCAATCAATCAATCAATCAATCAATCAATCAATCAATCAATCAATCAATCAATCCCATGGAATTTGATTGTGTAGCATAGTGGGAGTTGCTTAGCGTCCACACTGAAAACAAAAAGAAGACAATTCAACATTCAACATATAAACAAACAAACAAACAAACAAACAAACAAACAAACAAAAGAGTAATTTCAGTACAGAGCAGAGATAAGGTAGCAGAGATTGCTGACATTAAAAAAAGATAAGCTTCTCTTTGGGAATAGGCAGTATGAAAAGGACCAGAAATGAGGACATCACATCACAGTCAGATGTTTTGGAGATGAATCCAGAGAGGCCAGACTGAGATGGTTTGGACATGTACAGAGGAGGGACAGTGGTTACGACAGTGGAAGGATGCTGAGCTTGGAACTGGTAGGTAGGGTGCATAGAGGAAGAGATTTATGGGTGAAGTAAAAGAGGACATCAAAGTTAGTTGGTGTGAGAGAAGAAGATGGAGAGGACAGGGTTAGATGGAGGAAGGTTGGCTGGGGAACCCCAATGATAAAAGACCAAAGCAGAAGAAGAGGAAAAAGAATGTGAAGGAGTGTGTCATGGCGATGGCTACATCGCATATGTAAATCAAACTTTTGGGATGGCATCTGTGCTGGATTTCTTTTATAGGTTCTCCTATTATTTGTGTTGCTTAGTGATTGCTAGTTTCAAAATGTGCAGATAGAATTGTATTTACATAACATATAACATATAACATTTGGATTTGTCCAATTGTGCATTGGCTGGAAAAGGACCACATTCACATTCTAATCTCAGTTACTAGTGATTAGAATTTGTGTCGTGGTGGAGAGTTTCCTATGTCAGAGTCACTTGTTTTAGATCCACTGACTATCTGATTAGTGTTTGTCTAAATCAGGTCCTATATCATTGCTTATCCAGTACATAGTGGGACTGTGGAGGAGCCTGTTCCAGCTGTCTTTATGCTAGAGGTGGAGTCCAGGTCTCCTGAGGGCCCGTCTTATTTTTAGCCCTTTTCCAAACCTGCAGGGGTTTGTTCAGCACTTTTGCGGCACTGTGTTTTTGTTTTGAGGGGTAAATGTGCTGATTTCAGGAGACCCTCTGTGTTTCTAGATAATTAATCTTGTCAAGCTGCTCCGCTGGAGTCCAGGAGGAAAAATAAAGATCTGAAAATGGGTATAAGATGGGACCTTTACTGTAGTATAAAAAAAGCAATATCATCTCTTGAGTTAGTTGTTGCATAAAACACTACAACTAATTAAAAAAAAAAATCAAGTTCTTTGTGAAAACAGCTAAAAAAAAGATAAAATAAAAGTAAGTTGTGTGTCTGTGATGGAGACGTGCTGCTTAAATAAAACCATTCTGAATTGCTTGCACAGCCACTGGTTCTCCAGTGGATGTCAGTGTTGCCTTGCTAACAGTCGACTTTGTCGGAAGAGTCAAAGGACCTTTGAAAGCACCCTGGCAGAACCTGACTCATAGCTAAACACTGGTGCGTTTGGATGGAAAATCAGACTCTCGCTCAGGCCCCAAGAAGCATTCCATGTCAAATTATTTAAACTTTTCCGTCAAAATAGACCTTTTTTTTTTTATGAGAACGTTTTTTTTTTTTTTTTTCTCTCCAAACGGACTGGTTTGCCAGTAATTCATGGGGCTAACACGTAGGCCAGTGTTGATTTCAGTGGTGCCAAAATAGACAGAGTAAAGCCTAAAGTAAAACAATATCTCAACCAGCGGTTCCTAACATCTCAGCGATGGCTGCTGCTGCCAGAAGCGGTCGCCGTGCGGTCACTTTGAGGTGAGGTTTTGGGGTTGTCGGTTCCTCCTCGGGCTGAGCTAAAGTGGAATTTGAGGTTCGATTTGGCCGGGCCAGTGTGGGCTTAGAAATGGAGCGGGAAATGGGGAAGCATCTCGAACCACACATTGTTCCTTCAAGATTTCAATTAATATAACATCCAACAATCTCTGTGTCTGAATATGAGGAATAAGAATCATGCTGCGCCATGCAAATGTCTGTTTGGTTAGTGTGTATTTTGTAATTCGCCAGGTCTGATGAAATTTCCAAAATCCTCTGGTTTGGAGCCAAAAGAAGGCAACTAGGAAGAGGCAGCTAAAGTGGGAAGGTGATTTGCTGAACATCCTTCAATTAAGTTCACAAATCAGACTAGTTGCTTATATTTTAGACCAGAGCTTTAGCATCCTATCGGTGCAGGGGTCACATTAGTCATACATCACTGGACCATTGCTGTGCACTACTAAAGTGCAATGAAAATGTCCATGATGATGATTGAATGATTTTTATTTGAGAAGGGCAGGTAATTCCAATAAAACCCTTGCAGCTGCTTCCGCATCGATTTCGTTAGCATCTGCTACTCATACTTTTTAGTCACTTTCTTGACTTCCTTAATTTAAAGGCAGCTTGCAGCACGTACTTCCTAGTTTTTTTTCACAACTTCAAAGAAAGGACATAAAAGTCAAATACCTGTCAAGGAATGCTTTCTATTGGAGGCTGGCAAAATGGATGAGTGAGTTCCTGCTGCCTAAGAATGAAGATCTTAATGTGTATTTTGACACACTATCAGCAATGACGTGAAAACGCTTTGTGAACATAGAAAAGCCTGCAGCTGTACCACCAGAGAACAGCCACAAAAGCAGCTAATCTTTCGAGCAGCAACCATTGTTTATGACTCATCCTGGCTCTTTCCTGGTCTTCTTCTGTGGTTTTTAATAGCATCCTTTGTCACAACCTCACCTCTCCATTACCCCCAGCCTCTATCTATACAGGAGGTTGATTTCTTATGAGACCCAAGAAAAATCAAGGCTGATTAAAAAGACAGATCAGGTGACCTTTAAAAATCTGATATCTGATTGGTTCCACTGTGTGCACTACAGTAAGAAATCAATTTCTACCTGTTTCTCATGTAGATGAATAATTTCTTTGCCTCACTCATTCCAAGCACATCCCCGTGGGCAAGGTGGACTGAATGGGAAGGTATTACGCAGCGCGACTACAGTCCGTCCCTGTGTCCGTTTCGATGTTCGCCGTCTGCTGCCCCTGTGAGCTCATCGGCTACTGACAGGAATTTGGCCACGGCCCTGCTCTCACAGAGTGATTCCCCAGTGGGACGACTTGCCAAGCAGAAAGCCTGCCAGCAACACTCTCATACATTCCTCAATGTTCTGGTGGCTGCCAGCTCAGCCAGTATGGGTGGGTGCCACCCAGTGCTTCCATAGCTGCCCCGAACACCTGAACTAGCACACAATGTAGGGGAGAGGAACAGGGCTAGATGGACAGCTGCATGATGGGAGCGGGGTATATGTTCTGGGACTAGCAGGCAACACTAATTAAAGCTCTTTGTGGAAGATTCCTTGCACACATATATCGCACATAAACCTCAGAGTTAATCCTCAAAAACCTGGATCATGGAATCTCAAGTCAAATTTACTAACCACCTTTCACATATGTAGATTATCTTGTGTATTCAAATTAGTAGCAGATAAGAGATTAAAAATACATCCTTTTAGCTGAAAATAAATTTGGATGTAATAATTCTGTCTAAGACAGATGAATTGAATAAATCTGAGACGTTTGAAATTCCCCCTGGTGGTGGGTTGCAGTATGGGTTGTGAAAACCTTAACGTTGCTATATGTGACAACATTTCACCACCAGGTGTCGTAGTTTTACGCTTCACTTGCACCAGAACAAACCGGCTCTCTGCACGTCCTCCGTGGCCTCCACATTGACGAGCATGTAAACGAGACAAAATCAGAATATCACCACCAACCATCAACAGTTTGAGGAAACTCATTGTCATTGTCAAAAAACTCATTGTCAAATAGCGGTTGCATTTGGTTATAACATGTTATAATATTGGTTAATAATTAGGACATGGCCAAATTAGAAACTTGAAGAACACCTACAATAATTCTGCCCCCCACAATATTTTTTTTACATAGTTGTGCATGTTCAGTTTGTTCAAACAGTTAGATGCCTTTACATTTTAGAATCAAATATCAGAATTCAAGACTCAAGTAGGTGACATCATGTCAGGCTGGTGGTCGGCCTTTTATGTCTGAAGGAATCGAGTCATTCAGCTGTATTAATTTATTTTTAAGGATTATTAGGTTAAAGCAAAACTTTTACCAACAAAGCTCTCACTGAATGTTCAACCAAAGACAATGTACACAGAATCCAAAGATCACTTTAACGAATTATAGCGTAACACAAACAGAGGATATGTCAAAACAGAAACGGTCCAGAGATTACCTGAACACGTGACCCTTGTTTCTGTAGATTATGCCATAGTCCGGATTTATTGCATTGGACAGAACAGAAATATTTAGCTGTTTTCATCTGCCGTTGCGCTAATTGGTGCACAAAAGCATAATGAAGTGTGCTGGCCTCTTAGAGAAACCTTTGGTCCTCGCCACTTCCCCTCACCTTCTCCAGAGTGGGCATTCCAGTATAGATTAGCTGGAAATCTTTCCTGTTATGGAGGATAATCCCCCGGACAAGGCTGCTCGGCCCTCATATTAAGAATGATTTAGGCACAGTGAATTCCGGTCAGGTCAAAATCTTCTCTTTCATGTTATGATGTGGCTGTTCCACTTGTTACATGTAACTTGTTCACCGAATAGCAGCAGGCAGAAGAAAGGCGAAGAAAAAAAAAGAAAAGAAAATAGGTCTTTCCCTCCTTTTTTTTTGAAGAGAGCTTTCAAACAGAGTTCAAAGTCATGGCGCGGATTTGAAACATGAATTAAGGTCACTGGTACACGACTGCACGGCCTGTTTGAAAGAAAAGTGCGGGTGTGTTGGTAGCCTGTAACTCGGTGAGGCGTTTGAGTTCTCGGGGATATTTCCACATCAGGTTTTCCTTGAGCCTCTCACACGCGCACGCACACACACACACACACACACACACACACACACGCACACTTACCCACCGCATAGCGGAACACTCTTCAGGAGCGTATTAGCATGAATGAGAATTACATGGCAGCGTGAGTGCACTCTGGCTTTTTTTTTTTCTTCCTTCCTTTTTTTTAAACTTAAGACGAGAGCGGCTCACATGTATTTTCCCCCGCGTAATGTGATTTAAAAGTGACTGAGAGGACAGCGCTCGCTGAGAGATAACAGAAAGCTCTGATCATCTCCGTGGCGAAACCGCGCACAGAGGGATGCGAGGTGATTCTATTTTCATTTCTGACGTGAAACAAATAAACCCAGCTCAATCCCCTTTTTGTCCCCTTCTTGGCTCCGATTTCTGGATATGGTGGTGGTGGGCGGGGGGGTGACTTGGCAGCGGTTCGTCCGGCTTAATTTAGTTCAGCTCGTTTCAGTCAAATTCAATAGCGTATGAAAGAAATATGGGAAGAGCGCTGTAGGCAGTGAGCTGTCACACTCCCTCCACTCACTGCTGCAGATTCTGAGAGGGAAAATGGCTCCCTAACAAGATTTATAATTTTGCAGCGAGGGATCGGGCCTTTTTGGTTGGCCCCCCTCCCCCCAAAAGTAGGATTGGTCAGCATTTATAATTTTGATTAGGGATGCACTGATTCCAACAACACTATCGGGTATTGACACCAATATCAGGGTTGATACTTACTCATACTAGAAAAACATGCAGAGAAATATTGTTCAAATAATGAGTAATGGCCTTATTAAATACTCGGTATCGGTATCTGCGAGTACCAAGCTGCAAGTACTTGTATTCTACTTGTTCTGTAAAAAAAAAAAAAAAAAAAAAGTGGTATCGGTGCATCCCTAATTATGATTCATTCACGGGAGAGGCAGCACGGTGGTTCGGACCGCGTGAGTTGCAGGCTGCACATCGGAGAAGATGTGAGCATAAAGCCAGAATTAGCCGTGGAAAAGCCTTCTGCTGGCGGAGCGCGGGGGGGGCTGATGGGGGCTGGCTTATTTCAGCCCAAAGTGAAAGGGACAGTATGGGCAAGACAGGGGTCGGAGCGGTTTTACAGTTCAGCGGCGGTGTTTGAAAGCGCGGCCTTTCAGCAACGTGGGTGGCGAAAGCGCTCGGCCCCTCGCATCTCCGCGCATTGTGTTGTCGTTGGCTCTTTGCACTTGTCGGCGTCGTTGCTCACTTTCTCGGGACAAATGTTGATTTTGCTCTATATTTACGGGGGAGACGGGCGAGATTTTTGCGAAATGGTCTCGGGCCTCGTGGGCCTTGGCTTGCGGACGCCCAAAAATTCCTCTGACGTGTTTATTGTTTTCTTTTGTTTTTATTTTTTTTGTTGCCGAGGCCATTCTGCGCGGCCCCCAGCGCCACCGTTCCCGTAGCTGGAACCCTGTGTGTCGTGTAAACAGAGAAGCGGAGAATAACACTGGGGGGAGGGGGTGGGGGTAGGGAAAATTTCCACCCTGCTTCTTTTTTTTGTCCTCCTCTTTCTCTCCCCCCACGGCCCTCTCCAGTGTGCCCACCACTTCTTGTCCTTTATTTGTGGCCTAAGTGCCTTGGCATTAAATCTTATTATTTTTTGGTAAATAAACCAGTTTCTGGTAGGAATTACACACAACTTGGTGTGAGGTCCTTTTCAGAAGGGGGGCCTGGAGCCTTTTATCTAAAATGTTTTCTATTTCTGCTTTTGTAAGACACTTTTGACCGCTTTGAAAAGGGAGAAACAAGGTTTTTCTTGCGTTTCTGGGGTGAGGTTGGGGATTTTTCTCGGCATTGTGGTGAGATTTATTCGAAGTGGCTGCATTTTTCCCTGATTTTCCTCTTTGTTCTCTGTAAGTAGTTCCAGGTCCCCCCTTACTCTCTCTCTCTCTTGCTCTCTCTCTCTCTCTCTCTCTCTCTCTCACACACACACACATTGAGGAGTGTGTGTGTGTGCACATGCACGTAGTTCAGTGATTTTGTGTGTGTGTGTGTGTGTGTGTGTGTGTGTGTGTGTGTGAGGCACATGTGCGAATGTGCGTGCGTGGGTCCGAGGCGGGACTTGCTTGTGACACCTGCTGCTGGGATGAATAGGGTCAGTGGCAGGGCCCTTCAGCAGGCAGCAGCTGCTTGTTCTCACTGAAGGCACGACACTCTCATCACTCCCAAAGACCTCCGGCGCTACCACGGAGGCCCCTGACACGACACATAGTGCCCCCTACCAACGTCTCCCATCATTACAGCTATTATCCCTGCCAAAGTATTGCAATTCTCTCCCAACCTCCCCACCTCGCCCCTAATCGTTCGGAAGGAAACGGTGAAATTGACCTGAGGGGGGGAAAAAAAACATCAAAAAATGAACTTGGAATTCTTGCGCTCTCTGGGCACAGGAAGAGGTTTCCAGACAGCTGCTGACAGACAAAGATTCCTGGTATTCGGGCTGGTCTGACCTGTCTGTGCCCCCCTCTTGCTGTGTGGTAGTCTGCCCTGCGTGTGACTTAGTGGGTCTGAAAACATTCCCTGTGGCATAACGGAGGAAGGTAAACAATAAGGTATGAGGCATCGGCCCCGCGCGGCGGCGGTTCCGAGATGCCTGCGCGTTGGCGGCGCGATGGGGTCGGCCGCCCTAACCGAGGCGAAAACGCAGAAAAAAAAGCCCCTCGTTTCACCCACATTTGTTTTGTGTTTATTGTGAAAGCAGCGTCTTCCCCAAGTCATCCACCAGAGGTCAGCCTTTTATAAACAAATTAAAGTCTCACAAAACTGATCTTTTATTTGTTGCTTTGCACAAAGTAAACTGACACTCTACTGGAAGTTTAATAAATTACACATTTAGGAAATCAGGAATAATTTCAATTTTTGCTCAGCTTGCTGTCGAAACGAACAGAACTCTGGTTGCAGCCACAGGCTTCTCGGGATGCGTGTGTATGTGTGTGTTTGTGCATGCGTGCCTGGCTAGTTATGTTAACAGCAGTGATGGCTTTGAACAGAAAGAATACAGCAAGTTTTCCAGATGTGCCGAAAAACGAAGCTTTTACCAGATTACAGAGCGCAAGTAGAAGAAGAAGAACCCAACAGCCTCGTGTCCCGTCGCCTCTGAACACCTCTCACTTAGCCTCCCATGCTCTGTTTGTCTGGAACCATCTAAGGATTAATGTTTCACCACTTTGGTCCTCTTGGTGAGTTTGTAGTTGAAGTACATGGCAGCCTTGGACTGTGGGGCTCTTCTGGGAAGGCAGTTGCGTCCGTTGCCAAAGTAGTCCTCCAAGCACTGACAGGTGTAGGAACCATCCGTGTTGACGCACTGAGCGTGGCGGCTGCAGCGGTGTGACCCGGTCAAACACTCGTCCTTGTCTGCAGAGAGGAGGATCAAAGCGACGGTCAAGACGGTTCTGAGGGGAAGGAAAGCGGCTCCGAGCACAGCGTGTTTCTAACCTGCTCCAGAGATCTTTTTTTTTTTTTTTTTTTGCAATGCTCATCGTCTCACATGGGAAAAAACACAAACAAAACAAAGAAAGAAACATGACGTGGGCGAGCCTGCAGCGGAGTGGGTGAGCTACGAGGGCTCATCAAATAAACATGGTCTCGGGCTCCTCTTGCCAAAGCACATCCTCACATGATCCCTCCCGATGCCAATTAACGCAGCTGAGGGGAACATGTTGAGCTCGAGCTAGTTAGTCATTTACGGGATTGGCATTTTGGCCAGAATTCTCCTGTTTGGCTCCGACAATTATGGTGCGCGAGCGTCCCGGTGGTCTCGGATGCAACGCGGTGATTTAGATTTGGGAGATCGCTGCTCGCTTGATCTCCCCGCATGTTTTCCGCATTGTCCCATTCCATCAAATTATGGAAAACAGGACCTGTCAATCACATAGAGCAACAACACAAGGGTGCACTTGCTGTTTTATATCACCATGTTTTCAGTGCTAATAGGAAAGATACCATCGACTGGGAACCATCCCAAAGGGGAGTTTCAGCCCAAAACAGTCACTGCCAAGAGGCTTTCTGGTGACAACTTCTAAATATAGAACATTTTGTTTTTGTTAAAATTTTTTTACTGAAGTAGGGGTAAAATATTCAGCCTGATTTGTGATGATCTGGGATCAATTGTGGAGGCGCATTAAGGAAAAGGGTTTGTCGCTAACCCTCCCCCGTTGTTAGCAAACCACTGAACGCTGAAAAGGTCCAAAAAAGAGCACGAGTGACCTATGAGGACCGTACCTCGACACTGCACCGAGCCGTGGACACTCCCCATCACGAAGCCGTCCTGGCACATGCAGACAAAGCTGCCGAAAGTGTTCCTGCAGGTCTGCCTTGGTGGACACACGGTGGCACCTCGCTGACACTCGTCCACGTCTGGAACGCAACAGAAAACATGCTCAGACCCGGAGCGGGACGAATGTTTCGCAGGTGCGCGAGAGGTCACGAGTCCTGAATATCACCGTGCCTTCGCCCCGGACATATAATTAGCTTCAAAAAGAAAGAAGAAGCACAAATGAGTACCTTGACCTTGGAGCCACCAAGAAAAAACAGGTTGCAGAGGGCGACCTGAAACATTCAAATGTTTCCCTCAACCGTCTCTTCAGTGTGATGTCAACAATGAAACAGATTAAACACACAAACAAAAATCGACTGATCTAATAATGAATTGGCTGCCCGGGCCTTCAAGACCGTGACTTCAGACATGGCTCTGCCTCCATGAGGTGAAGGTTGTGATTTCTGCCTCCCTCGTCAAGCTGAGTCGTTCCCACCAAAAAGTTCTCCCACAGTGAGAAAAGGCGTAACAGGCGTGAGAAGGCTTTGCTTCATTACAGGACAGGAGGTGAGTTATCGAGAGGGGACTGGGGGGTAGCCGTTAAAGTGTCGCGCACTGGGGAGAGAGTATGTGTTTCTTTACACCAGGTAATTAAAGGCTGTTGACCAGGGTGGGGGACAGGGCCGTGGTGGTGGTTCCTGGTAGGTTTGGTGCATATTGTTCATGGAACGCGCATCTAAAGTGAGCTAAGATCTCAAGCACAAATATTGACGAGCGGGAATCAATGTATAAGACTCAAAAAGATGCAACCAGGTGCTCTATTTTAATCTTAGATCCAAATCACAGCTGTTACTGCTTAAGCAGTGACAGATGACATTCATGCTTAAAGTACACAAACTTTGGTTGTACCAATTGTGTCAGCAAACACTGTTTGAATGTCTTAACAACTGTTAGCTTCAACACGTTAGCCTTCACCCAGTCACAGAAACAATTTAATGACGAGATGCTATTGTTATTGTTTGCTTCATCATCTGGCGCCAACCATCTACAAAAGCTTTAAATTAGACAATTATATGAGATTAGGTCAGACAATTAGCACCTGGCTGACCGTAAGCCCCTCCTCCCTTCATCCACGTATTTTTTTAGCAACATTACCGTGAATTTGGAGCCATTTCCCAAAAAAGGCAGTCACCAAATCTCAGTGTAGTAGCTAATAATACTTGGTCCTGGGCATGTAAATATATTGTTGGTGTGAGATCTGCCTGACGCAGGTGGAAACATGAAAATTTGCAGGCCACAAAGTGTTAAAGACAGCGAGAGGCGAGAGCTGCCAAACACGGCCGGAGCCGAGCTGCGCTTAATTCCCCGAAGACTCGTCATTACAAGCTGCAAATAACAAATACATCCCGCGCTAATGATTAGCTAAGATTAATGAACAGCCCTCCGCAGACATTAACATGAGGTCAGACTGAATAATCAAATGGGTGGAACTGGCAGGTCAGTCTAAACAGCAGGTGAAACGGAACCACCGAAAAGCATTTCGTCTAAACACCAGAGACGCCCTTCAGCTGTGACCGGGCGCCGGGCAGTTCCGGGTTTGAGGGGGTGTTTTTTGACGAGGCGTCACCTTCACAGGTCCTGTTGTCAGCGGCCAGGTGGAGGCCGGGCGGACACAGACAGCTCACTGCTCCCCCCCGCTCCATCTGGCAGCCAAACTGGCATCGCAGGGAGAAACATGCGGCCTCTCCTGGAAGACAGACAGGGAAACCCTGGCTGACCATCGCTCGCAGAAATGAGATGCTGGATCGCAACGGAGGGAACACACACACACACACACACACACACACACACACACACACACACACACACACACACACACACACACACACACACACACACACACACACACAATCGCAGCCTCAGAGTAGGATGCCAGTGGAGGAGAAACTGAACAGTTGACAAAACTTAAAGGTTCCATATCATGAGAAATTTGTTTTACTAGCATCTACAGAAAACAAAAAACAAAAAACCATGCATCTCTATCCTGCGGAAGAAACCCAAAATGAGAAAAGTCCACCCTTTGCTTGTATTTCTTGATCCACTCGCACTGGTAGCCCTTTGTGATGTCATCGATATCGCTTCCAAGTAAGTGACAACACCCCGAATTAGCAGTTTGTTCTGCCCGCTGAGATCAGCCCATAAGCCGCCTTGTTTTTGTTCCCTTCTAAATATTTGTAAGGTTCTACAAAGCGCCAGTTACAGTGGGAAGCTGAAATGGAGCGTTTTCGTCAGAGGCTGTAAACAAAGGGCTAAATACGCAGCTTTGGATTTGTTTCGAGCGTTCTGGCCAATTATTCGTGCGAGGCCGCTCCACCGGATTCCTGGACGAACAATAAAGATGTGACATGGCTATGATATGGGACCTTTAAAAAAAACAAACAAACACAATGAGTCTGACTCTCAGAGATAAATCATTTGATTTGTCTCCACTGTCCCCTCCAAACTCAGTCAACCTCTCACTTTCTATTGTGAATTGCTGTCATAAACATTTACATTAGCCTAGAAATGTCTGCACAGTAATAAACAACGTCCCGGGATGGTTTGAGCCTCTGTAAAGGTAGGAGGGCGGCAGATGCCTTTTTTGCAGAGAGCGGATTCGGCGTCAGTTTACACATTTTCTTCATTTGGAGTTTAAAAAAAACAAAACAAAAAACGGCGTCCGCTCACCTCAGATGTGCCTTTTAAACAGGAAATTACTCACCGCTGCAGGTGTATCCATCTGCGGCGAGTGCGTATCCAGGCTCGCAGTAACAGCGATAGCTACCGTGTGTGTTCATGCAGCGCTGGGAACACGGCCTCACCAGGAAACCGCACTCGTTCACATCTGGAGCCAATATGAAACACTGCTCAGGCCACAGATAGAAGCCCTCGTGGCAAGTGACGCCGGAGAAGGCAGGTAATGGGGAAGAAATTGGAAACACAAGACGGACAGCGATTCCGTGCATCATACTCCACCTTCATTACACAGACGTCCTTTGTATCCCGAGGAGCATAAACACTTCTCTGGTCCCACACACTTTCCATTTGCACATGGCGTCTTGCACACGGCTGCGGATGATGAGAGGAACAATGTAAACGCAGGTCCTGCCAGCAGCTAATTCCTGCGCGCTGGTGTGCGAGGAGAGCTGTGACTACCGCAGAAGTCTGGCACACAAGTGAGTGCAACTAAAATTATGGTAGCGCTAATATTTGGTATTTGTCCTCTATAGGAAAATTGAAAAGATGTGAACAATATCACCACTTTTTTTTTTAGCTGCGAGATGCTAACTTTACTAGCATTTGGCAGCAGGCGTGCATTTGATTCTCATTTCTCCTGCTGATTTGAGTCATTTTGGTGCAACTTTTTTTACTCACCAAAGATCAGTAATTTGAACTCAATAAATCATTAGTGAAAATTCTGCATGAGGCCAAACCAGTGAGTTGAGAAACACTCAAATTTCTCATTAGTGCTGAAGGGAGCTGCAGGGTTCAGTTACTTCTGCACGATGAGTTTATGTGAGTCATTTGTTGCAGCTATTTGTGAATATTACAGCAACTTTAAATCCAATTAGACTTTCTTCTGTTGTAACATTTCAGACATAATAAAAGCAAAACAGATCAAAGATGAACATACATTAATGTGGAGCTATAATATATTTTGGAAGCTTCAGCCATAAAACCTATTTAAGCAGACCTAATGAAGAACTCATTTCTGGGTGCTCGCTGCTTTGGTCAGATCTTTGACCGATAACCTGTGAACTGTGGGTGAGGTGTCATCATGGAAATGCTGCCGCTCCACTGCAGACTCACGCTGACAATTGCCGTTAACATTCCTCCACCCCAGGCAGCAGGACGTGGTCTGACCGTAGCTGCAGAGTCCTGGCGGGGCGCGACCCTCAGTGCGCTCTGACGTGCCCCCCGCTGACCTGTAGAAGCTGCCCAGACAAAAGCTTATCAGAGAACTGCCAAAAATTCTTAGGGCCGAGGCTTACACAGACCCTTAGTCTTAGAGACAAAGTTTACGCCGAACCTAAATTTTACCCAATCACTACTTGACTCTGATGACAATTTCAAAGCCATATGACAGTCCTGGAGTTCCACAGAGGTAAAGAAAAAAAAAAAAAAATCAAAGCTCACTGAGGCCAAGTGCTACATTTATTTAAGAAGAAAGAAAGAAAGAAGAAAATCCAACTGAAGTTATTGCAAGTAAGTTATGAGTTCCAGCATTGTGCCAAACAACATACCATTTAAGACTGATATGAGCGTTAACAATTATTGCAGCCTTCAAAGTTGGAAGATTTAAAAGTTGGATAACGCCAAGGACATGCAGGTTGTTTACATGCTGGAATCCTTTGTCACAATATTGTGGAATTCTGTTTCTATGAAACTCCAGAACAGTTACGTGGATTTAAAATAAAGGGATTTTTCTGATATTCCCACATAATAAGTGATATATTGCCACTTCCTCCACCGTATCCCATCCACTCGCTCATCAAACCCCATGTAATAAGCCCTAATTACAGACTCTTGTGATACATCCGCAGTCTTACGAAGTTCCTTCAACACCTATATTTTGTAGCGTGATTCAGCACACTGTGTGGGACTGAGAGTACATGCCGTGGGCTCTTTTTAAAAGGCCCCATGCGGCACATACACATGACATCATCATCATGCCGAGAACATGGTAAAGAGGCGTTTAAAGAAAACGGAGGCGGCTACATGTTCAGGAGGTTTTGTGTGTGTGTGTGTGTGTCAACAACAGAAAATACCACCTTGAATGCTGCGCCATCAACACATTCCTGAGACAGTTCCTATTGTGTCAGGGGAATTGAATGTCCAAATCGTAAATAAGAAGATAGAATATGCCTGTTTTCACTCACCGTGGGTTCGAGCCACCGGTTTTAAAGCGCAGCACCGTTTTGAATTTAACATGAGCCGAGGGTGTCATGCATGTAGTCGTTTACATAGCTGCTAGTGTGTTGGAACCCCGCTTTTAGATAAATATCTCATGCGTTTTATCGTCCCTCTGACCTATGTGTGCAGCAGAGCCCATTTACTGCAGCGGTGTACTGTAGCTCCTTATAAAACACCTTCGCCATCCCCCGGTACAGTCTTTAAACAGTGCTAAGCAGAATTACTCCCACCTAAGAAAAAAAAATAAAAAAATTCAGCGTCCATAAACAAAGTGCAGTAAAGGAGACTGCCAAAAACCACCAGTGAACCTCCGTTCACAGCTGCTGCTGAGCGTTAAGGCTGACGTTATGTAGCAGGTTCCGGTCACACTGCACGAGTCTTCAGGGGACCAATGAGAATTCTAAACAGCCTCGTCATTCTTTCTGTTTAGCTTTAAGTTAGCTCTTCAGCAACAATAAGTGATGCCACATAATTTAATATGTCTATATACATATAATTGAAAAACAACAACTCTTTCCTACCTGCCCCGCTGCTGTGCCGTAGACAATGTAATGAAGTGCACCATCACCACAAAGACCTTCCTGATTGATTTAGTCATTTTCTTCCACTGCAGTTCCTCTCCAGGCTGTTGAAGTTCATATTAGCTGCCTTGGAGCCCTACTAGCAGCTTCCCTCCACCACATAAGATGCTTCACTGATGTGTGCGTGAGTGTGTAGAACAAGAAGAAAAAAAAAAGGAATTTGCAGCAGCACCCTCTGGTCCAAACAGCACTGAAGTGTGTGTTTATCTGATGAGTGGGGTGGGGGCTAGGGGTTGTTTGGGGATCACATGGTGTAATTGCAGGGTGTTGAGAGGTGTGACAGCTCACCTGGCCACAGACGCCCCCACAGGGCGACAGGTAGGGACAGATGACAATAAGTGGGCAGGAAGAATGCAATGCATGTTCACGGAACGTTTTTGCAAGTTTACAAAAAAAGTCGTCATTATCATCAGTTGTCACCGTTTTTGTGTAAAATCTTCATGTTCGTCTATCGTACTACGCTGCACTTCAGATCTTGATTTTCCACTTTGGCCTCCCATGTATCAGCTTTGCCAAATTAATCTTTCCAAGAAACAAATAAATAAAACCTCTACAGCTCTGGAATGGATGTTGTTGGGACCCAAATAAAGCACAAAACAGGACAGTGGCTGATGACTTTTGTTGGTGTCTCAGAACACGAAAAGGGCAGACATCAGCAAAGTCAGATGACAAGAAACCAACCAGTGAGTGGGAGCTCTTGACAACGGGGAAGCAGAGATGGAAGACGTATGTGTTGTGGGTGGAAGGCTGGGAGTAACCAAAGCGGAAGCTCACCAAACAGCCTGGGATAGACATGTTAGAGGCCGACAGTGACACACAGAACACACAGTGGTTGGGGATGGAAGGCTGAGATGATTTCCACAGTCGAGGCCAGGCAGGTTCGTCAAAGACAGGCAGGGTCGTCAACAGGAAATTGGGCCGGGAGTGAGCGCTGGAAAGTCTCACACGGAGGCCAAGAACGATCTGCAGACAGAGGCAGAGTGGAGCTGGGGTCTTTATCCTGAAGCTGATTGGCAAACATGAGCTGCAGGTGAGCGTAATCAGTTGAGGCAGGTGTCTAGAGTGAGCACTACCCCCTGGGCAGGGGGGGGTTAGTGCTCACTTCCCCTGATAAGGTGGGAAGTGATAGGGTGGGTAGTTATGGGGTGGGTAGTGGGTAGTGACAAGGTGGGTACTGATTGGGTGGGTACTGATTGTGTGTGTGTGTGTGTGTGTGTGTGTGTGTGTGTGTGTGTGTGTGTGTGTATTTATGCCTGTGTTACATATAACACAGTGTTTGGGGATCACATGGTGTAATTGCAGGGTGTCAGGAGGAGGTGTGACAGCTCACCTGGCCACAGACGCACCCACAGGGCGACAGGTCGGGACAGATGACAACAAGTGGCAAGGAAGCACTTTGTGTTGCACCTTAAATGTCTGAACGGTGCTACATAAGCAAAGTTTGATTTGAATTGCTTTGAAAAGATCTCAAGAAAACAGCATATTTAGCCTGATATAACCGATGCTTTGTTGTATCTTCCACAGGTGACAGACATCCTGTCTGTCTGAACACCTAGATGGGAGTGCTTGTCACCTCATGCTGGGAGTCAAGATCACAGCTGTTCTTTCTCCATCCAATGGCACGGGGACACGCCTTCATCATCTGCCTGTAAAACCTGCCCCACTGGCTCTGCTTCACGACACTCATAGCGCTGTTCTTTATGCTGCCCCACCTTCCCATCAGCACCTCCAGCTGTACGGAATCATCGTTTCATCGGCCTGTCAGCAGCCGCCCTGAACCACCAAAGCTCCAGACCCAAGTGAGGAATCTCTGCTCAGGCTAATGTGAATGAAAAATCTCAGTTCCTTCAAACAGCTTTGAGTTATTCACTCTGACATTGTCATCTGCTGGCTGGGGCAGTACCGTTAAGCACTTTCACATGTTACTTCTGCGTTTCAACCAACCTACTTTCTACAGCGAGTCTGCCAGTCTGGGATCCACCACATACATTCTCCGAATGGTAAATATAAAGCCGGAGTCAGCAGGAAATTAACTTAGCTTAGAACCAAAGTATGAGCATGGAGGAAATATCCAGCCTTCCCTTTGGCCAGCTAAATACCACCTACTGAAGCAACAAGTTTCCACATTTTTCCCACTGTGTTTGTGTTAGACTGCAGGGTTATTCTTCAACAGCAGCAGCAGGACTCCATGAAGACATCTTTGTCATGTGGATGGAGGTTTGGTTGCACTTTTCTTTTCCATGTGAGAGTTAAAAATAAAAACACAACAAAAACAACTAGCTGCCTGGTGTTTGTTAAAACTGACTACAAAACAGTGCAAAATAGGCCTGAATAGATTATTGTGAGGATCACCTACTATGTGAACAATATCTGTCTCTCTAAAAAAAAAATAAAAAACTCCCAGTACCTTTTTAAAAAAGACCAATTTCTAGGAATCAACCCTTTATGATGTCACAAATGGGACTGATACCCATCCCATAACCAGGTGTGTCTACCACATCATCTCTGCCTCGGTTTTGTCCCCTTCCAAACGTGAAAAGTCCAAGCATCAATTTTACTTCACATTTTTCTGGAGTCAGCAAACGAAGAGCTAAATATGCTCTTTATGCAGAACTCTATACATGCACATGCTTTTATATATTGCTCCTCATCCAGTGGTGTGGCACGACAAAAAATAGAGACGTGAAAAGGGTATAACAAGGGACCTTTAGGGAGAAAGGCAGGCTCAAATTAGGACTAAGCGTTAGGTGCTACAACCCCGGGCTCGGAAATAGCTGCTGAGTTGGAGGCTTTGAAGCCGCAAGCAGCCCACCCGACTATTAGCAGCGCTGATCAGAGAGCAATCAGCTGTATTAAGCTCAAATGGTGGAGTCGATGTCTGGAGGCCCGGTGGTCCTCACACACACACACGCCGCACACACACCCCTACTACATCTGTCCAATGAATGAACATCGGCTCTTTAATAAATGCATTTTCTAAGCTGTTGTCTGCTTCTCGGAGCAGCAGGATTAAAGTGGTCGCCTCATCCCCGGCCAGGCAAGCATTACTCTGCTTGTTAGGCACTTTACAGTGAAGCCTTGCACTGTTCTCAGTCAACACCTCCGTTAGTCTTGACCCCCAAAACAACAAATGTCACATATTTGGCAGGTACCCCGAAACCCATCGGGTTAATTGTAAGGATTACTGTGGGCTGGGGGAGGGTCGGTCGGTGGGGCTGGGGGTTGTCTCGAGGCTCCACCGCTGCAGCGCTCAACATGTCGCAGATGTGCTCAAACTGCACAACCACAAGATTTTCACATTCAACCAATCATACTTCCAGAGGACTGCGGTCGCATGGGGATGGCAGGGATGAAGGTGCGGTTAGGGGCTGCTGAAAATTGGTGCGAGTAAAAGTTGGGTTTAATCTCTCCCTCTGTAAATTTTCGGACCTTCTTCCTCAGACGACTCCGTGGCATGAGTCAGTACCACACATTAGCGAGTTAGCCAGAGAGAGCCATAAAGTGGCTGCCTTGTCCCGGCGCCAGACCTCAGTCCGTATCTGTCATAAACGGTACAATGAAGTGTGGTCTGGCCTGCCAGAAGGGAGAGAGAGCGGCGAGGGGGAAACGCAGAGAGAGAAAAGACAGAGAGAGGGTAAGAGAGTGACCGTCACAGCGAAAAGTGAATGATCAGCCCTGTCAGCGCTAGCGCAGTGTGTGGCAAGTGCAGCGTTCGATCTGAGAGCTGCTCGCCGCCGCCTGCCAGCGCGGATCCAGGAGTGAGTGAATCAGGATTTCAAAGTGCGCCTCCGTGCCAAGAGTGCAGCGCCTCCCTCTCCTTCCACTTGTGACCGCATCAGCGGTGTAACGCACTGGTGGTCCTCCAGCTGAAAAAGGGATGTCCTGCGAAGAAGAAACCCTATGAGGTCAACCGCTCAAAACCTCGTGGCTTCTCTTGGAGTGAATCACATGATGTAAAAAATGAAACTATTATAGCAGCTTTTCCCTGCCCCTGCTTTATACAATAAAAATTACAAGCGTAAATATTAGGGTTGATGAATGCACATATTCTGTATGTCAAAATGGTAAACTAGCTGTTGTTGGCAATCTTCTGTCTCCAGAGACAATGGTTTTAAAACTGCACCCAGGTCAGTCCGTTGTCTGAAATTTCTGACGTCACAAAGGGCACTGTTAGCTCTCACAGGCGAGTGACAAACAACTCGGTCAGGTGCAATAGGACATTGGTTTTAACGGGAAGTTTGTTTATTTAGTTAATGATTATCAGAAGACAAAGAAACAGAAGGGTAAATATGCTGTTTTCTGGAGATGCAGATCATTTTTGGGAGGTAGTCATTTGTGCAAAACTGCTCCACCAGTGTCCAAATAACAAAGTAACAAAGCGGAATAAGGAATAAAATAAAAAGATAATCTGATCACAGTATAGTGCAAGATTTTAGCTTGATTACTGTTGTGTCCAGGAAACAGCAAACACCATTTAAATATAAGTTATTATTATTAAGTTATTACACTGTTTTGTGGTCACAAAATCAATGTTGTGTGTCAGAGTCCCAGAGTGTGTGCTGTTTTGAGGTCCAGCGACCTTTTTGCCTCTTGCAGGTGAGCCGCCTCCTCTCAGGTGACGGACAGTCTGGGGTCAGAGTTCGCAGAGGTGTCACCCCGGTGTGTGGGGTCAAAGACTAAAGGTCAAGGATGAGGTCAGAAGATGGGTCATCTGCGACGGCCGCGGCAG
The DNA here is from genome assembly GCA_009823395.1 of Thamnaconus septentrionalis. Lineage (NCBI taxonomy): Eukaryota > Metazoa > Chordata > Actinopteri > Tetraodontiformes > Monacanthidae > Thamnaconus > Thamnaconus septentrionalis. The sequence continues at coordinate 10,489,944 of CM020501.1, read as the reverse complement.
TAGGACACGGAACGGATTGAAACAGAGGAGGGCGGAAAGTCTCCTCATCCATCACCATCACAGAGGAAGAGACGTGCGTGTCGTCCTTCACTGGTCCAAGCACAATGAGCGAACCGCTGAAGCCAGTTTGAATAAAACAGCTCCACTGCAACAACCAAAAACAACTTGTTTCAATGGCTTCATGCCTACTACAGAATACATAACCAGGCAACAACCAGGCTTTGATTAATTTCTGCCGCACACTCTGCCTTCAATTGAGAACAACAACAACATTCATGCTGCAATAATTAATTTTACCATGTCGCTGCTGCACATTATGCCAATAAATTATCCAAAAGTCTTCACAGTCCACTTGGTCTATTTCTGGCAAACTGAACAGCACCACAGCTATTGTTTTATGGCTATTGCACAGAGCAAACAAACCCCAACCCAACCGACCGACACTTGGGAAAGTTTAAGTGGTAAATGAAAGAATCCAACACTCTGAAATCTGGACCAGACTATTTACCAAACAACTGCAGAATATGATCACGGTTATTTTTGAATTGCCACCTTCCGTAATTAAAACCAGCGACTGCAGCTTTTTCCGCTCGATCAAACTCTCACCAGTCTTTTAAGGCGCCGCAGATGGAAGACGCTCGCTGGGGTTTAAACACAAAGAATTCCAAAGACAAACACGACACCATCCTGTTATTACCGCTGACCCGATCGACGGGTCCGGCGCGAGGCCGGTTCACAAGAGAATCTCAGTAATTATCCTTTCTCAGATGCTGTGACGGGCCGGCGAATTGATTGCAAGGCTGAGCATTTAATTCCTTCCTTCCTTCCTCGCCCGCTTCCTTCCTCATCTGCCTGTGAAACAACCCACTTCTTGTCACCACTTTGCCATGCTTGTTAGGCTGCAGCTGAGCGGGAGGCGCACGGCGTGCAGAGAGGCGGCCGCGGCCATTAGACACAGAGCTTTGGAGAGATTATGGCTTGCGCACACAAAACACCGCCACCAGCAGCCTCCGTAACCAGGACCTGGATAAGGGCTCCGCGGGGAGGGCAGCTCCGCAGAGGACGGAGAGATGCAAAAGACGCGAAAACATAAACCCAGCGTCGCCCAAGAGAAAGACCAGCACTTTACCTCGTGATGTCACTGATGGGAATAAAAAGGGCGATGTTTCACAATTCAGAGTACGCAGCAGAAGTGATTCAGCTCTGAACTTTACAGCACAATACAACGTTTCCGAGGTGATCGATTTGGGATTCATTGTGCAGAGTGGGCTCTGATGTTTGGACCCATTATTGTGATTACAAGTGGGGCCGGACTGAACGGCAGCGCTCGGCTTGCAATTTGTTGCCAACCTGGTTTTAGCTTACAAAGCCGATTACTTCATTAAAGAAGTTTTTTTATTCTTATTTTGAGAGCTGATTAATCAGCTCCGTCAAGCCAAAAAACATCCAGATTGAATGTACGACTTCAGCAGACTTTTAAGCCTTTCTATTGGCTGGCTGCTTCTGGGCAGTTACTTGCACTTTTATAAGGGTTGGAAAACTCTGTAACAGGTCCTCGTTCTGGGCCACTGTGGATACATCGTGGTGCATCGCTGCCGCCTCCTCACAAGTGGACCTGCCTTAGTGATGAAAACATACAGCACATTGTCTCAAAGTGCACTGCAGATAGAGTCGGCACGCATCCGGCCTGGTCACATGACCATGGAGCCGATGCAAACGACGGACCTACTGCAGTCAGAGGAAACCGCAGAAAACCAAGTCAGCTGCACTTGCTTTTCTTTGCACTGCTTCCCCCTCCTCCCTTCTTTTCTTTCCTGTAGGTCAAGAAAGCTCTGATGGGAAGTCGGTGTTTGAAGAGCAAATACAGACAAGGACGTGGTCGACAGATATTGCCGTCCCGTAAGTGAGCGAGGCGGCGGTCGGCTGGCCGGCGAACGTCACTGGCTGTTTAAAACAAAATAAGAAAAAAAAGCTTTCCCCGCTGCCCGGTTCGACACACGCACTTTGGACAATGACACATACACACGCACGATTTGACCTCCGGGGGGGAGGGGAGGCGGGGGGGTCAGCTCCCACGTTAGCCGCGAGGCCGTGGCGGATGTGCCTGTGTTGACTCTGAGTGATGTAATCTGGAGATGAGCCCCGCAGATAAAGAGCCCAAGGCAAACAACGGGCCCTGCCAGGATGAGCCGCAGTGTATACAGATTAATACAACAATGCCGCCGCACGAGCCCTGCCATAAACCATTTGCATAACTCCTTTTAATGTGTTTCGGAAAATTCAAACCCCCCCGACACACACACACACACACACACACACACACACACACACACACACACACACACACACACACACACACACAACACCCACCCGCCTCGTTTTTTTTTTTTTTTTTTTTTTGCTTTGAGGGGATACCCCCACATGGAAACTTGTACCTAGGTGGTCCATTCCAGCCGACATCAGTTGTTTACCTAGCCTGGCTGAGGCGCACACAGAGGGGAAGCAGACACAGAGCGACGTGTTGTCTTTTGACAGCCGCACGCACATTAATTACAGATCGGACACACACACACACACACACACACACACAGGAGGGTGTGTGTGTGTGTGTGTGATATATGCAGAGGTGTATGCACCCCGCGGGGGACCGTCATGCTACTGTACGTCAGCCTACACACACACACACACACACACACACACACACACACACACGTGCGCGCGCGAGGTAGCGTCGAGCACTTGTAAATTTTTCCGACCCTGGAGTTTTTTTCCTCGCCGTGCCGCACCGACCGACCCACCGACCGACCTGAAAAGTCGGCGAAAGTGAGCGGCAGCACTTTGTGTTGGTGGTTGTCAAAGTGGGGGGCGGACCCCCCAGAAGGGCAGGACGCCCTGGACGAGGTTGAGGAACAATCGTTCATTTGGTCGCAGTAAACAAACATGTATGTTCGGCGGGCCGGCGGCACGACGCAGAGATTTAAGCTGTTTTCAGAAAGCAAGACCCCGTGTCAGGCCTGAACGCTCGAACCACAACCAAACAGTGAAAAAAAAGCCTGTTTATCACAACGTCAATGGAGTGCTGTTAGCATTGTCTCAATTTGGAGGATTTAACATGAATTATCTACAGAAGAAAACAAAAACAAAAACGGCAGAGTAAAAGGATCTTGTGGAGTTTCTGATTTAAAGCTGTTAGCACAATAATATTCTCTGTCTTGGAAATTGTTGATAAATACTGATCCGCACAAATATCTAAATGATAAACTAGGAATTGTGCAACGCCGTGCCATAAAACTGGTCGCCGTCCTCTCCCTCACTCCCCCGCTATCCTGTGACATCATTCGTCAGAGCTGCAACCAGCAGCAAGGCGGCTTCACGCTCGGCGCCTGTTTTTTTTTCTTTTTTTTCTTCTTCTTCTTTTTTTTCCGGCCCTCAACCCGGCTTTACCTGTCAGCCGCCACTCAGTGCTGCTCTCAGTCCTCGGTGGGGGTTCGGCATGTGTTAACATGACAGATTGAGCCTCAGTGGGTTCCTTAATTGCATCATTTCATGGATGCGAGTCATGGCTGTGGTCCGGGGGAGAGTAAACAAGCTCTGAATCCAGGCTCAGAGGTGAGGCGAGGGTGGGAGAAGGTGGAGGGACGGAGGAGGAGGGGAGGAGCACGGGTCCGCCCGGCACCGGGGATGAAAAGGAGAGGTGTGAAATACGGGATAGCGGAGAAAAAAAAGTTAATGACAATAACGGGCAAAAATCCAGACTTCCTTCCAGGTGGGAGGCTGGGTGCCGTTTGTTTTGCTGAGCGATAAGCTGGGAGTTGAGCTAAAAAGGAGAAAGGAACGAACAGCGGCAGCAGCTGCTGCTGCAGCGGCAGCAACAAGTGGGGCCGAGCGGAAAGTTGCGTCTGCGCGAGGTGGCCTGCCGAGGCCGCGGACGTGTGAGAGTTCAGCTGCAGCACTCAGCTGAGGCGTCAGCCCACTGTAAACACATGAGGTCAGCGAACACACTGCGCAAGCCGGGGTGTGACAGAAGCAGATACACAAGCGCCGGGCTGACACGCAGCGCACCACGCAGGAGAAAAGCTCCAATGCAGAAGAAAAATAATGGTACCGGTCGTAATAGTAGAAATGATGGTGAAAATAACTGCAGGTAGCGCTCGCTAATGTTTACAGACCTGCGTCCAGGATTCCCACGTAAAGTCAATACGATTCAACCCCAGAGGAGGCGGGGAGGGGGGTGGAGGGGGTGGAGTTCTATAAAGAGGGACTCACAGGAGGCCGGTGCCAGTGTGGACAAACACAAATGTTAATGTGCAACATTAATCAGTACCGACCTTTCAGCTTCTCCCCCCCCCACCACACACACACGCACTCCACAGGCCCACACTAAAGTCGCGACGTGCAAGTGTGCGTTCAATCGGCAGCTCGAAGGCGACGTGAAGTCCGACTGCCGTGGTAACAGTTGGCCTCAAGAGGGAGAGGTGGGGGGTCGCGACCCCAGCGGACTCAGGACAGCACAAAGGTCAGAGCGGGAGGTCGTTCCAGAGGTTCCACAGACTGGGCTGATGGAAGCGTTGAAGAGCGCTGATGATCGGAGTGCAAAACGATTCTCCGTCCTCCGCCTTCAGCTCAGAATTAGATCATTGAAACAGGTGTTTTCGCACCAGCACGTCATCCCGCGTGCGGTCGGGTATAGATTTTCCACCGTGTGAGTCACGGGTGCCTACCTGTGCTAGCCCTGCGTGCTCCTTCACCTCCCCTGTGCACCGCTGCAGTTTGCACCCAGACTCCAGTCCCATGGGTTTCTAAATATTTTTCTTTTTTTTTTATTATAAGAGCAATGCTTACGGGCTAATGCTGTGAAGACGGTGATGAATCTAGGCGAAAGAAAAAGTTGATGAAACAATAATTCAAAATGCATCTTCACTTATGACACACGATAGATTCATATGTGCAAATATCTGAGGTCACGGCAAGAAATAAACCAAAAAACATTGTCATTGTAGACTTTGCTTCACGCAACTGTTGTGCAGGCCCCCAAAAACCAGCGATGTGAAACTTTCTGTCAAAATGGTTTAAAACGAAACTCAGGATATTCCATGTCAGTGTCGACTTGGCAAAGCATAGCATTAGCTTTGCTACTCTGTTTGTGCATGCCCTCTGCTGCTTTCTTGGCAATCTGACTCAGCAAGTCTGTCTAGAGATCTAATGTATGACAACATATCACCACTCGGTGGCTCATCATATGGCTTTATAGCAGCTATACTTTTCTGTGACTCAAATGAATTCCCTTCCAGATTATGGCAGGATGCTTGAATAAAGATGTACCATGTGACTGTAGCACAATTATTAGTTGTAATGAGCAGCACTTTTAGCATAATACCAAAAAAGAAGGTCACACACTCATATTTTGTTGGACGGCCTTTAGCTCAGATTAAGGTCTGGACTGTGTGTTGGCCAACCCATGTGTGAAGATGATGTCTCGTGCTCCCTGAACAACCCTCTGACAATTTAAGCCCAATGAATCCTGGCATTGTCATCTTGGAATATCAGGGACAAAAAACACACAATCACACTGGACACATTACTGGACTAGTCTGAGAATTTGATGACATGACAAACTAATGCTGAAATTTCACAGGGTGTGGCAGTGCAAAGGTGCTGTCCACTTACCACAGTAAATGTAGTTGATTGACATTTAGAACAGTGGCTCTCAACTGGTGGAGTCTCAGGGCCAACATTCTTCTCTTTATAATGAAAAAAATCTGTTTTTTCAAATACATTATTGAAATGATTGAATTGAATTGTGTCCTGCAAAATATAGCCCAATATTATCTCTCTCTCTCTCTCTCTCTCTCTCTCTCTCTCTCTCTCTCTCTCTATATCTATCTATCTATCTATCTATCTATCTATCTATCTATCTATCCATATATATATATATATATATATATATATATATACATATATATATATATAGATAGATATATACATACATATAAATAATCGAAACAGCTCCGCAGCCTGGAGTTGCAAATGGTAAAATACAGAACATGAAGTATTGGATGTGTTTTTGTTTACAGTGCACAACCTGATGTCTACTGCTGCAACAGTCTGACACTAAACAAGAAAACACAATAAAATCAGCTTGTAAACTGTGGTAATATCACACGACGAGTGTGATGTTACCCTACATGACGAGCACTAAATCACTCCACATACAGCGTATTAGTCATTAGTTGATTCTGACACTGCCAATACCTGCTAACGGAACGGCAGCGGGCTTCAAGCCCCGATGCGAGTGGAGCGCTGGAACTTTGACAACCTGTCTGATTGGCTGCTGCCTCGCAGGATCGGACAGGATTTCGACGCCTCCGACGGCCCCACAGGACGGTGATAAATCACCGCGGAACAGACGCACAAAAGTAAACATGGCATTCGTCATACTTTTGGATGCAGACAGAGAGAATGACGTATCACTTTTTAATCACCGGCTATTGTTCCCCCCCACTCCGACCCACCACCCCCGCCGCACCTCCAGCCTCCTCCTGTTACCCTATAAGTATTGCTTGCGCCGACTCTTTCTCTCATGTATACAATATTATAGCATGCACTTCCAGCCATCTCACTCCGACAAATATTTGGTATACAGGCTCCTCATGTTTATTCAAAGTACTGGGTTACACTGTTTGGGAGAGATAGCCAGACAAGGGCCCTTCGGGGAGGAAAAAGAAAACCTATTCCAAATGAAAAGTAATGATTCATGCCACAGATAGTGTGTAAACTCGGATACACGCTGGAGCCGGCCGCGCCATTGGGCAGTTCCATTCCATGCAATTTTGATTGGATCTGAACAGTGCATAGACAACTTAGTATTGCGTTACTCTAAATATGGCAGCGCGCGAGCTTGTGTGTGTGTGTGTGTGTGTGTGTGTGTGTGTGTGTGTGGGTGGGTGGTCTGCGCTCGCTATCATTATACAACTCAAAGCCTCATTGGTATTTGGAGAAGGAAATTAATATCGCCATCAGCGGTGGCTCTCGCGTGCGTCTCCGTGCGCAAACGCGTTTGTGTACTTCCGAAAGGGAAGAGGGAGGGAGGGAGGGAGGAAAAAAGATGAAGCGGAGAATTTTCCACTTGATATTTTGCCGGCTGAACTTTTGGCTCGTCTGGAAAGTGATGCTGCGCGACGTCACGGCAGCCATCTTGGCTCAGCGCTTGCTGTCAACGTTTCCACTCAGGCGACGCTACAGAGAAAGGTCTGGTCCCCTCGGCGGGTCCACCGACTGCAACACGTCCTCATCATGCTCTCTGAACTTGGCTGGAGGGAGGGCTGCAGCTGGCTTACCAGAAATAATGACAACCAAGTCCTATCTATCTATCTATCTATATAAATATATATCTATCTATCTATCACCACCCATGGTTCATGATGTTTACACTGAAATTTAAGACAGCATTTCAGTTTTGGGATTCAGAATAGTGGAACTATTTTTTAAAATCTTTATTCCTAACCCTAACCCTAACCCATGAGAGCAATAAGTTTGTGGGTTTACTCGCCACAATGTCGAGTCCAACTTCATGTTTGCATTATGGAGGGTGTATGGATGAGTGAAAAGGTGCCACATTACATTTTTTAAAAAGCCATTTTTAGATTTTGTTCTTCATCTCCGACTCCATTGGAGCAGCTTCACGTGATTACTGCTGCTACTACTAATACAAAAAAACATGATACTTAGCCCTGTGTTTATAGCCTCCCAAAAAAAGGCTCAGTTTTAGCCTTCTGGTTGATACTGTTGTTTGCTTTTATTTTTACAAGTTTTCAAGGAGAGAAAAAAAAGTGGCTTCACGTAACTGTCTGAGGTGATCAAACGCTTCATTCCAAATCGCCCAAATCAAAAGAGAGACCAATATTTCAGACATGCTATAAATTTTAATAGACATAATGATATTTCTGTAGCGAAACAAAGTTATCCCTAGTTATATTTACAATACAGGAATAAAAAAAATGTCACATACAGTACAATAGTAAAAACAACATAGAGAACTTAAATAATTATTTTATTTGTGTAACTACTTAAATAATGAAAACGGTTATTCTATTCACACCACGCTGTCTCAGCAGCTACAATGCAACTTTCACATTAAGTGCTAAAAAAATTATAACTTTTTTTGTTTTCATTTTACAGCATGAATTCCATTTTGACCAGGTAGAGCTGATTTATTTCTGAATAACAAAAACAAAACAAAAAATTGTAAATTAAAAAAACAAACAAACAAAAAACCCCAGTGAGGCGGGAGATGACGGGCTGATACACTTTTCAGGACACTGAACTTCAATTAACCATGACGACGGCTGGACAAGTGTTTTTAAAATACAAATAAACACTCGCCGTTAGAAACTCTGGAACACTGACTGATGGTTCCTGTCCGTGGGGACTTTTTCATGATGTAAAGCTCAATCCCTAATAATAACAATGACACACACACGCACTCCCAGCTCAGGAGTGTGGCGTGAGTACACGCATCGCATCCGTTTTTCGGAAAATCCAGGTCCATCCGGCCATTTCGATGGACGAAGACCTGCCGAGACGACGGCTGGTTTTCTCTCGGACGTCCGAGTCGGACGCTGATCAGAGCGTTCGCGTTCCACCTCATCTCCGCGGCGGCGGCGGCAACCCTGGGGCAGCCCCCCCACCCCCGAGCAGATCTTTGATCACCTCACAAAAGCCGAGACACACTTCTGATAGCAGCGACGGAAGGAAACACGTGTCAGAGAAGCGGAAGGGGGGTTGCTGCAGCTCTGAGCGACTCTGTAACAGGCACAGACCTGCGAGACTCCAGCTCTCCTCTCGCGTCTTGAGAGGGGAAAAAAAAGAAGAAAAAAAAAGAAAACCAGGAAGCTGCTTATGTATAAGAACAAGGACAAGAACTGACATGAAGTGACAACGCTTAGTGTGAATCTGCTCTCTAGCAACACCATTCTCTCCCATATATTATTACGCTTAAAAAAATAAACCCTCCTCTATCATAACAATAGTAATGCTATAGTTTTTCTTTTGCGATGCTAAGTAGTACTTAGGTAAGCTCTATCGGAAATGTACATCACTGCGCTACCTCTTCCCTTTTTGTGGTACGGCGGGGTTCAGCTTCAGTGTGTGGATGCCGTGGGATGGACTCACACCTGCGGTCGTGCGGCAGCGACAAACTGATTTTTTTTTTCAAGCACGAAAGTTAAAACGTGAGTACAGGACCGTTGCGCGGGAGCCGCTCGCTCCCCATTCAGGTCGTATTCGGAACCGGTTGGGATGTTTTTTCGTGTTGTGGGTCGACGCTCTACACTGGCGGCAAGCGAGTAGCGTACATTCTGTATACCGCTGTGGTGTTTTTCATCTACCCCCCTCCCCCGCCACTAGAATGTGCCCACAAACTTTAAGTCAGTACAACATGATGAATGAGAACAGCATGGTTCGTCCCCCCTTCTGCGGCTTTAGGACAGTTCGGCAGGAAGCCCCACGAGCTCTCGGAGACCCTCCGGGACATCTTGGCTCTTTCAAAAAAACAATCGAGGCGGAGGTCCCTTCACAAAGTGTTGAAAAGTAAACATTTATGTTGCTGGGTGTTGAATAAATCATAAGCACAAACTTGGATCTTAAGCCACACCACTCTTTAAATCTTTTTTTTTTTAATCCCTCAAACAGCCACTGAACAGTCAAACTCCATTTTTTTTTTAAATCGGAAAGGGTCTTGAGCGAGGAGACTGGACGCCCCCCTGGAAAGATCCAGTTTTAAGGTATGAAGGTCTGTTTTTTTTGTTTGGAGTTCCTGGTTATTACCCTCCTCCCCCACCCGCACGTCAGACGAAATGTCTTGGCCATCATTTCTGACGCTGCTGTCTGCAAGTCGGTGAACACGGCTTGGATGCCAGGCCTGGTGCTCTCGCGCCAGTAGCTTCAAAAAGGCGAAGGAGGAAGAGTTCGGAGGAAGCAGCCCGGCGGGGGGTCTCGCTGTTTCTGTGGCGGTGAGCGTTTTTTTACTTGCAGTGTGTATGTGTGTGTGTATGTGTGTGTGTGGTGGGGGTTATTTGGGGGGCATTGGGTTAGGGACACCTCATTGGACTCTGCTGCTGCTGCTGCTGCTGCCAGTGGTGCTGGCGAAGGTGGTGGTGAAGGTGGTGAAGGTGGTGGCGGTGGTGATGGTGGTGGTAGGTAGGTAGATTGGTGTCGATTTGGGGACGACGGCGCTATACGACGTAGCTGGTCAGGTCCAGGAGGTACGAGGTCATGCCGATGATGTGGGCCAGCAGGCCGTCCTTGGCCTGGTCGTTGGGCATGCCCCCCTCGCTCTTCTCGCACTGGTCCCCGGAGTAGCCGCTCTTGCACAGGCACTTGTTGGGCTCCATGCAGACGCCGCCGTTGCGGCAGGCTGGCTCGCACTTGGCTGCGGGAGGGACAAGAGAAGAAGCGGAGGTGAAGCCGCTGGAGTTTTGTCGGTTGCTCCGCCTGCATTGGGCTTCGTGCGGAGCGGTGAAGATTGAGTTTTGGCGTGAGGTTTAGCTCATTCGCTCAAAATATCCCAGGTTTGTCAGTGCTATGACAGGCGCTTCAGAGTGGCATCTTTGGAAGTGTGTGGGTGAAAACATGCAATTGTTTTTTGGTTTGAATATTTGGAACGTGCATTAGGCTGTATATTCAAGTAGAACATTTAAAAGAGATATTATTTTATGCTACACATTAACCCTTTGTTGAGCACTCGGTGAAACAATTTGATATTCTAGCACATGCAAGAATAATGTTCGGAGAATAATCCTGCAGATTTATGAGGATTGATTCCTTTTAGACCTTAAGACATTAGTAATGAGGACTTTCTTATTTGTCAAACAATAGTTTGACAGTACTCATCCAGTAGTGGTCCGGTGGTAGCGTGTCCGCCCTGAGACTGGTAGGTTGTGAGTTCGATCCCCGGCGGGGTCATACCAAAGACTGTAAACATGGACCCCACTGCTTCCCTGCTTGGCACTCAGTATTCCGGATTGGAATTGGGGGGCTAGATCACCCAATGATTCCCTGGCGCGGTGTGAGCGTCAACGCGAGTTGGGCTGAGCGGCACTCACCGACTCGGCACAGGGGTCCCTCCCAGCCGGGGCTGCAGCAGCACTTGCCAGTCGGGGTGCAGTGTCCGTTCTTGCAGTGTCGGGAGCAGGCTGTCATCAGCAGCTCGGGAGGCTCCACCTGACGCTGGCACTCTTTGGGGGCGGGAGGCCTGCGAAGGTTGTCGGGAGGAGGGAGACGACACGTCAGCATCGGGCACCGCAACCGGCACGCGCAGCGAGGAGTCGTTTGCGGGAATGCGGTTGGGAGTTTACATCTCTGTGTTACTACCAGGAAGCAGGAATTCTGAATGTCAAAGCGCCTTGGCGCCTGGATGGACCGAGTCACCGGGAAACATTCACACAATAAAACAAAGCAGCCCATGATGTCCGTGTCGTGCATTTAAACAGTGTGTGAAATACAGGGTGGGTGTGCATGTGAATGTGTATGTGCTGTTATGTAGACTGCCATGGCGTGCAGCCATGAAATATTGTAAGGTTATTATAGGCCTCCTGCATTTTAAGGAAATTTAGATTGGTGTTGTGGGTATTTCGCAAGTTGCATTTAAAGAATTCATGGTCATTTTTTCTTCTTTTTTTTTTTTTTTAGCAAGAATGATTAACATTTATATATAATTTATACATTTCAGCAACGCCTGAGAGACAGATGTCTTGATCAGTGGGCTCAATGTGGCGTGCAGGTGTTATTTTTATATCTTGAAAATCCGTGTTTGCATGTTTTCACGTCAAAAGATGTGAAATTCTGACCGCAGTCCAGACCTTTGTCAAATCAAATTTCACGGCCAATCAGCGTTGCGCCTGTTCTGTTTATCTCGCAGCTGCTGCCAAGCGGCATCCATCCCCTTTTTCCCTGCATCTGCTTTTAGCCCCGCCGGAATCAAACGAGTCTGTTTAAAAGTTGGAGATCAGAGTTTCCGAGCATTTCGTGCGAGAACCGAGTAGAGACGTTTTTTAAAAATATCCCGCGAACTGACAAACAATAACAAAGTACTCGTCAAACCCACATTGGACGAAATACAAGGTAATTTGCTACGATTTGTGAAGGCAGTGCATGAAATGATCCATCACTGGCGTTGATGCAGTCTAATAAATAGCTGCGCTTGCTTGCCAGCTTGTGAAGTGATGTACTTTGGGATGTATGACTGCATGTATGCTGATTATTTTTCCTTTTCCAGTGATCGCCAGTGATATACCATTCCAGCGTGTCATGTCCATTTATGGAGTTCTGCATTGCAGCCGACAAGACCTGCTTTGTGCATGGCTTTGTAGTGTAGTATCCACTCACGCATTTCCTATTTTCTTGCTCCTACTAAAATAAATCAACAAATACGGCTGGCACAGCTCTTGCACATAAGTTGAACGCAATTTCTTCCCATACTAAACGTGTGAAGTGCGAACCTGATGAGAACATACTGCAATCAGTCCACATTATGGCGAGGTTGACGCAGAATGATTCCTTATCACGCTCCGCAAGTCTGGAAATGATGGCGAGACTGTGTAAACACGTTTGAGTGCGCAAAGAACTATAGATCCTGCACGTTTGCCAATCAAATATTACTGCTAAGAACAACACTGCTGGTCTATTAAGGATTCCCCAAAGGCAAGGTAGGCCAGTCCCTGCGGCTCCATTCTTGCGTCAGGGCCAAGAGCCAACGAGCGGCGCCCATGCTAAGCTCATGCGAAAAAACAGGCAACATCCGTCAAGCTTGACAAGCAAATTCAATTGGATGTAACGTCGTAATTACGACGAGTTTAAAAACATGGGGCCTGTTTCAGGCAAGAAACAATTCGTCCAATCAACAATGAGTATTTGCAGTTTGAGTTTAAACCACAAAACCATAAAAAAGTCACTAGTACGGTTCACAATGGAAACCAAAAAAAAACCAAAAGCATTGTGTGGACTTTGCACACCTCTGTATCCACATAGTACAGTGAGGAGGGCAGCAGAACGCTTTGACTGTCATCTGTTTACTTAATATTCAGTGTAGTGACGTTTGCAATATTGCATGTTAGAGATTGGTGGGTTGGCGCCAAACCCAATATACTGTATGTGTTCGTTTGGGTTCAAGTAGACGAGAGAAAGAGCTTATTGGAACCATCTGGAAATGTATTGGAAGTTAGAGGTCCATACAAAGCACAGGTGATTTATTACAAACTTATTATAAATGACTAATTCTAAAAGTCCAACTTTAGCGTCTGTGGGAACTAAGGAGGAGCAAAAAAAACAATGTGTTTTTTTTTGGGGTCTTTCCTTTGTGACATCACAAAGGGCTAATGCCCACAATTGTGCGTTTAACACACACAATCTAGAAGCAGGCCAAAGCGAGAGGCAGACCTAATTCCACAGGACATAAGATACAAATCACATTGTTGCATCGTATGAGACCTTGAATAAACCAGACTGTCATTTGCCACATCTTTGCTGTTGCACAGTCAGTAATGAATGAGCTGCAACATGTTTTGAATAAGGAGGCAGCTTGTGGATGAATGACTGTCGTGTGAGAAGAACTGCCCCCCCCAACCTCCAAAATTTTTCTCCCTCCCTAATTTGAAAGTGATGCAAATGTTCAGACAGACGGCTCTGACTGATGGCGGGACCGTACGTGCACGTTACACCCGCTTGAAAATCTCGGAGGATGCCAAGCAGAGCAGAGGGGTGGGAGGCGGCGGCGGCGGAGGGTTTGATTCCCATGCTCCCATCAGCGCCCACCTCCAGGCTCCGTCCGCGCTGGCTTTTGTTTGTCGCAGGGCTGCATGCAGTTAAAAAAAAAAAAAGGGGGGGGGGGGATGTGAAGGAGGCAAGCAAATAGAAAGAGAGGGAGCCGGGGAAAGTAAAAGTCCCTGGAGGATTGGTGGTGGGTGGGGTGGGGTGGGGAGGAGAGGGGCGGGGGGTGGTCCACAGCCAGCGCTGGTAATAGCAGGCAGGGGTCAGCAGCGCCACTAAAAAGTCTGTGCGACTGCCAGGGTGGCTGTGAAAACAGCACCTGCTGGTAGCGCCACTTGACAAAGGCAGCTGGGTCAACAGCCACTGTGGGAATTTATCAACTTCGGGAGGGGCGGCAGCAGCAGCAGCGGTGGCGGCGGCATATGTGTAGGACCCAGGGAGTCGTTGAGGGGTGACGGCGCTCGCGCACGAGGTGCAACGTGGTTAAACCGGCGGGTGAGAAAGAGGGAAGAGGGAGCAGCAAGCGCGGTGGAGACAACATTTACACGTCCATTAAAATGACAATGAGAGACGAAAGTGACGGTGACGGTGGTTTTGCGCGAGAAGGTTCCCGCCCTTCTGTCCTTAAAGCAGGACCAAAAAAAACAACAAAAAAACACCCCAAAATCTTCTGACTCTTCCTGAAGTAAATTGAGGAAAAGCACTGCTTGGAGAGTAAGTTAGAAAAAAAAGACATCATGTAAGAAGGGAGGAAAATCAAATAAACTCGCCCACTAACGAATTGCGTACTTCTCATTTTGTATCTTTTGGCAGCGTGGTTGCTACCAGGTGTGTTACTGCCCCCTACAGGGCAAGAGTTCAAGTGACCTTGATCACAGACAGCTTCTTCTTTCCTGCTTTTGTCTTTTGTTTTTCAAATAAAAGTGTACGCTCGTCATGTTTTAATCACATTGCGTTGCTAATCAGATGGATTTGAATCTTATTCTCTTTTTTTTTTCAAACTGCTCATGTAAACAAGGCCACTGTCAGGCGTTCAGATGTGGACGCTCAGATTAGCTCCCGATGCGACGATACGTTTGTTCGCGTGTGTGTGTGTGTGAGTTTGTGCGTGTTCGCGCGCGCACGTTTAGCTTGTTGGCTCTCGGGGCCCGTTTGATTGACACGAGGTATATGTGAGAAAAGGGCCGTGGAGTGGTGTACATTGTGTGGCCCAACAATGGCTTAATCAAACGGCCCAGTGTGGTCTCTTTTGCTGTTTTGTCATCCGACTCCATTGTTTGGGAGCTTCTTTTGTCGCTTCATTCCTTGTTTTAATTGTGCGAGAAATTTACTGTGCATTGTAGGAGCCGCGGCCATTCAGCGCGACTGGCAAGGAGCTTTGTCGAGGGGAGGACCACAGCCGAGACGCAGGAAGATTTAGGAGGGATACCAAAGTAAAGAAAAGCCCCCCCACCCTCCTGCTTTTTCTTCTTCTCCTTCTTCTTCTCCCTGCAGCGCGCTGGGAGCTGGCGTACCTCACGCTCACACAGGCTCACAGATGTGCGCGTTTGCGTGTACCCACCACCCACACGGTTTATATCTGTACACAGAAGACGGAGAGAGGGGCACACAAACAGATAAATATATCCACAAAAGGAGCGCGGCTCGGCCCGCTTCCCACTGCGTGCGAGGCGAGCTCTGCGCCGCTTCTGCGATTCGCGGCGACGATGCCCGCGATGCTGTCGGGGAGTTCAAAAGCCAGGACTTTCACGTGACGCACAGCTGATTTCGTGTTTCAATCAGGCCGTTTCCCCTGCGAAGAGGAGAGCGCTCGGAGGGACATCTGTCCTTTAAGTCACGACGTGATAAACGAGTCCGTTCTCCGCCCACGTGTGTTTTGATATGTACGTAGAGTCGGGCCAGAACACAGCCCGGCCTAGCAGGTTTATCAGCAAGTAAAAAAAACGCCAAAGTCTGTTTCGTGCCCCGTCCTCCGTGTGTGCGATACAAACTTTGACGATAAACAATTATGCAAATGGAAAGCAGTGCCGCGCGCAGCCCGCCTGTAGATTTCAGTCATGCGAGCGGCTGCAGGTTCAGCGTGAGGGTTTTCTCTGGGAGAGCGAGGAAGGAAACGCAACGTACGATGTAGACGGCAATCAGGTAGATCTCTCGACAGGGGTGATACGGGGTTGTTGGGATTCCTCCATATCTTGTCCCTACAGCTCTTTGCAACAAACGTCGAGTTGGAAAGTTTGACTGCGACGGCGCACGGTATAGAAACACATACATGATTGGAAGTATTTCTACGCAGCTGCTGGATCGCAAACAAGTCCGATCTTGCCATCGCTCTCGCTGGCTCTCCCTTGCACACGCTCTCTCTCACACACACACACACACACACACACACACACACACACACACACACACACACACACACACACACACACACACACACACACACACACACACTACTCTGCATGTCTCAAAATGCATGGTGGCCCATTTATTATTGGAGGGGTACTCCAACTGACAAACAAATACCTAGAAATGAAGTCATCTAGCCAGGACATGTTTACACAAACACTGCTGAGGGATTTTATGGCTGATGTTCCCCTGTAAGCCTTCCCCGCTCCCCGCCACCATCACCCCCCCCCTACCGTAGCTCCACTCGCGCTCCCAAACACCCAGCTGATCGGAATCGCGGGTGAACGGCCCCCCTTACGGCGGACCACGGAAACCACCCCGCTCTCAAAACAAAAGCTCCTCATTGGAGGGCCATCGGGGGTGCACGCGTCCTGGTTGCACCCGAGGAGGAACCGGGCGAGAGGGCGAAGGACCACCGGACTCGCTAGCGCAGTGAGGTCAGGCCCGCGTAAACGACCCCCCTTCCCTCCGCTCCATCTACCCTGCTTTGTAACAAGATCGCAATAACGAAGCCCGGGCGTATTAGGCGTCGAGGCTCTGACACCACAAGGTCGGGCGCAGACTAAACAAGTCCCACTTTCACGGTGGAAAAGAATTGTTCGTTTGGACCAATGCGTCCAGGAAACATAAATACGGTGTGAGCCACCGATTTGGGGGGGGGGGGCTCCGAAACATCTGCGGCGTAATTAATTGCGCTAATTCTTGGGTGGCACTGTCGTCAGCCCCTCCTCCCCCCGCTGGAACAATCAGCTGTGTGTACATTTCTATTGTGATTGCGCGGCATGCAAATTCCCCTCCTGTCTCCCTCACCACAAAGTCTGTTTTCCTTACCTTTATCTGCACCTCTCCATCGAATACGACCTTCGCTAAAGAAATATTATTTGTTTGCAAGCGAATCTGAAGCACCGGTTGACCCGAGCCGACGGGTCCGACCCCAGCCAGAGATTCTTTCCCCCCGACCTCCCGTGCAACCGCGGGTGTTAGGGGAGGGTAAAACGCGAGGGGTGGGCCCAATAAGGGGGGGGGGCTCGACTTAGAAGCACGTCGCATGCAGGCGGTTTTAATTACGCAGTCGTCTCGTGTTTGCTGTGATTTCTCTGCCGTCAGCGGTAATTGAAGCCTATGTGTCTTTTCCCTGCATCTTGCGGGACGGTTTCATGGCCTGTCTGCACATTTCCTTGAGTGAAAAATGCTTTGTTTACAGATCCATCACCGTCGGAACGATTTCCTGTGATGCATATGGTTTGGGTTATGGCGGAGTGACATGAATTATCATGTCTGGTCCACACGCATGTTCCCCTGCACATCCTGGTTGTTTAACATCCACTAATTAAGAGCCGACTTTGCAGAAATGGATTTGACTGGAACGCTAAAAGAGGAGGCGCTAGCTGCGTGCAAGGAAGTGCAACTAAGTCCACAGTCTAAGTACATATGCATCAGTAAGATGAGTGGAATAGTATGTGACAACAGTTGCCTATCAGTTCTCAGTCTTGGCAGACTTTAGCTCAGGTTGGCGGCCACAATTAACTCCAGTGTTGCCCTCGTTCAAATACGTTTTTCAGCATTGGGGGTCGAGGGTCATGTCGTGAAACAGCTCCTCTGGTAGCATTAGTGTGCATATAGCGGTAGCAACAGTATAGTCGGAAGGCAACTAAATTACACCCTTGAAACCTCCTCGTTTTAGGATTCCATGATCAGCAGCATTTCATTGTGTGGCAATTAAGGCGTAATTGATTAGCTGCAGGAATGCAATCTCGTAAGATGAACAACGTGGCGCGACGGGTTTCCTTTGAAATGCAATCAAGGGGAGGAAAAAAAGGCGTCACGCGTCACAACAATACCTTTTAGGGTCCACCAGCTTGTAGAGTTTCCCGCTGTGCGACTGCGCCATGCTTTTACTGCTCGCCAGTATGTAGACTTCACCTGTGGGAAAAAAAAAAGAGGCAGCGATCCTGATTAAATGGGGCGTTGGCATCAGTTACAGGACGTCCTTTTAATGTGAGCCACATCTGCCAATTATTAACTCCCATGTGCAAATGAGGACAGACGACAAGAGGGATCAAAGGAGAGGAGCGAGGGAGACGCGGATAAAAAAAAAAAATGCTGCTGCTGACGCTTCTGCATTGCTGCACTTGCCAAAGGACTTGAAGAATGACAATTGGATACTCATGACTAGGAACCCGGCAGATAATTTAATGAGGGCCAACGCCGCATGAAAATTCCACGAGGGAAACAAATTGAAAACATGTGCACGGGGGTCTGCGCTTTCGACAACGTGGACGCAGCACCTCTGCGATTCTTACGCCACTGGCGAGTCGTGATCAAATGCAGGAGTCTTTAAAATACCTTGTCAAGGAAGGGCTCCAGAAAAAAAAAAATGGAGTTGAGGACTGTGATCAGCCAGAACGTTGGATGTCCCGTGTGAATGATCCACATCGTGGCCCCATTTTAATCATAAGCAGATGAACTGACAACTAATAATTCCGCAAGTGTCGGGTGGGGAGCCAACTGTTCAAAATGTTCTGTATCGTATTAGCATTTAAACCTCAGTTCACCCTTCCCTGTGTTTATCCTGCAGCACTGCAGGTAAAAAAAAAAACACCTTTCTCTACCCATGCGAGTTCTTGCTTCGTAGGTGGTCTCATGCACCTGAATTTATCATAATAAGCAATTTCTACGCATTTCTGTGTCTTTGTTTGAACACATTTGAACGTTGCATACAAAATACCATAGTTTTGGCTCGAAACGCAGATACAACAGTGGCAAAACAAAGACAGCTCTGCGAGGAAGACGCACCACTCACCTATTTCATCCTCTCCGAATCCCAGGATGTGACCCATCAGCATGGAGCCACAGGTGCTGGAGGAGCCCAGACACAGGGGTCTCTCCTGCCACTCTTCGCCGTCCGCCGACGTCGGTGTGGACTTCTGCAGGGTCCGCAGGTTGCTGAGAGAAGCGAGACACATGAGCCAGGTGAACAACTAGAGCGGTCGCTCTGGCAGCTTAAACAGCTGGTTTGGCAGTTGAAACAATGTTCCGTTAGCGAGAACCATGTTATTAATTTGGCACAGGCATGTGTCAGCACAGCTGAAATATCACATCTTGCAACACATCTTGAAGCACATCTTGTAGCGTTATTGACGTGTCTTCCTTTAACAGCCTAATTTACAACCTCGGCCTCCACTTCAAAACAAACGCCAGAGATCTGTTGTAAAGTCACAATGAACACAGTCTCAAATTGTGACCAGTGACACAGGCGGGCAGCCAAAACTGGTTTGGAAATAAATTCCAACTCCAGAGAGAGTTTCCCCCAAACTGGTTCCTTCCACTGTTTAATCGAGCATTCATGATTTTCATCAGTCAAGAGGGATGGATAATGAATCATGACGGTGACATCAAACCATTGATGAAAGTTATGTTTACGTTGGAATTCGTTGCGCCTCAACTGCGGATGGACAGTCTTCGAGTGTGAAGGCAAAAGGAAGTGTTACTTGATTTGAGAAAAGCTTTCATATATAATTTAGCTATACTCCAACATCTTATGTGACACAATGCATGCAGGAGAAAGTTGCGACAGAGTTTCCCCCGCGACCATTTGTAAACATGAAATGCTTTTTCATATTTACCCATTCTTATCTCCAAACACGTAGCTGCCATAAAGTCTTCTCGACTGGCAGCCTCTGTAGATGAAGCCCCCCACGGGTGGTGCTCCCCCACTGGACTGCAGGTCATACACTGATGGCTCATTTTCTGTGGGGAGGCACAAAGGGGCCAAAGGTCAGCTTCAGACACTGCTGCGTGCATACATGCACCGCTACAGGAAAAACTGATACAAGAAGAAATCTACGACATCTTGAAAGCATTGCAAGGCAACTGAATTTGGAACACATGGTACTTTTTATGTGTGTGTGTGTGTGCGTGCGTGCGTGGACAAGATGGTTTAGGTGCTGCTGATTTCGATTACTTCCTTAATGTGAGAAGACCAAGACTCCTCCCAGTTTTATAACGGCGCTGGACCGCCATCTAGAATGTTACTGTTGTTGACAGCGTTAAATCTTATTTGTGGACACGACTGCGCATTCCACTGGCGCTCTATAATAGTCCACAAGTGAGAAATCTTTCTACATCGCATCATTTTCAAGTAAAATATTATCCAGAAGGTCGAGGCACTGCGACCGCGTCCTCCAGACACGATGCCATCAACTAAATCTGGGGCGTTTTAATTGCATTTATTCTTATCATGTACTACATTGATAGAGTAGATTCCTTTCCAACTCCAAACAGTTGGGTATAAAAAAAAGGAAACATCTTGGAAAATCTCACGGAAAGTCTTACTCACCGTAATCTTTTCCTTTTGTAATCTCCAGTATTCTTCCTGCCGATGCGTTTTTACCACTTGCGTCTGTGCAGAGGATGAGGAAGCTCCCGTTGTCAGAGCGAAGCCGATCCACCGCACACCTGCAGAGGCAGAACGAGGTGGGGATTTTGAACGCGTCGTCACGCCGCGAGGTTCCCAAACGGTTGCGCTGAGGTGCAGTGCGAATCTTCCACTCACCTGCCTGGGTCGTGTAATCCGTGGGCAAAGATTTCAGGAGGCTGGTTGGTGCTGTTGAAGTAAGGGTTGTTCTGCGGTATGGAATAAGGGGACGTGCAGCAGTCCGTGTCCACGTCCACCCTGAGGACGGACCCTGTGAAATCACTGCATTCAAGCACACAGACAAGAAGACCTTCACAATGGTAGGAACTAGACGGGGGGTGAATTAAAAAAAAGAAGAATAGTGCGAGGCCTCATCTAACCTGAGCCCGTCCATCTCCTCCATGTCATCCAGCGTGATCATGCCGTCGCCCAGGATAATGTGCAGGAGACCGTCGGGGCTGAACAGCAGTTGGCCGCCGAGGTGCTTCCTGTGCAGCTCCGCCACTTCCATCAGCACCCTCACGGTCCGGGTGTCCACCTGGTTGGGGTTTTTCCTACAGAAACACAGAGCAGGTCGTTACGTCGGGGGGAAAACTAGGTCAGCAGGTAAAGTGACTCAAAAGCACGGGATTAAAACAAAATACTGACATTACATAATGGGCTAAATCCCACATTTAATGGCTTTAACCGGTTTGCCGTCTGGAGTCGTTTAGTCTAAACCTAGCGCACCGCCTCAGCGAGGTAAAGACAGTGGGTGGAGATGCATCGCAGGCTTCAAAACGTTGCACAATCGGCAGCGAGCGCGCGGAGCGAGGATTTGGCTTCACAGTATCAGCAACAAATATTTCATCATGTGTTATTTTGGGTAGTCCGACAATTTTTCAAACGTCGCTTGCCAGGGGAACAATAAAAAGCTCTCTTACGCAACCGCCGATACATACCTGTCATTTCTCCTTTCGACCCTCAAATTAGAGGCCTATAAGCCGCAAGTTACCAA